>CM076573.1:938596768-939168728 GCA_034641835.2 Pinus albicaulis
TAGTTTCTTTTCTTGTGTCAAGATCCTTCAAAAATAAAAAAAGGTGTCATGAGGATAGTTCTTTTAATATTTCAATCTCATTAATAAATGAAACATGTTCCAGTCCAATTCGAGCTTTTGATTAGATCTCGTAAAATCCTAGTTGATTCTTTCCCTTGATCTCATAATTGAACCTTCACTCCATACACCTGTCAATAACTATAGTCTACTCCGATGGAGTAATGAAGGCAGGGGGTCATGTACCTCAGAATTGAGTCATAATGATAGGCATGATAACTTATTTTAAGCATAAATAAAATAAAATAAAATGTCAAAATGTCAAAATGTCAAAATGTCAAAATGTCAAAATGTCAAAAAAAAAAAAAAAAAAAAAAAAAAAAAAAATAACCTTGCTTGTTCAATTTTGTTTCAGCCCGTGCTTTGCCATTTTCGCATTTATCGTAGCGCCTTTCGCATTTCGTGCCTTCACATTATATAGTCGCCTAACACAAATACGCTTTATTTACAAAATAATATTTGCCTTCACTTTTCATACATGTAAGGCCAACCCTGTCAAGCTTGCTTCTAATTTATAAAAAATTAGGCTGCAAGGTAAAGGGGTAGCATTCTAATCTTCAGCAACGCAGTGGAAAACATATTTCTAATAACATCATTTCATTATGAAGGAAATATAATGTGTGCTAGCTTTCGTTCTATCACAAGTAGAATCCCATTTTGAGCAACAACATTGCACCTCAAATGAAAGCTAATAATCAATATCACTCATTCTACTACAAACATAACTATATTGCTAGTAGCAACATTACATGGTCAAATAAATCTAGCACAAACACAAACATATTTCCAACAACAATATTCTTAGGTGAACGAGGTCCACCACATGCTGAATTTCCTTCTAACATAAATAGAAGCATATTACTCACAAAAAAATTGCAAAGTAAAATAAATATTACACATTATAGAGTTTATTCTAGCACAAACACAATCACATTGCCAAAAACAACATTGCAGGGTGGAAGATATCTAGCATGCACTTGATTTAATTCTATCACAAACACAAGCACATTGCCAACAATAACATTATAGGGAAAAAACACAAGTACATTTCCTTCTAGAAAAAGCACAAGTATATTTCCAACAATATTGCATTACAAAAGAAATACAATGTAGGTTATATTTCATTCTAGCATAAATACAAGCACTTTTCCAACAAAAATATTGCAATGCGAAAGAAATATATTGCATACTATATTTTATTGTAGTACAAGAACAAGAACATTACTAACACCAATATCACATTGCAAAATAAATTTATTGCATGCTAGAACTCCTTCCACCATACACAAACATATTTCCAAAATAAATATTGTAGTATAAAATAAATCTATCTCATGCTAGATTTTCTTCTCTCAGAGACAAGAATAATTCCAATAACAATATTTCAGGGTGAATTACATCTAAAATTTTATTTGTACTTATATCTCAAACAAAAACATGTCACCAAATAACAACATTGCAAGGTGAATGAAATATAACACATGCTAGGTTTCTTTATCAATATTGTAGGGTGAAAGAAAGATATCGCATATTAGATTTACTTCTAGCACAAACAAGCATATTGTCAAAAAAATCATTGCAATACAAAAGAAATCTGATGTGTGGTAGATGTACTTCTAGCACAAACACAAACACATAACATTGTATGGTTAAAGAATCTAGTGCATGCTAGATTTTGTTATAGCATGAACACAAACATATTACCAACAACATTCTAGGGAAAAAGAATTATAGAACATGCTAGATTTACTTTTATCACAATCACAAGCACATTTCCAATAACATCATTGTAAGGTGAAGGAAATATGACACGTACTATAATTCCTTCTAGCACAAACAATTTAATTTCCAACAACAACATTGCAATCTGAAAGAAATCTAGTGCCCACTATATTTCCTTTTAACACATATACAACCACATTATCAATAAACTCATAGAAGGGTGAAATAATATAATGTATGCTAGATCTCCTTCTAGCACAAACAAAAACACATTACAAAATTTCTAGATAAAATAAACCTAAGCAAAATGGTAGATTTATTTTTAGTACAAACAAAAGAATATTTCCAAAAACCACATTGTAGTGAAAAAAAAATCCAATGCATGCTAGATTTATTTTGACCCAAAATAGAAGTATGTTTTCAATAACAACATTGCAAGGTGAATAAAATCTAACATGTGCTAGATTTACACATATCACAAACACAAGCACACAACAACATTGTCGGGTGGAAGAAATTTAGCGTCTTATATTTTCTTCCCGCATAAACAAAAGCATATTTCCAACAACAACATTGCATGGAAAAACAAATCTAGAACAACTTCTATCACAAACACAAGCACATTTCCAATAAAAACATCGAAAGGTAAAATAAATTTAATGCATGTTAGCTTTACATGTAGCATAAATACAAGCATACTACCAACAACAACATTTCATGCCAAAATAAATCTAGCGCATGCTATATTTCTTTCTAACACAAACACAAACAAATTTCCAAGGTGAAGGAAATCTAACATGTGTTATATTTAATTCTATAATAAACAACCAAATTGACAAAAACAATATTGCATAGCAAAAGAAGTCTCACACAACTTCTAACCCAAACACAAACACATTTCCATTGACATTCCTAAGGAGAAACAAATCTAACATGTGCTATATTTCCTTCTATCATAAACAACCAAATTGACAACAATATTGCAGAGAAAAATAAATCAAGCATAGTTTCTAGCCCAAACACAAACACATTTCCAATAACAACATTGGAAGGTGAAATAAATTTAATGCATGTTAGCTTTACATGTAGCAAAAATACAAGCACACTAACAACAATAACATTGCATGTCAAAATAAATACTGTGCATGTTATATTTCTTTTTAACACAAACACAAGAACATTACTAATAAGAACATTCCAAGGTGAAGGAACTCTAACACATGTTAGATTTCCTTCTATCATAAAAAAACCATATTACCAACAATAACATTGCAATATGAAAGTTCCTTCTAGAATGTCAATAAAAACATTGCAAGGTTAAAAAAAATTAAGGTGTGCTAGCGTTAAAAATATTGAGAGGGGGGGGTGTTGAATCAATATTTCTTTAAAATTGTTATATTATTCTAATTAAAATCACTAGTTAAACAAAAACACAAGATGTGCAATAAGAAAATTATTTTATTAATGAAAATGACGAGGACTATTAAAACCCATGCTCTAACTTGTACAACAAAGTATTTAACTCATTCAAGGCTCCAAATATGAATGAGGACTCTAATATTCAACTACAAATCCAAGCTCCAACCTGGTCTCTCACAAGGGTCCAACCATGTATTAGTACTCCAGTCCTCACAATAATCCAAGCTCCAACCTAGTTTCTCACAAGGCTCCAACCTTGTATGATGACTCCAATCATCTAGGGATCGAAACCTCTAATTTTTCTTCAATCCCTTAAGGTGACTTCAATATTGCTTCACAACTCTGTCAAAAACTTCAAATACTTCTAAAAAAATAATCCAAGATAGGTCTACAAATTTCTCTTAAATCTACCTCTAGAAAAACTCTTGGTTTTCTTCGGAAAAACTTTTATCGTTGTGCCAACAAAACTTGTCATCAAGCATTGATATTAAACTATTCACCAAGGATGACTCCTCCAACAAAACATGTCTTTAAGTGCTAGTCTTCAACTATACTCCAAGGATGTATTCTTTAACAAAACAAGCCTTCAATTGTTGCTCTTCAACTATGCTTCAAGAGTGACTGTTGTTTCAACAAATGCTTGATGAATTCTCAATTAATGTAATCATTAATGCACTCTATTGTTAACTCAAAATATACTCAAACTATGCTATCATTTTATCATTCAATGAAGTTGTACCCTGGTCTCTTCATGTGTGCTTTAAAGAATTTCCTTCAGTATGCAAGGATTACTTTACTTCTGTTTCATATTTGACTTTAAGTCTATTCAGGAATGCTTCAAAGGATTTCTTAACAAGCACTCCAAAAAATCTATTACAAAAAAACTCTTCAAAAACTAGTTTGAGAAGTATGGTCAAATTTGATTCGATGAAAACCTTTATTTCATAGAAACTCCAATTGGATTATAGTCAACTCGAACTTCAAAAGATTGATAACAACTTTTCTTCCCAAGAAAACATAGACCCTATTACTAAGAACCTATCCCTATTTCCAGAGAGAATATATCACAGAAATATGTTTCATATCTTCTCTATAGAAATTTATTAATACTTATGTATTACCGAATTCCCCTGATCTAACAATATTTATCTTCTTGCTAAATATAGAATCCTTCCACTTTTAAACTTGTGGAAATTTAAAACTCAGTTGCAAACACATGTGAATAAATTCAATCACACATAACACAATTGTTTAACGGGAAATCTTAAAGCTAAAAACCCCAACTATCATATATTATGTATATCAATGGAATCATGTAATAATCTCATACAAAGATTAGTACAACAAGCTCTTAGTACAATCAACAATCATTACACACTGTCATGCATAAATTTGCATCTCTATGCACCAATTTCTTGCCTCCTGACAGCCTGCCTCCACTGCGCAATCCTTGCTAAATAAGACACCTGAATGAATTGAAATTGTCCTTGCTTTTACTGCGCAATCCTCATTGGCAACTCCAATGTGTGTTAGATGCATTGAATGTATAAGTATAGTCACAACGGATAGTCCATCTCACCCTTTCACCTATCTCTCCACTGGGTCTCCACTGGCACTGACATGCACTGTAGTTAAATATTGTATCCATTCAGTTGTTAGTGAGTTAATATTTGTGAATTAATTAACTAATTAATTCACTTAACTCTCACTAGTGTATCTTTCAGTTAGACTAGATACAACTAGCTCAATTGATTTTAACTCACTGAACTGAGTTAAACTAAATAACAACTCCCATAATTACTCTTCCAACTCTGTCATAACTTTGCCACTTCAGTTCTAACTGAGTGCTTCATGCATGAGCCACCAATAACCCTAGGAATTGCATAATTCCTTTAGCCCACTGATTTTCCAAATATGTTCACTGAAATAATGTGCTCCAAGAGAATAAGTTGATGTTTATTGTTAGATTATTATTAAGGGTTAATAATAATCAACATGCACCTATTTTTAGATTGACGATCTATAAATAGACTTTTCCCAATATTTTAAAAATATAATTTCATCTATTTTCCACATTTGACCAACCATCTACAAATAGCATCCTGCAACTTATAGAATACGCTCACCATGTCTAAAAATAGACATACACCTAAAAATAGCTTGCGGGCCCCACTTAGTGAAGGTGCTTACTTTTCACTAAGCTCATCATCTTGTTGAATCTCAACACTCCCTCTCAACAATATAGGGATTATCCTTCACCCCGATCCTCCCTCTATGGTATTCGAATTTTCTCCTGCTGAGCGCCTTCGTTAGAATATCTACATCTTGATCTTCCATAGGAATGTACTGAAGCAACATGATCTTCTACTGCACACAATCTCAAATATGATGATACTGGATATCAATATGTTTAGATCTATCATGAAACAAAAGATTAATCAAGAGTTTAATGCAACTCTGATTATCACAATGTATCACTGTAGGATCTAAATGTGAACTGAACAAACCGACTAGGATCCTCCTCATCCATATAGCCTCACATGCAGCTTGACTTGCTACCATGTATTCTTCTTCCATTGAACTGAGTGCCACGGATAATTGATTCCTGTTGTACCAAGAAACTATTGTAGATCCAATACTGAAAACCCCTCCTGATGTGCTCTTTTTGTCCGTTGGGCTGCCTACCTAGTCTGCATCCGTGAAGCCATGCAATCTCACCTCATCCGTCTGTCTGTGACATAAGAAATACTCAGAAGTGTCCCTGAGATACCTCAAGACATGCTTTCCTGCCTTCCAAAAGAGCTTGGTAAGCTTAACCATCGCTTGTGAAAGCTGGTTCAGCACATAGCATATGTTCGGTCTTGTATTAACTAAATACATGAGCGAACCCACCAATTGTCGATAAACAGTGGAATCCACTACCTCTGCCGATGTAGCATCCTCTCTCCTCCAATTTCCTGGAAGATGAGTATCCATGGGCTTGTATTCCTCCATGTGAAACTTACCAAGTATCTCCTGAGCATACTTTCCTTGACACACAAATAGTTCAAATTCTCGTTGCCATATTTCCAATCCAAGGAAATAATGAAGGAGGCCCAAATCCTTCATCTCGAACTCCTTTGCAAGATCTTCCTTGCATGAGTGTATCAACTGCTCATCACCCGTTAGTATTAAATAATCAACATGAAGAACAATGATTAAAATCTTACCCTCCACCACAATCTGGTATAGGTTTGCATCCGCCTCACTCTTGGTGAAGCCAAGTCCAGTGAAATAGTTGTCGATCCATGTGTACCAAGCATGTGGTGCTTTCTTCAGCCCATACATTGCTCTTTTCAATATGCACACATGCGACTCACTACTGAAGATCTGAAAATCCTTCAGGATGCTAAATGTACACCTCTTCCTCAATGATCCCATTAAGGAACATAGTCTTCACATCCATCTGATGAATTTTCCAACCCATCTGCACTGAGAGAGCAAGGATGGTCCTTATGGAAGAATAACGTGCGACAGGTGAAAAGGTTTCTTCATAATCAATCCCCTCGATCTGTGAGAGGCCTCGGGAAAAAAATCTTGCCTTATACTTCTCGATGCTCCCATCAGTAGCTTGCTTGACCTTGTAGATACATTTAGAATCTACCACTGATTTCCCCACTGGCCTTGGAACAATCTCCCAAGAATTGTTTCTGACAATGGAGTCATACTCCTCCACCATGACATATACCCATGTGGGCTCCTGCGTTTCTTCTTCAAAAGAATATGGCTTTGTCACGACACACTTTCTCATAAGAGCCATGTATCCAGTAAATTGGTCAAGTGACTGTCTTTGTCTGCGCTGTGATGTAGGGACTCCTAAATTCTCTACCGCATCAAGCTCCAGTCTCTTAGCTTCTGTGGTACACTTTCTGCCAGATCTGATGTTTGGTTCTTCATGAGTGTACTCCTCCACTCTATGAATCTCCTCCTATGGCTGATCCACATCTAGAAGCTCATCTTTGGGAACAAGTAGCTCCTCCTCTGCATGCAAGTGTAGCTCCCTCTCAAGCGACAACTGCATGGATTTCACCTCATTGAATTTTATATCCCGTCGCACCACAGTCATTCGAATGTTTGGAAAATACACATGATAATTATGGGGTTTTTCTATGTACCCCAAAAATATCCCAAATTTTGCAGTCAGCTCTAGCTTCTTCCTAGCGTCCTTTGTAACATGAATGTAAATAGATGAGCCAAAAATTTTCAAATGAGAAATATTAGGCTTCTTACCAGTAAAAGCTTCTTTAGGTGTACTCATACCAAGTACTCTATGAGTACAATGGTTTTGCACATGAACCACGGTGTTGCATGCTTCTTCCCACAAGTTCATCGGTAGGCCCTGGTCATGTAGCATAGCTCGTGCAACAGCCACGATATTTTTGTTCTTCCTCTCCGTGACCCCATTATGTTGTGGGTTATGAGGCGCTATGAGTTCTCTTTGATTTCCTTCCTTGCTACAGAATTCTTTGAATTCATTCGAGATATATTCACCACCATTACCGCTCCGTAGAGCCTTCACTTGCTTCCCCGACTCCTTCTCCACCAATGCTTTAAACTCACAGAACTTTGAGAATGTTTCTCTCTTTTTCTGCTTGAAGAAGATCCAGCATATACGAGAATAGTCATCAACAAATATAACATAATACATGTGTTTTGATGTTGATGCATCCAAGAAAGGTCCACACACGTCTGTGTGAATTCTCTCTAGGACCATCGAAGCACGGTTCTCCTTCTCATGAAAGGTGTTCTTCACAAAATTACCCATAGTACATCCCTTGCACTGATCTGACTGCACAAGAGTACCCTTCGGAAGTCTAGTAGAAATATGCTGCAAAATCTTCAAGGTGCCATGGTGAATATGGCCCAATCTCTTGTGCCATAATTCGCCTTCAGCCCGGCTCAGCACTTCTTCTACTTTCCCCATCATTGCAGCGCAGCCATCTACCTCCAGCTTGTAGAGATTATTAACTCGAATCCCTATCCTCTTGGTTTGACCTATTTTTTTATGTCAAATGAAATCTTTTCCCTGGCTAAAAACAACATCATAACCTCTATCTTCCAACATTACAACCGAGACCAAGTTCTTCTTCAGACCTGGAACATGCATAACATCTTTTAACATAAATGGTTTACTTGACTCCCTCTAAAAGGTAATGGTTCCAATTCTGATCACACTGTATCTACCATCATCGCCCATCTCTATATGCATTTGGAGATCCCTCTCCTCCAAGTCAGTAAACAACTCCTTATCTCTCGTCATATGGAAAGACACACCACTATCAGGATACCACACCGATCCCATTGTGCTTGAAACCAAGCATGCGATCAAAGAGAAATCAAGTTTAAATTGCGAGGCTGAGGCCTCTCCAGCTGGAACTGGAGCAACCTTCTTGTTCTTCTTTTTTTGTGGGTAGTTAGTGGTGAGACGCCCATGTTCGTGACAGTGAAAACACTTCACTTTGGACAAATCCAACTTCTTGCCTTTAGCCTCAGATTTTGGATGGGATTTATTTCCCTTCCCTTTCCTTGCTTTGGCAGCCAAAGAAAAATTACCTTCATCATCATTCTTCGATGAAGAGCCATCGCTGGTACTCCGCCTTATCTCCTCTTGCACAAGATCTGACCAAAGTTGCTCCCAACCTAGGACTTTCTCCTATCCATTGACAGAGTCTTCTTAGCTATGCCAACTCTTTGGAAGCCCAAGGAGAGCCAATCTCACTAAGTCATCATCCGCAGCTGTAATCCCCACACTTCCCAGTTCATCCCTACATTGGACAAACTTTGTGAGATATTTTGGAACATTATCGCCCTTCTCCATTTTTATTTTTCCGAGCTTATCTTTCAGTGCCAACTTCCTCTGGTCGTTGTTGCTTTGGTAAAGATCTGTAAAAGCCTTCCACATTAAAAATGGAATGGATTTCCTATGAAGGCTTAACACAATATGGTCCTTCACACCTTCCAACAAAATTATTCTTGTCTTTGCTACCTTCTTTTGCCATGCGTCAAGTCCTACAGCAGCGGTATAAGCAGGCTTAGGAACATCGCTATTGATGAACTCCTTCGGTTCATTATCTTCAAGCACCACCTCCATCCTACCCTTCCAGGCTATTTAATTGGAGCTACCCTCAAGGGAATACTCAAATAGTAACCCATTGAAAGACATTTAAATGAATACTCAACTCTCGCACCAAGAAATTTCTGTAGCAAATTTGAATTGACCATGAGCACAAAATTCAGCACTTATTCACAATTGCAATCTACGGTGATAAATAATCCTCTGATACCATATAGAAATTTATTAATATTGATGTATTACTGGAATCTCCTGATCTAGAAATATTTATCTTCTTGCTAAATACAAAATCCTTCCACTGTTAAACTTGTAGAAATTTAAAACTCAATTACAAACACATGTGAATAAATCCAATCGCACATAACACAGTTGTTTAATGGGAAATATTAAAGCTAAATCCCCAACTATCATATATTATGTATATCAATGGAATCATGTAATAATCTCATACAAATATTATTACATCAAGCTCTTAGTACAATCAACAATCATTACACACTGTCATGCAGAAATTTGCATCTCTATGCACCAATTTATTACCTCCTGACAGCCTGCCTCCACTGCGCAATCCCTACTGAAGAAGACCCCTGAATGAATTTTAATTGGCCTTGCCTTGACTATGCAATCTTCATTGGAAACTCCAATGTGCGTCATATGCATTGAATAAATCACTATAGTGACAACGGATAGTCCATCTCACCCTTTCACCTATCTCTCCACTAGGTCTCCACTGGAACTGACATGCACTGTAGTTAACTACTGTATCTGTTCAGTTGTTAGTGATTTATTAGTTGTGAATTAATTGACCAATTAACTCACTTAACTCTCACTATTGTATCTTTCAGTTAAACTAGATACAACTAGCTCAACTGAGTTTAACTCACTTAACTGAGTTAAACTAAATAACAACTCCCATAAGTACTCTTCCAACTCTGTCATAACTTTTCAACTTCATTTCTAACTGATTCCTTCATGCATGAGCGACCAATAACCCTAGGAATTGTGTAATTCCTTCATCCCACTGATTTTCCAAATATGTTCACTGAAATAAAGTGTTCCAAGAGAATAAGTTGATGTTTATTGTTGGATTATTATTAAGGGTTAATAATAATCGACATGAACTTATTTTTAGATTGACGATCTATAAATAGAATTCTCCCAATATTCTAAAAACAGAATTCCATATATTTTCCACATCTGACCAACCATCTACAAATATCATCCTGCAACTTATAGAATATGCTCACCATGTCTAAAAATAGACATACACCTAAAAATAGCCTACGGGCCCCACTTAGTGAAGGTGCTTACTTTTCACTAAGCTCATCATCTTGTTGAATCTCAACATTCTCTCCTTAAGACCTTTGCTCTACCACATATACACTTCAAAACCTTGATCAAATATATATTTCAGAAATCTTCTCAGATATATAGTTTTGTGGTAGTACCTTCTAATTTTTTTTTACACTACCTTGACCAGGTTCTTTAGATTTTCTTCACATTCTCTCTTATACTCATATTTTTTTTACTTATCTCAGACCTCCTTAATCCTCATGGAATATGCCTCACACTCCACAAGTTTTTATATTTGTTTTCCCTAACGATTCCATTTCTCAATTATTTGGATATCTATCTCCATTCCTTTTGGACCTTAGACTATCTTACCTCAAATCTTCCTTGGTTCCTTGTTTATTCACTAAGTTGCTAGGTTACTGCCTCTCACCGAACTGATCTCCAAATTTTAGCAGGTATAACTCATGTATTTATAATAGTCCCAGTCACATTACTTTTTTATCATAAAAATTGTACATTTAACTAAATAAAATAGACCAAGTTTAGGGACACAGATTTCAAAGTGGAGGAAGGGGAAAATTTCTTGGGATGTTGAATTTTTTGGTGGAAGCCATGGTGACCAACTAACTCACACCTAAGTGCATGCAAGTTTCTTGGCCACATAAAAAAATATATAATAATAAAATTTGGGAGACAGGGGGTAGTGGACATACTCCCACAGGATAGAGATACCTTTTTCTTTATGGTAAAATTATCAAGGAATCATGATGCAGGGATGGAAATAGAATATTGGAGGATGAAGCCTTCCTAGCGATTGAAGAGGGGTGTTGGAACATATGGAGTGGACCTCCATTGGTTAGGTGCATGCATTGCATTTTTCTTTCAATGGATAATGGACAACAAGGAGGGGGCGTATTTGGTCTAGAGGCATGATGAGGATGGGAAGGTGTTTTCTCTTCTAGCTTGGTGGGTACTTTAAGACCTAGGGTTTAGGGTTTGGAGGAAACAGTGCCACAAGAGTCGCTTGTGGGCTTGGAACCCAAGATTGGGGTTTTTCACCCATAGTTATGTGAGCCAAAACCATGAATAATTTGAGCATGAAAAAATTTTAGGTGATAAAGCCTTTTGTGGAAATTCAAACACTTCCAAAATCACTAAAATCGGAGCTATAAAAATTGAGTTATGAATTTTTGAATTTTCCATTACTATTTGGATAGTCAAGTCATGTAGGATTGAGGAAAATTCATCCAATAGACATCACCCTTGATTTTCGTATGACCCTTCTATTTTTATATAAATAGGAGGTGAGTGGAGGCCATTTAGACCATCCATTTTAGCAACATAAGAGCTCATGTGAGGACTATAGGAAGTCAACATACCTACCCTAGTTTGGGTCACAAATTGAAGAGCACTTTAGCAAGAAGAATATGTTGGGTAGGATTCTCTTGAGGTATGTTTGAAGGGTTGTTTAAGCATGGAGGGAGGCTGAGTTAGTCAAGAAGAGAAGGAGGCTTGTATAGGAGAGGAAGAAACATTTTATGTGGAGGTCACAATACATGGATGCTTCAAACAAAGGAGAGGGGAGCCTTAAGGTCACCCTTGTCAGTGTTTTGGGAAACTGATATACCTTTTTGTAGGCTTCAAGGAAAGGAGCTTGTATTTACTCCTTAGGGATGGTTTGAAGAGGTAACAAGGTGTATGTCAAGGCCGCACCTATTAAAGGTTGTTCTAGGCACAAAAAATAGAGAAATTTCCTCCCTGAAATAGATTGAGGAAGAGAAATCAATTTGATGTTAGGCTGTAGGAATGTAGGTAATGTTTTGAGGTTCAAAATAGCTCTAACAAGGAGTTGTATGTTCCTCCTCAAGTAGTGAGGTAAATCACCTTCGAGAAGAGAGGTCACATGTTTTAATTTGTGTTTTGTCATGTTTTTTGGGTTTCTATAGGTTACAATGGGAGCCCTAACTAGTGACAGAAATTTTCCTATGAACAACAGTGCATAGGTATGTATTTTTCTATTGATGACTTATGTTGAGGCTAGATTTGAAAATTTTTGGATTATATACTTTGCACCCTATGGAAGAAAATGAGGTTGGGGTTAACTAGGGTGGTTGAAGCGCTTTCCTAAGAGACACATTATACAGTGACTTGGTCATATTGAAGGGTACTGAAGAGAGTTAGTTAAGGGAAGTTTAGGTCAGTTGTTACAGGCCTAAATTACAGTTTCTAGAAACACAAAATTCAAGGGAAAGAGGACAAAAAAATAAGCAGCTACAAATGGCCTCTTAGTGATGGATTGATGATAAGTACATGTTGAAGTATGTTAGTAGCAATATGGAGGGGTTTCCTAGATTTTGGATGCCGTAAAAAGGAGCAGATGCTAAAATGAGGATTGGTCACTCATGGATTGTTGGAGGGAAACGTGAGAGTGGACCAAGTGTGTACATGATTGGGAATGTATGGTATTTTGGAGGATAGTGTGATAGTGCCCAAGTTGAAGCCCGGTGTGCAACACCTTGATGGAAAAAAGTGGTTACTAGAGAGGAAATTGCTGAGCTCAAGGGTCTGATCAACTAGGAGTATTTTATGGATCCCGAGACTTGTGTGTGGAGAAGTAATTCTACAAAATATGATGGGAAGTCCTCTTAGATCATGTTCATTGTGGGATATGAACATGTTGTAGTGATAGGTGTAAGCCCTCTATGCCTTAATTTGGTGTTCATCGGTGTAGCACAAGAAGCCATAGTTGGTTAAAGTCATTGAGTAGTTGAGGAGTAATAGTGGAAATATTAAGAGTTGTTCACAAGTGTAGTTGTGAACAACTCAATAGGAGTCGATGTGTTGGGTGCTTGATGGAATAAGGCACAACTAGAGATCATGTTAAAATTGGAAACTAGGGCCAAATTCCACTTTGGAAAGATCCTTTGTGGATGATAATTGTACCACTAAATTTGTCTTTTCGAGAGAACCAAACTCGACCTAAGGATCATTGAATTTGGTGAAGGAGAAATGTGATTTTGAATTTACGTTTATCTCATGTAAAATTAACAAGGTCGACCTTAGTTATATATCAAATCAATAAGCCCAAATTTCATGTCTCTTCTACCCCAACGACTAGTATATATAGAGTATCTTTCAACCGCATTTTACACATAAAAACGGTAAAATCATGTCTAAGGTAGCTGAGATGAGAAGGAGGACGAAGGAGTATTCGATTTTGGGTTTCCTCTTCCACCATAGGGCCGAGAATCTTCTGTTGGGAGTACCATAGGTTTTTAGGGCATGCCTCCCTAGTTTCATGTGGTAAATCCCTTCCCCACATCAGGCTAAGTACCTTAGGAAAAAGAGTGAGGTTGTTGGTGGCATATATGAACTAGATGAATCAGATTTTATGACAGTTCTAGACCATATTATTCTTACCCTTCTTTTCCCTAGACCCTATGTGGAGTATGGAAGGTTCAGACCCCAGTTGAATGGAAGAAAGTAGTCAAAGTTATTATTCTAGTCTACGTCGCCTTCACTGCTAAGAATTTCTAATGTTTTTGAGGTTTATATCATGAGTTTGATGTTGTAGGTTATCATATATTTATGCCCTAGCCATATATTCAGTTCAAGATCAATCTAATTTTTGTTTCTCATATTCATAAAAGAAGGCTGCATCCAGGATCTTATTGAGATAAAGAAACAAAAGTGCATACTTGTTGTTTAGACAATTTAATGTCTTAAATTGTTTAACATAAATTATCAACTAAGGTTTGTAATATGATGAAGTGTGGTGCACGATATATGCTTAGTTAACCTTCTTATTACTTCGTTGTGTATGTTTTTATGTTTTTTTGGGGGATTTTTTTCTTGATGTCTAAATTTTAATTTTAAGAAATGAGAACTATGAAATTAATAAACTAAATCTAATCTAATTTAAATGTTAAAAAATAAATTTTAAAGAAGGAATAAAAGAAAGTTCTCTTTAACTATTCTAATTTGCATAAAACTGAATCAAAATTTGGATGGTTAGAATCTGATCTAAGAAAAAAGTATCTATTCTAATGACATTGAGCTTTTCAAAATTAAAGTTAATTCTAATCTATATTAACTTAGTTCTACTCCATGGATTGAAATATGAATCTTATGACTAAGAGTTGAAATAACAATGCTAATCTAAATGAAAGTAGATTAAAAGGAAAATCAACTATTGTATGATCAATTACTCAAGCATTCAATATGTAAGTATGATAGAGTTACCTTCTTGACATGATTTACAAGAAATTAATTACACTTTAGTTCTGAAAATTTCATCTCAGAAAGCATTTAAATAACATGTAAAGGAAAACTCAATTACTATATAGATTAAATACTGAAGCATCCAATTTGGAAGTATGACAGGGTCATCTTCTTGGCATGATTTACAAGAAGTGAATTATACATTTAACTAAGGATCTAATCTAGGAAAGTAGTGTAAAGGCGTGTAAAGGAAAACTAAACAACTGTGAGCTCTAATGCCTCAAACATAATCCAATTGGAAAATAGAAAAATCTACTTTCTTGAGATGTTCTAGGAAAGAAAATATTATACAGTCATTCTAAAACTAATAATAAGAAAGAATTTATAAATTTAATGTATGAAATGATAAAAAATTTAATATAAAGAATAGATGCAAAGCAATAGAAATGTCACTTATGAATTGAAAAAATAGAACTAATGGAATTAAACTAAAACAGCCAATGAAAAACCTCCTCCTGTGTAGGGGCCCTCTACAATAGAATAGGTTGAGATCTTATCATAATATACGCGGATTAAAAAGAAAATAGAACCATGAACACCATATTCGTATTATGAAAAAGAAAGAGTCTAAAGCATACACAACGTTTACAGAAAAATAAAACTGTCATCGGTCTTCAAAAAACCAGTATTTAAAAAAACTTAAATGTAATTGTCAGGAGATATTTCCACCTACAGATGGTGATTACAACCGAAACATACAATTAAATTCTAAATTGTTAACTCTTGATTTGCTACGTCAGAGAAAATCAAGAGTTCCTCACTCTCGGATCACGTCCTTTGACCACAATTTGACCACGATCATGAGCACCTTTTTTCTGTTGATTTCAACCAAGTGGATAGGACGAAATCCATACATGGATTATTTTAGAGATTACCATGTGGTTTATTCCTTTATTCGCTCCTCGATACCCATCAAACCATAAAATTAGCTACAAAAAAAACAATTAGCTGCAGAATAGGCTACATTCTATAGCTGAGTTACAAAAATCCATTCAGATAACAAGAACATCAAAATATAACAAATAAATCATTCAAATGAATTCTCGAGATGAATTCAAATTATCAAAAATGTGAACTTCATTCTCCTATTGCATTTGTTCAAACACTTTTGCTAATACATCTAGTTTTATGTTCTTTCTTTTCATTGAAGTGACTATTGTCATGGGCTTCCTCATAAGGAGTTTGTATTTGAGATTGATGACTGCCCTTTTAAGTGATTTTTTCTTTCTTCTTAACTTTCTATTCTTTTTGTACCACAGTCCCAAATGTAGGATGGTGTTATCATTAATGACTTTCTCCAATTGGTTCTGCTTCTTTAAAGCTTCATTTTCCTATTTAATATGCCTATTCAATAACTCTAGCTCATATATTTCTTGTTTAAGGATGTCAACCAGAGGTTCTTGTGGGTCGATAGGCGGTTTTGGATTCATTGTTACGTTACTTTTCTCCAATGTCTCTCTGTAGTCATATATCTCTTGCTATAGTCAGTTTATGCTTTGAGATCTTCTACTGGGATTGCCTTCAAAATTATGTACAGGAGAATTTATAGGGATATGTGGAGGAGAGATATTGATGGGAGATGGCAGTGGAAGTTCTTCCTATAAATTCATTAAATATGTTTCTTGTGGTAGTGTCTTATTCATTGACCCTCAGAGTCTAGAGCTTCTCCTCGACTGTAGAGGGTTTAAGTTTTCTTCACTTGTAACCTTGCTCTTCTTTTCTATTTTACCTCCTGTCTTAACTCTACCCTACTTCTTGTTCCTCATCAGTTCTACAAGGGTGATTTCCTCTTCATTTTTCTACAGTGGAGGTGAAGGTCTATCTTCAATGCTTGTATCAATATTCTTTCTTCTACTTTTCCTAGTCTTTTCTTCCTTAGGCTGCTTTGGCTCATCTTGGAAATGGTTTCTAATCAAAAAATTCTCACAATAATCTCCTATACTTTTCAAATGGAATTCAAGAAGTATTTTTACCAACCCATGATGGTACATAGTGTTGTCTATAAACTGAATTCTCTTCTGTACAGTTGTAGACATTCTTAATAGGTTATTTAGTAAAAGGAAAGGAAGATTTATTTCACCATCCTCCAAAAAGTTCATCAACAACCAAATATGATATACAAACATGCAACTAAATATTCCTTCAGAAGTGATAAACTTCTGCAAAATTAAAAGCATGTTCCTCCATTTATTTTTGAGTGCTGAGCTAGGAATGCCCTTTTTGTAAACAAAAGTATCCATACCTGGTTTTTGAGTAAAACTCTCCATGCTTCACTATGAAATTATTTTTTTTGAACCACCTTTTGCCAACTCTTGGGAGCTTTGTGGCTTAAGCTATGAATGCTTTGGTCACTAAAAATTTTATGTCTCCTATTCAAACTTCCATTCCATCAAAATACCTTGCAAAATACTTAGTGATCTCTTTTTGGAAACCATCAAATTTTTTTTTAAACTTGAGCCACTTAGCCTTTTGCAACATCTATTTGTTCTAAGGATAACCCTCCATATACTTAGCTCCCACTGGTTCAGTCTTGAGTATCAAACCCATGTCCCCTATTGTGAAGAGTCTAGCCTTCAGAACTATCCTTCTCTGTATGAAGTGAATTGAGTTGCGGATCTAGTCAAGGATGTCAAGGTCTTGTAGGAATGAATGAGATGGATATTTTATGGGTTTTAAGAAACATATATGAATAGGTCACGGTAGCAAGATATGACTGTTTAATCATAAATGGGGCATTATGGAGCATTATGAAACATGATGCGGATGATGTGGCCGATCTATTATATGATATGAGTCCAAATCAAATCAAATGATGACATGTTGAGGCAGCATGTGATCATCCACGTTATACATGCTAATGCTTTTGACCTTGTTATTTAAATAAATTTTTGTAACCTACCTTTAGAACTAACCTTTTGTTGCTATTTCCTTGTTGATTCTTTAGGTATCCTTTAGCATGATGATCTTCAAATGGAGTTCTCAATTTCCTGTGCTCAATTATTCTTTCTTTAGTAGGTTGTAAAAATGTGACAGAGTTGCATAAAATGGTATCAACTACAGAATGGAATGTCAGCTATAGAATGGAATATCAGCTACAGAATGGAATTAGATATGTACTACTTTTTATTGCTTTTAGAAAAGAAAGGGAACAAATATTTTTGGGATTTTTAGAAATGGAATGGAAAATATAAGATGTTAGAATTCTAGTTTTCATCCTATATTGTATGTATAAGGATGCCACACATTGATTGGTTTTCATACTTATACAATTATTTATTTATTTATTTATTCATTTTTTTGAATAATATATATATATATATATATATATATATATATATATATGAAAAATAAAAAGACTAAGTTGGGGAAGAAGAAGGATTCTTCTTCACTAACTTCATATTAGCGTTATCTTGGAAAATTTTAATAAACTCTTCTCTTGAAATTGGGTTATGATAGACTTTTAATCGATGTCCATTCACAAGAAGAGGTACCTTTTCTTCATCAATCATCCTTATCTTGACTGCTCCATTGTCAAAGAATTTTTCAATCTCATCAGGTCCAAGCCAATGAGTCTAAAACTTTCCTTCAGAGTCTTTGAACTTTGAATCGAACAAAAGTACCCAATCACTTGCTTGAAAATTTTTCTCCTTGATATATTTATCATTCCATTTGCACCTTTGCTGCTAAACTATACTAGTTCTTCGAACTGCATCTTGCTTGATTTCATCAAGCTCATTAAGTTGCTCTAATATATGCTTCTGAGCTTCTGATAAGTCAAGCCCCAATTAAACTACCATCTTGAATGTTTCGATCTGAAATTCTATAGGAAATAGTATTTTCTTCCCATAAATAAGTTCATAGGGAGTATGTCTTGTTTTATTCCTACATGTGGTTTGGTAGGCCCATAAGGCACAAGGAAGCCTCTTTTCCCAATCTCTCCTCTGTAGATGTACAATCTTAGTGAGAATTCATTCGATCAATTTATTGCAAGACTCCACTTGACCATTTTCTTATGTATTATAAGGAGTGGATTTTCTATGGTTGATCTTGTAGTTCTCCACGAGCTTTTCCACCAACTTGTATGTAAAATGGGATCCCTGATCTGTCACAATTTCTCTTGGAACACCAAAACAAGTGAAGATATCCTCAAAAATAAATTTAACTATGAAATTTTCATTAGCTAAAGAAAGTGCTTTAACCTCTACCCATTTAGTGACACAATCAATACATACCAGAATATATTTCTTTTGATTATATGGTGGATTGATTGGTCCAACCAAATCCAAGGCCCATTTTTCAAAATTTTCAATGAGTACTTGAGGTTGTAATGGCATTTCATCTATAGTAACACGTTTCCCCATTCTTTGACAGTTGTCTCACCTTTTGACATACTCCCTGGTATATTTAAATATGGATGGCCAAAAATATCCTAAATGAAAGATTTTATAGGCTATCCTCTTACCCGAAAAGTGTCCACCATAGGGTTCATCATGACATGCCTTAAGAATCTCAAGAATTTCATCTTCTTGAACACACCTCCTGATAATAAGTTCTAGACCTGTTTTATAGAATTCATCATTAATCCATGAGTAAAGTGGAATTTTTTGAATAATTCTTCTTTTCTCTCTAGGAAACAAGTGTGCAGGTGACTTTCCTATGACTAAGTAATTAGAAGTATCTACAAATCAAGGAGTTTAGTAGTTATTGTAAAAATATATTCATCGGGAAAATTATCCTCAATTGGAGTATCATTTTTGACATTTTGAATTCTAGACAAGAAATCAGCAACTGTGTTTTGTTTTCCAAGTCGGTCTAGAATGGTGATATTGAATTCTTGCAAGAGTAATAACCATATTGTGAATATCCCATGAGTAATATATTTATTCATTAAATATCTAATTTCATAGTGATCTATATGAATAAAGGTTTCATAGCTGGTGATATAATTTCTAAATTTATTGATAGCATGAACAACAACTAGGAATTCTCTTTTAGTTACAATGTAAGTTAACTCAGTAGGATTCAATGTTTTGCTTGTGCAATAGATGGCATAGGGGATCAAATATTTTTTCCCTAATAAAACTTCCAGAGCCGTATCTAAAGCATCTGTTGAAATATGAAAAAGTAGTTTCCAATTTGGACCTCATAAGATGGGTGCTTCAGAAATTTTTATTTTTAAAGTTTCAAATGCTAATTGGCAATAAGAATTCCAACTGAATTCACAATATTTGGTAAGTAATTTGAAGAGTGGGGATGCTATTTTAGTGAAGTTTTATATAGATCTTCTATAATACCCCGTGAATCCTAGAAAACTTCTAACATCCTTTTGACAATTTGGAGGTGACTTCAACTTTAGATTAATCAACTTTAATTCCATCTCCTGAAATGTGATGTCCTAAAACAATTCCTTCATTAAAAATCATAAAAAAAAATTCATGACTTAATGAAAGATTTTCTTCTTTACATATTTTAAGAACCTTTTCCAAATTTTATAAAGCTTCTTTAAATGAATTCCCATAAACTGTAAACTCATCCATATATACTTCTATGCAATCATGTATTAGATCATAAAAGATTCCAAGTACTGTCCTTTGGAATGTTGCAGGTGCATTTCACAAACCAAAATGAAGTACTCGGTAGGAATAAGTTCCCCATGGACAGGTGAATGTGGTGTTATCTTGGTCTTCAGGTGCTACCTGAATCTGATTGTAACCACTAAAACCATCCAAGCATGAGAAATACTTTTTTCCTGCTAATGTATCGAATACTTGATCTATCAAAAGGTAAAGGAAAATGATCATTTAGGGTAGATTTATTCAAATCTCCATAGTCAATGCATACCCTTCACTTACCATTCTTTTTAGGTACAATCATTAAGGGAGAAACCCACTAACTGTATGAAATTGGGTAAATGAAGTTCACATTAAACAATTTATGCAATTATTCTTACAAAATTTCCCTAAGATTTGGATTCATCCTTATTTGAGGTTGTCTAATAGGTTTACAATTTTCCTCAATGTACATGTGATGTATACAAGTCTTAGGACTAATTCCTTTCATGTTAGTGTATTCCCATGCAATAGGTTTACAATTTTCCTCAATGTAGATGTGATTTACACAATTCTTGGGACTAATTCCTTTCATGTCAGTGTATTTCCATGCATATGCAGAAGAATGTTTTTGTAATGTTTTGATTAGCTTTTCCTACTGTAGTCTTTCTGAGTTTTTGTTTATGTTCAAATATTTTCCCGGAAAGATTTCAACTGTAGAGTTACCAAACTCTTCCATAGAGTATAAATAAATTTTCCTGGATGACAGATATTCAATAATGCATTGTTCTTGAAATTGATCATGTTCATATTCTAAAGAAGATTCAAAGTTTTCTATTGAAATTAAAATTTGACTATCTTCACTAATGTTTGAAATAGTAAAGAGAGGTTGTATATCATTGTCATCATCAATCCATTCTTCAACTTCTAATTCTGTGATTGTTTTTGTTGGAGGATATAGATTTAATTTCTTTGTTGAGTTGCCATCAGAGATATACATGTCACCAGATCTACAACTAATGAAAGCATCAGATGTAGTCGACCAAGGTCTTCCTAATATTAGTGGATGTCCTCCTAGATTGTTCTTGGGAGTTAAAATCATAAAATTGATCGGATGCTCCCAAGAATCTAGGGATACTGAAATATATTCTAATACACCATCTGGCTTGAGTACATATCTCTCTAGTAATTGTAGTAATGCAGGTGTATACTAAAGATTAGGAAGCTTGAGTTGTTCCATGGTTTGTTTGCTCATGATGTTTATAGCTGCTCCTAAATCAATCAATGTAATTGGAATTTCAATACCATTGATATGTGTTTTTACTACTAGACTTCCTAGATCTAAATATTTTTGTATGGAAATTTTTCCCATCATAATGTCTGCAATTTTTCCTCCTAGTTGAATTCTTTTTATTTTATTTTATTTTTCTTCACGTTTTTTTCATGCTCAACTCTTTTATTATTTTTTCTAGAATTGGAATCTCTTTAATGGCATGTAGCAAAGAAATTTTGATACATACATTTTTCAATTCATTTAGAAAATCATAATTGGGCAACATGATATGTTTTTCTAGCCCTCTATCAACTTGTAATATTTTAGGAAAAGGAGGGTTAGAAATAGATACTAATGGTTGCTCTATCATAGAAGTTGAGTTTATTTGTTCTTTTTGTTTTTCATTTTCAGAATTTTGGTTTTGAAGAGATGTTACTTCTTCAAAACTTTTATTTGGTTGTAGAGAATCTTCCTCAAAATTATCTTGTTCTTGAATAACTACAGAAGGCTTTTTCCTCTCTAATATTCTACCAGATCTAAGTTGAACATCATTAAGATCTAGTGGAGTAATCATGTAAGTTGGAAATTGTTATCCTTCTATAATGTAAGCATTTTAAGGGTTTTTATTATTGGGGTTTGGAAATGGTTGGGCAAGTAGTTGATTTGGTCTTTGTGGAAATGGTAATGAAAGTTGTGGGTTTTGGTTTTGGAGTTGGGGTTGTTGATTCTGTTGAGGAATTTGTTGGGGAGGATAGTTTGGCTAGGATGGAGGATATTGGTAATATTCATAAAATCTACCATACGGATTTTTCATTCCTTGTGCCCAAGATTGAGGTTGGGACCAAGGTTGTTGCCAAGAATTCCAATTATTTGGTGGGGGTTGAGTATACATTTGGTTGTTAAAACCTTAAGTTTGTGGCCCCTACCATGGTATTCTAGAGACAAAGTAAAGAGATTTTGCTGGATTTGAAGTTAGTCCTTCTTGAAAAACAACCTTGAGACCTAGAATTGAAGGGAAGCTCTTAATTTCATTATTTTCTAAGAAAATCACACAGGTCTCTATGAATTTTACACCAAGAGGACATTCTCTTAAAGCATGCTTCTTTCTGCATTTAGGATAGAAAATAGCTAAGGCATCAGTTTCAGCGTTCTACTTGTTTTGTAATTTAAGGGTGTCTATCTATTCACTAAGACTCCCTAAAATTTTTGTTTTAAATTCATCAATCATATTTCCAATTTCTGCCCTACTTACTGTTCCAGTTGCAGATTTATTCACTCTAGCAAGAGAAAGATCTCTTGGATTTTTCCCAATTTTTTATTTTCCCCTTGAGAGATGAATACATA
Source organism: Pinus albicaulis (assembly GCA_034641835.2). Lineage (NCBI taxonomy): Eukaryota > Viridiplantae > Streptophyta > Pinopsida > Pinales > Pinaceae > Pinus > Pinus albicaulis. The sequence goes on from CM076573.1 coordinate 938,619,819, forward strand.
ATTCAACAATTTCAGGTAATGTGAGTTGAGAGATATCCCTTCCCCATCATGTTGAGAATATCTATCCACTCATATCTAATGGCTTTTAAAAAAAGAGCTTTAAAAGTATCTTGATCTAAATTATCCATTTTAGATCTTTTTGTGTTATAATTGAATCTTTCAATTAGATCCTCCATATTATCATCCTCTCTTTGCATCATTTGAATACTTCATCTTTATGATTAATAGGTATGCAATAATCCAAATATCTCTCTAAAAATTATCTTTTCATTTCATTCCATGTCCTAATAGACTGTGACTAAACCCATGAACCACTTTAAAGCTGCTCCTTTTAGTGTTGCAGGAAATAGCTTAAGTTTTTTAAAGTCTTGTAAGTAATCATAAGATCTACACAAAACTTCAAATTCAAATAAAATGGTTTCAGGATCTTCACTCTTTCATCCATGGAAATTTGGAAGAATAGAGGGTGAAATATTTTTCATTGTGACATTTGTATCCCCATCATTTATAGGAAATACAAAAGAATTATCATTTTCCCTATTTCTTATGTTCCCTTCACCTCCTCTACCTCCTCCTCTATTCCCTCTACCTCGTCCTCTACCTTTTCCTCCTCCAAACAGTAAATTTTATCCATTTATAATTTCTCCTTCTCCTTCTCCTCCTTCTCCTCTTCCTGCCATTATAGATTCCTCAGAACTAATATAAGGTTCTATCTGTAAAGTTAATTTCTCTTCCTCTGGTTCTTCTATCAATGGGATATTGAAGAAAGTTTCTTCTTCTTCTTCTCCACTATGAATTTCTAACTCTTCAACTAGAATGTGTTCCCCTGTAGAGGTGAAAAAGGTTACTCCTTCTGTTGGAGATCTAGGATCTTCTTCCTCTAAGACTGCCTCAATGGATGAAGTAGGAGATCCTCCTAATTGGGTTTCTGACCTTAAGACTTCAGGAAGTCTATGTCTAGTGAAGTATGGAATATGAGTTTGAGATGGTGGTGTATCACTACATGGTCTAGGTGGAGTGACTGGTGTTGTTAGAATTAAACTTCTGCCTCTAGCTATGAATCTACCCCTAGAATCTCTTTCTCTACGCATATAATTTTTTTTAGATGTAAGAAATGAGGTTACCTAATTACACTTCCCCAGCAATGGCACCAAAATGTGTTAGCTAATTTAATGTCTTAAATAGTTCAACATAAATTATCAACCAAGGTTTGTAATCTGATGAAGTGTGGTGCACTATATATGCTTAATTAACCTTCTTCTTACTTCGTTGTATGTATTTTTATGTTGTTTTTGGGGATTTTTTTTTATGTCTAAATGTTAATTTTAAGAAATGAAAACTATGAAATGAATCAACTGAATCTAATGAAATTTAAATGTTAAAAAATCTAATTTTGGAAATAGGAAGAAAAGGAAGTGTTCTTGAACTATTCTGATTTGCATAAAAATGAATCAAACATTGGATGGTTAGAATCTGATCTGAAAACATACTATCTATTCTAATGACTTTGAGATTTTGAAAATTAAATTGTATTGTAATCTATCTTAACTTAGTTCTACTCCATGGATTGAAATATGAATATTATGACTGAGAATTGAAATGGAAATTTCTAATCTAAATGAAAGCAGATTCAAAGGAAAAAACAACTATTGTATGATCAATTACGCAAGCATTCAATATGGAAGTATGACATAGTCACCCTCTTGACATGATTTACAAGCAATCGATTACACTTTTAGTTTTGAAAATTTAGTCTAAGAAAGCATTTAAAAAACATGTAAGAAAAACTCAATTATTGTATAGGTTAAATAATCAAGCATCTAATTTTGAAGTATAATAGAGTTACCTTCTTAGCATGATTTACAAGCATTCAATTATACATTTAACTGATGATATAATCTAGGAAAGTAGTCTAAAGGCATGTAAAGTAAAACTCAATTATTTCATAGGTTAAACACTCAAGCATCCAATTTGGAAGTATGACAGAGTCACCTTCTTGGCATGATTTACGAGCATCCAATTATACATATAATTGAGGATCTGATCTAAGAAATAAGTGTAAGAACATGAAAAGAAACTAAAAAACTATGATCTCTATTGCCTCAAACATAATCCAACTGGAAAATAGAAGAATCTACTTTCTTGATATGTTCTAGGAAATCAAATATTACACGGTCATTCTAAAACTAATACTAAGAAAACATTCATAAATTTAATCTATGATGTTAATCTAAATGATGCAACACTATATGAATCTACTTATGAATTGACAAAATAGAGAAAATGAAATTAAACTAAAACAACTAATGAAAAACCTCCTCCTGTGCAGGGGCCCTCTCCGATAGAATAGGTTGAGATCCTAGCAGACTATATGTGCATTGAGAAGAAACTGGAACCATAAACACGATCTTCATATTGTGAAAAAGACAAATTCTAAAGCATGCACAACGCTTACATAAAATTAATATTGTCTTCGGTCTTTACACAACCGGTATTTAAACAAAATAAAATGTAGCTGTCAGGAGCTAATTCCGCCTATAAATTGTGATTACAGCTGAATCATAGAAGTAAATTCTAAATGGTTAACTCTTGATTTTCTATGTCAGAGCAAATCAAGATTTATTCGCTCTCGGCTAACATCCTTTGACTGGACTTTTACCATGATCACAACAGCCTTTTGGTTTTTAAACTTCTGTGGTGATCATTTTTTAAGATGCTTTCCAGATTATCCACAGTATTTAGGAACATGTGTCGACGTTTCGAACCCCAACAGCCTTTTACTGTTGATTTCGACTAGGTGGATAGGACGAAATCCATATATGGATCATTCTGGAGATGCCCATGTGGCTCGTTCCTTTATTCGCTCCTCAGAACCTATCAAACCATAAAATTAGTTGTGGAAACAACAATTAGCTACAGAATAGGCTGAATTCTATAGCTGAGTTACAAAAATCCATTCAAATAACAAGAACATCAGAATATAACATAGAAATCATTCAAATGCATTCTCTGAGATAAAACATGTCATTTATCATTGATTTGAGTGTATGGATTTATGAAAAGGTAAGGAAAAGTGATGAGAAAGGATGTCAGAGAAAGGAAAATTATGAGGTTCAACAGTGACCTTGATAAATGATGTAATAAATTCCTAATAAGTCGTGCTTCATGGGTTTCATGAGCAAGTGATTTTATTTAGAGTTGGCTCTCATTTGAGAGCATTAGGATTTTTCATTTAGAGTCAAATAATTAATGTCATGTATGAAGAGCTCTTCTTGAGCCCATGTAAAATGTATATGATCCTATAAGATGTTTAGAAGCCTTCCAAAAGAAGCATAGTCATCCTCTTCTTGATGTCGGCCTCAAAATGTACATAAAAATCATGTCGGATCAACATATATATACACACCTATTAAAATGTGTAAGTCGGCTTATATTGATGGGCCAAAAACTATATAAATGGGCCTATACCACGGAGACAAATTTTCAGTGAGACATATCTGAGTTTTTCGAATGTATGGTACAACAAGAAAGTTCAGATCTGATATTTTCATATGGTACCTATGGAAGGTACAACGAGGAAGTGAAGGGAAAATGAGGGAATACCTTTGAGATTATTGGGTAACTAGACAACATTACATTTTCGGTCCCTCTCTGTAGTATGGCCATAATGGTGACAAGGTCAGATTGCAGTGATACATTGTGATAGTGAATTACAATAATGTAATAACTCTGATTTCTATAGATATACATGAAGTTCATATTATCTTGGTTCTACAATAAGAATGGTATATGGAAGACACATTACAACACTATGGAGGAGCTATCTTACAGTGATGTATCATTGTGTTTGGAAGCAAGTACAGTGGTCATGATTTGGTGCCATGGAGTGATGATCTCTATTTAAGGTAGATCGAAGAAGTGGAAGAAAGTCAAGGAAGAAGGATGACTATGTCTTGGTCTTGGAGTGTCCAAATAGGTCAAGTGTCATGGTCTTGGTATTCGTTAATTGGAATATTTATAAGAAACATTTGTGTGGGTTTTCCTCTCAAAGAGTGAGAGGTTTTGGCCATGGCTTATATCCTACATGTTGTGTCTCTTGTCTATTTATGTTCATGCATTGGTTACTATTTGATGAAGAAAAACACTAATAATCTAACATGAAGAAGATCCTAATCTAAGCAAGTAAAAAGTGTTCACAAGCAGTCGCTAATTAAGAGAAATCTCCTAATGTTAATGCCCTAGATTTCTCAACACAAGGTATTATTATGAGAAGGCCATTGACTGCCTTGATGATGATGGATAAAATAAAATCTCACAATAAAAATAAGAAGCATGCATTTGTGAGAATGGTTACATCTATGAAAGCTAAGTGTAGTTGTTGGAAATGGTTTGTATTGTTTGTAGTTTATGTTTCTAGTGAGAAAGGGAAGGATGTTGAGGATGATGAAGTCATAAGGAAGTATCCTCCCTTACAGCAGTTTCATGATGCATTTCCTATAGATATTCCAGAGCTACCTCATCATAGAGAGTTGGGTTTCTCTATTGAGTTGGTACCAGGAGCAGCATTAGCATCTAAGGCACCGTACAAAATGAGGACTCCAGAGTTGGTGCAATTGAAGTTGAAACTTTGAATATATTCTTGATAAGGGTTACATAAAGCCAAGTGTGTCACCTTGGGGAACATGAATGTTGTTTGTAAATAAGAAGGATGGTGCTCTAAGATTGTTCATTAATTACAGGCAGTTAAACAAGATGACTATCTAGAAAAAGTACCCATTTCCTTAGATTGATGATTGGTTTAATCAATTGAAGGGAGAAATAGTATATTCAAAAATTGATATGAGATCAGGATATCATTAGGTGCACATGAAACAAAAAGACATCTACAAGACTAAATTTTGTACAAGGTGTTGAACCTCAAGATTACCCTCTCTTTTACAGTTTTTCTCACCTCATTCCACCACTTTTCCATAATTTCATAAACACTAATCAATGAAAAATGCTAAGGTTTTGTCTTAAGGATGCATTTAAATGATTATCATATTATATTTTCATGATTTTTCTATTTGGATAAGTTTTTTCAATTTAGCTATAGAATGCAGCTTGTTCTACAGATAATTGTGTGTCTTGTTGCCACTCTTATGGTTTAGCAGGTTCTAGGTGTCAGTTGAGGATTTGGGCCACATGGGTGTTTCTAGAATCTTTCCTACATGGATTCTATCCTACTCACATGATCCATATCGACATAAAAAGGAGCCTAAACTCATGGTCAAAGTTACAAGTCAAATAACGTTACCTACAGCAGTAGGACTCATGATTTTCTCTCCGTAGAAGATCATGAGTCCAACAGTCCTATTTCAATTGCAATTCAAGTTAGACACTTGTAGCTAGTTTAACTCGCAATTAGTTATGTAATTTCTCTTTAAATATTGGTTCCACAGAACCAAGAGATAGTTCAATACAGTTCAGATTTATAAGTGAATACTCTGTTTACATACCTTGTTTTTATCATAATAAAGAAGTTCAGTTTTCCAAATGCTTGCTTGATTGCACCTTTAACAAGCTAGGAGTTCAACCACATCAGTTGCAGAGGGCCCCTACTTATGAAGGAGGTTTTTATTGTGTTTTCTAGTTAGATTTCCTTTACTTTGTTTTAGCAATTTATGTTTATGCTTCATTTCCAGTTTTCAAATAGTTTAATGATAAATTTCAATTGTTCAGACTTGCTCTTCCAAAAGATTTCATGGAAATAGAAACTTTGTTTTCAAAATTGGGATAAGTATTGAAGTGCTAAGAAACCATAGTTGTTTAGTTTTACAATTCTAGTCTTTTATTTCCATTAGAACATAGTTGTCAATTGTTGGATCAAGAGATTTTTATGAAAGCCATTTTCATTATGCTAATTCTACATTAAATGGTTAAATACCTCACACATACAGTAGTTGAATGTATCTTGCTTATTTTCATTTGCTTTCCAAGGACTAAAGCATAATTGATTTCTTCGAAGGCATCTCAATAGGTTAAACACTTCACATTTGAATGTAGAAGAAAAGTCAATTATACATTAGTTGATTTTAGTTAGATATTACATGCTTTTACTTTCAGGACCCTCACTTAATTGCAACAATAATCTTCCTAAAAAATCACTCTAAAAGGAATTAATCTGAACATCTTTTAAGAAGGGATGGTTGAATGATTAAATGAAATGCAATTTCTGAGTGATCCATTTACATAGTTTTCTTAGTTCTCTAGTTTAAACAGGTGTAATTAGTTACTTAAACATTACTTCAAGAAGATCACTCTTTACAAATTGAATAATTGGAGTAACTAAACACACCTTAGATATTTTTATTTGCATTCATTGTTTTATGTTCTAGGACCTTAGCAGACTAAAGTACAAATAGTTTCTAAACTCCATTTCAATAGGGTCATGCCTAATAATTGAATGTTGAGGTAACTAAAGGTACAATATTTGATTTATTTTATGCTTTCATTTAAGTTAGGCATTGTAATTATCAATATTAGTTTCAGAAATAGATCCATGGATTAGGACTAATAAATAGAATAGATAGATGCTTTGATTACCAAAATAAGACTTAACTAGCCCTTAGTTTTTGGTTTGCTTTTATGAAAAATAGAATAGTTTTAGTAGACATCCTTTTCTTCCTTCTAAAATTAATTTAGATTCACTTAATTCTTTCCATAGTTTTAGATTAACCATCCTTAGATCTCAAATAACAAAACCCCCCCTAAAAATAGCATAAAACACAAAACAACGAAGTAAGGAATAGCTTGCTTAAGCACATATGGTGCATGACACTTCATTAGTTTACTAGCCCTAGTTGATAATTAATGAAAGCAATTTAGGACACTAAATTGACTAAACACAAGGTATGGGCACTATGAGTTTGTAGTGGTTCCTTTTGGTCTTACCAATGCTCCAGCCACCTTCATGTGTTTGATGAATAGTGTGGTGCTTCCTTATCTGGATAAGTTTGTGATAGTATTTTTTGATGATATATTGGTATATTCAAAGAATGAGGAGGAGCGTGCAAAGAACTTGATAGCAATGTTCAGTTTTTAAGAGAGCATCAATTGTATTCCAAGCTCAGTAAGTGAAATTTATTTCATTATTAGATTCATTACTTGGGACATGTTTTTTTCCAAGGAAGGGATAATAATGGACCCGAAAAATATTAAGAATATCATGGAGTGGCCAACTCCAAATAATGTGGATGAGGTCAAATCATTCATGGGACTAGTAGGTTATTACAAGAGGTTCATCAAAAAATTCTCCAAGATTGGTTATCATATCACATCTTTGTAGAGGAAAGGGAAGAAGTTTGAATGGACTGGTAAGTGTGCAACTAGATTTTATAATTTGAAGCAGTTACTTACCAATGCTCCAGTTTTGAAGATCACGGATCCTGATAAGGATTTTGTGGTTTGTACAAACGCATGTAAGTAAGGAATTGGTGGAGTCCTGATGTAGGAAGGACAAGTGGCTTTCTATGAATCAAATAATTTGAATGAGCATGAGAAGAAATATGTGACTCAATGTGATCTTGAGTTTATAGCTATCATTCATGCGTTGAATATTTGGAGACATTATCTCCTTGGGCCAGGAGGTTCATCTTTATGAGTGATCATAGTGGACTGAGGTATTTGTTTTACCAACCCAATCTGGATGCATGTCAAGATATATGGTTGGAAACTATCAATGAGTTTGATTTTGAGATCAGGTACATTAAGGGATAATAAAACAAGTTTTTGTATGCTCTAAGTAGGAGAGTGTGGGGGAATCATATTTCATCTGTGAGCTCTTATGGGACATATTTACAAGAGAATATCTTACATGCAGGGTGACATGATGATAACTATCAACAACTAAAGTAGATATTTCAACAACAGGGTGAGGGTTATCAAGTTGAGGAGTATCAAATCATTGCAAATGTCTTGGTCAGATTCAGGAGCAAAATCTATGTGCTTGATAGTAAAAAGTCTAATAAGATTATTTTGAGAGAGTTTCATGTCAATCCACATTCATGCCACTTATGATATTAGAATACTTTGACAACTATTAAGAATTTATATTATTGGAAAATTTTGAAGAAAGAGGTGGTTGAGTTTGCTGCAAAGTGTTTGGAATATCAACAAGTGAAATTTGAATTCAATCATACAACTAATTTGTTGCATTCTATTATGATTCCATAATGGAAATGGGAGGTCATTTTCGTGGACTTCATTACAGGGTTTCCTAGGAAATCAAGGCAACATGACTCTATCATGGTTATGGTTGATGGGTTGAGTAAAGTAGTTCACTTCGCTGTAGTGAAGTCTATAAATTTAGCTAGTGAAGTGGCTGAAGTATTCATCAGGGAGATAGTGAGGTTGCATGGAGTTCCTAAGAATAATATATCATATAAATATGCCAAGTTCACTTCCAAGTTTTGGAAGGAATTTTATGCATATTTGGGGATAGATTTATCCTTCAATACAACTTATCATCCACATACAAATGGAAATACAGAGAGGCTTAACAGGATCCTCGAGGATATGTTGAGGATGTATGTAATGCATCAACAAAGGAAGTGGGAGGAGTATCTTCCACTAGTGGAGTTTGATTATAATAATGGGTATCAAGGATCCTTGAATATGATTCCATTGGAGGCTCATTACAGGAAGAGCATAAATAATCCTATCAGCTGGAGTGATCCGCTGAGAAGGGTGTTGATTGGACCCGATATGTAGGAAGAGACAGAGTATGAGATGTAGGTTACTAAAATTAATTTAAAGGAAGCACAAGGAAGACAAAAGAGTTATGAAGATTAACATAGAGAATTCAAGGAGTTTCGGGTTAGGGAGCATGTGTACTTGTGCATCAAGCTGAAGAGGAGATCCTTGAGGATTTTGTCATGCCCTCGGTATTGTGGGCCTTTTGAGATCCTTGAGAGGATTGGACCAGTGGCCTATATACTTTATTTACCACCATTGGTAAAAGTCCATGAGTCTTTCCATGTTTCATTGTTTAAGAGATATGTATAGGATGTTGATCATGTGATTGATTGGTTTGTATTGTAGCTGGAACTACAGGGAGATTTCGAGCCAGAGCCAAAATGCATATTGCAGAAGACACAACTCATGTTGTGGAACCAAGAAATAGATCAAGTTAAAGCATAGTGGAAGCACTTTGGACCTGATGAAGCTACATGGGAGATGGATGAACAAATGTGGGAATTATATCCTTCTCTATTTATTAATTGAAGAAAATGATTTTTTGGTTTATATATATATATATTTATATATATTTGTCATTGTAAATATTGCAACAAGTTGTGTTCTAAAGCTCTAATAAGCAGAATGTTTGTCAGGTTTTCAGCAGTTTGTCATTGTAAATACTGCAACAAGCGATGTTATAAAGCTCCAATAATCAATATATTTTGTTTTCAATGTTTTTATAGTCATAAGTGTCATAGAACATAAAAGACAATGTTCCCCCAAGGGTGAGGGGTTTGTAACAGCCCCATGTTGGTTTTCCATGTAAATGGAGGGATATTATAAAGGTAAAATAAGACCAAGGTCATGGGACATGTATTCCAAGCTGAATGGAGGGAAAAACATTAAAGTGGGTATTACATGTAGCTAATTAATGGTTATAGAAATTTACATTGACATTGGAAAAAGGTAAAATGCAATAACTAACAATTTAATAAAATAAATAAAGGTAGGGTAAATTAGAGAGAAAATAAAAGGAAATGAAAGAAAAGAGGGAAAGGAAAGGAAGAGACACGAGACATCAATGATAAAAGGAATTTGAGAAATAATTGACATTCTTTTAAACTTGATCAGTTTCAGCTTTGGACAACTTTATTTTTGCTAAGGAATAACTTGTACTCCAAGAGAGAGAGAACGCGCAAGGGTGCAATCAAGCAAAGGAAAGCAAGGGAACATAAGGAGAAGATTGTAAGAATAGCTGCAGTAGAAATATTTTGTAGGTAGAAGGTTGCATGTATGATTTCCTTGCTGGGATTTAAATGTATGGTGTATGCATTTGGTTTACATGATTACTTTGTTGGCATTGGCATGTGATTTTTCTATATTGACAATGGTTATGACCTTGCTTTTCCATTTATTGGATAGCCATGGTGTGATGGGATTCATTCTTGGTTTATCTTTGGATTGCCAAAAGATTTTGGATCCAAGTGAGGTGGTCTCAGAAAAATCCCAAGGGTTGGGGGTGGAGATGACTTTCTCTGGGAATCCCTTGATAGGTGGCCAGAGACAAGAAAATTCCTCTAGGTATGGTAAAGAAATTTTGAGCCATCCAAGCTCATGTTGGTTTGGTGATTTCTGGAATATTTTACGTGAAATCATGTGGTTGAGGTTTGAGGTGGTTTAACCTTTGGATTCCCTAGTTGTTTTTTTTGTTTAACCCACGAGATCCCACATTCATGCTTGGAATATGGCACGAGGGTGATTGGATAAAAGAGAGATTTGTTTTAGCCCAATCTCTGGTCGGGTGGTATGTGGAAGTCACTGACTTGGTTGAAATTTTCATATGTTATTGTGTGTTATTTATTATTGAGATTAATAGGCACAAGTTTTAATTTTATGTATTATTTTATCAAACAGTTTTTCATGGTTCTATTATGTTTAAATGTTAGTTACATGCATGATATATTTATCATAATATGATGTTCTCTAGTTATGGATCCATTCCATGGTTTGATGGCCTCTTAGTTATATTGTATGAATGCTTGAGCTAATGTGTGTCATTGCAACTAGTAATAGAGGGAAACAAGCCTTCTTTATGATTATTTGATGAACATAATGAATTCATGCATTTATGACCTACACGTACATTGTCGACCAAGTTTTTTATCTAAATAGAGTAGTAATGAAGCCAAGAATAGTAAATGAAGACTCTTACAAGTTAGTGACAAAGTTCTAGAATATTTTGGGAAGTTGTCCTAGAGCTAGCCTTGAAAATCCGAAACAAGGATTATGGGCACGATCTCTTAACTAAGAAATTTCAGTTGTAGCCGCACAAAGGAAATCCTATGCGTGCAAATGGAGCCTTCTGGTCACTTGGAAATCTTGGTATGCATTCATTTGGGTTGTGAGGTGATCTGAAAGGACTGTATTAGTTTGTTGTGCTAAGTGTCTTTTCAGTTACAAAACATGTACATATTTGTCTCCATTTCTTTACTTAAGGATTGAGGAATTTAACCATAAACATAGATGAAATTGTGAATTTTAGGCATGAAAGTAAGCCTAAATAACACTGAACAATAGTGTATAACAAAGAAATAAAACCACACATAAGATTTACACACCAGGCATGATGAAGCAGTTCACCCCTCCTAGGCTACATCTGCTTGTCCAGCTCCCAATGGCATGTCCATCTTTCTTTATGCTCAAAATTTTTCAAATGCATGTGTTTACAAGCCTCTAATGGTTGTTTTCTTTGCACCAATGGCTCCGGAATGCTCAAAATAGTCTAGGTAGACTCTTGTTTCACCCAAATTGGTCGAAAATTGACCCTGCTAGGATTTTTCCCAATGTCTCCTATAAAAACCTCCACTAAAAATGGAGGACTACAATTAATTGTAGTTAAAAATGGAAAAAAAATATGAATTTGGAGGGCATGCTTAATATCTTCCAGTCCAACTAACCGTGATATAAAAATTAGGGTATGGGGTGGCCACATGCCGACCCCCAAACCCATGGTTTATTAACTACTGCATTAATACGTTGGCTCAGAACATGTAGTGGTGGAGTTCCACTAATCGTCGACATGTCTGTTGGAACTAACTGCACAATGTCTGTCCATGTAACAAGTCCTGAGGTTGAAGTTTGAATGTTGCTGGATTTAATGGTTTCATAATCATTGGTTAACAATATATATCGTTGGTTTTGAACGTAGCATGTGACCAATCGTTTGGGGCCTCCAGCAGGTTGGGACCACTGGCGGTCCGCCTCCCCCCCATATGCCATGTGTTGAAACAATATATAGATGTTGTGCCCTATATGGGTAAGAACCACATGGTAGCCCAGACGGTTGAGACCTTTGTGTGCGCGCCTTGAGGTCGCAAGGTCGAACCCCCAGGACCTCAACCAAATTTTAGTCAAACAAACAGGGGACATGTGGCAGCCTCAGGGCTGGCCATGTGTCACCCAACCATTGGCCCTCAAATATACGTACAGCCACATCAACGAACCAGAATGTGCTGGAGAAATCTCATAGGCTTGGGAAAACATTATATTCTCAGGAATATTCCCCATTTTTTGTTGACTTTACACTTGCATGTTGACTGGGCATCCCAGTCAAACCTATCACAATTTTATCTGTTTGGGAAATTAATCAGAACACGATATCTCCCTCATATGACATCAATTTTTCAAATCATTCACGGCGCCGAAATCAGAATGATGAGATCTACTTGATCGCTCAGGTTCAGTACAGTTTTGAGCACTTTCAATTTTGAGAAAAATTCATGAACTCTTGATCACACTCCCCATTGGGAATATTTTGGACCCCAAAAGACTTGATTACCTATTCAGTAGATGAGGGTACAACTCCCTCACCTTTCCAACTTCCATCCACTTTGCCTTGCTTGGATTACTGCCTTTGAGCCCAACTCAAAGGTAGTCAACACTTCACCTTTAGATGCTCTTATCCACTTGTCAAGAATGGTATCTTCTTTGAGCTCATGTAGAAATTCTGGCAAGAAATATTCAATAGAAGGCAATTGAACATCACTTCCTTGATCATCAATCAAAGGTGGCTCATACAAACATAAGTTTTCAACATTAACAACTGAATACATTTGCATATATAAAGGAAAGTCAAGTTGAATTGCATTGTTACCAACTTGCTTTATGATCTTGAATGGACCATAGGGAACGGGCTTGAGCTTTTTACCTTCTCCTTTCATCCTTCTTTGCTTATGTGCAACCATACCTTATCTCCTTATTGAAACTTGTGATCAACTCTATGTTTGTCATGCCTCTCCTTGTATTTGTTTTGACTATTCTCAAGCTATTCTTGAACTTGTTGATGAATAATCTAAATTTTCTCAATGAAATTTCGAGCGTTGTCAATATCCCTATGCCCATGAATTGCAACATCCTTCTCAAAGATGAATTCTAATGGCGATTTTGGCAAATACCCAAATCATGCTTCAAAAGGTGATGTATTTGTAGAAGATTTATTTGCCCGGTTGTAAGCGTGTTGAATGTAATGTAGTTTCTCATCCCACAATTTGGGATGTTTGCTGCAATATCCTCTCAATAGATGCACAATGGTTCTGTTCACCACCTTGGTTTGGCCATCAATTTGCGAATGAAAAGTAGTACTCTTTTTCAACTTTATGTCCATCATCTTCCAAAGATTGGACCAAAAATTCCCAATGAACCTGGAATCCCTGTCACTAACAATAGAATTTGGCAATCCATAATGAACCCATACATGTTGAAAATAAATTTTAGCATTTTTTTCATCAGTTATGGTATTCTTACATGGCATAAGTATACACATTTTACTGAATATATCCACAACTACATAAATATAATCATGTTGTTTTCTTGACATAGGTAGACCTCCAAAAAAGTCCATGGAGACACTCTCCCATGGCCTTGATGGTACCAGTAGTGGTGTGTACAACCCAAGCTTCCTATTTCTAGGCTTTCTTGTTGCACACATATAACAACCTCTTATAAAACGTGACACACTATCTATCATGCGAGGCCAATAGCAATACCTTTGTAGATGCGCCACTATTTTGCTTACCCCAAAGTGTCCAGAAATAAGAGATGAATGAGCCTCTCTCATGACACAGCCTCTCTCCGTGTGGTATACACAACTTGCCCAAATGAAACAACAATTTTTTATGCACGTGATAATGATTTTCCTCAACTTGATTCCCTTCATTCAAACTAGCATACACATCTTGAAAATCAACATCATGTGCATATTTTTCTATGTAACTCTAATGTACAAAAGAATCATTTTTAAGTAAAGTAGAATAAATTATGATTGGCCTTGAAAGAATATCAGCAAATTTATTGAAAATACCTTTCTTGTACCTTATAACAAAGTGAAACTATTGAAGGAAACCCATCCACCTGAAATGTCACGATTGCTGCAATTTTGTTTGTGACTGCAAGTACTGTAATGGTTGGTGATTGGTATGTATAATCATTTCTTTACCCATCAAGTAGTGTTTCCACTTCTTGACGCTTTGTACCAAAGCATAAAAGTCTTTTTCATATGTAGGATAATTAGTTATAGCACCATTGAATGTTTCATAATGAAAAGTGATAGGCTTACCATGCTGCAAAAGAACTGCGCCCATGGCATAATCACTAGCATCAGTTTGTATCTTGAATTTTTGCCTCAAATTCGGTAATGCAAGGACTAGAGCTAATCTAATATTGTCTTTTAAAGATTCAAAAGCTTGCTACTGTTTGCCTCCCCATTGGAAGCATTTCTTCACACTTGTCACTGCATGCATAGGAGCTGCTATGGCAGAAAAGTTAGCAATAAAATTTCTCCAATACTAAGCTACGCCTAAGAAACTTCTTACCTCGGCTGTTGTTTTTGGAGTTGGGCAATTCACAATGGCTTCCACTTTAGAAGGATCAATTCTCAACTCGCCTCCTCCTACAATGTGTCCCAAATAAACCAAAGAAGTCTTTCCGAACTCACACTTTAACATCTTAGGAAACAATTTCTCTTTCTTCAAAACATCAAGCACCCTATTCACATGCAAGGCACGTTCTTCTCTTTTTTTGTTGAAAATCAGTATATCATCTAAATACATAATCACAAAGTTGTCAAGAAATGGACGCAAAACATTATCCATAACACGCATGAAAGTTGTTGGTGCATTACACAAACCAAATGGCATTACCAACCACTCAAAGAGTCCTTGTTTGGTTTTGAATGCAGTCTTCCATATATCACTTTCTGCAATTCTTACTTGATGATATCCACTTCGTAAATCAAACTTAGTGAAAAAATTTTCTTCTTTCAACTGATCAAGAAAATCATCTATCCTTGGGAGTGGGTACCGATTCTTTATCGTTATCTTGTTCAAAGCTCTGAAGTCTACACACATGTGCCAAGCCCCATCTTTCTTCGAAATCAAGACTATGGGTGAACCACATGGCAAAGTGCTTGGCCTTATGAGTCCCTTTTCCAACATGTCCTTGATTTACCTCTGTATTTCAGCATTCTCCATTATCGACATGCGATACATGCCGATGTTTGGAAGAGGAAAATCTTGCTGCAACTGAATCTCATGTTAAATCTCCCTTTTTGGAGGCAGTCCTGTTGGCTCCTGAAACATCTCATGATGTGCATCAAATACATCATATAAATCTGATTTCAACTTAGGATCACATTCCTCAAATTATTCATGATTAACATCAACATTAGGCTTAATCATTAGAAGAACAAAATTCTTACTTGAATTAACCAACCTCTTTATATGTCCATCATTTACCATAGAAATATTTGTCTTCTTGCGATGTGCTCTAACAATTTACTCCTTGCCATATTTGAGTAAATGGTATTTTTTCTCATGGCGATGGAAGATCGCTTTCCTATCATACAAGTAAGGACTTCCCAACACAATACCTGTAATGTCAAGCGGAACCACATCTAATTCAACCGTGTCAACAAAATGTGCAGTTATTACAAACTGCAATATACACTTCTTTGAAACCTGTAGATTTGCATCCTTAAAAATCCAACCAAGTGGATATGGTTTTGGATGTGGAATGGTCTCAAGATTAAGTTTCTTGACCAAGTCTTCAGAGATTAAGTTTTCTTGTGACCCACTATCAAACAATGTGTCAATCTTGGTATGTTTGGATATGACCCTCACATGAAACAATTCAATTCTCTCTTCTTCATTTGGAGCTTGTATGTGACAGTTTGATGTACTAGTACTGGGTTTAGTTTCAATTTCTTTCCCCTTCAAGTTCTTCAATCCCATGGCTATAATTTTATATTCATCACCTGAATCCTCTCCTAAATCTTGTTGAGTTGTAGCTACAGTTTTATGTTTCCCCTTGTTGTTCTGATGTTTGGGCCTCTTTTCAGGATGTAATTTCCAACAATGATTTTCATCATGACCTTCTTTTGAACAATGTTTACAGACCACTTTTTCTCCCTCTTTCTTGACAGATGCATTCTTTTTTCCTTTACCTTTTGAAGTCTTCTCTTTTTTTTTCCCCTTAAAAGGTTTCTTCCTACCCTCATCAGAAATATTTTTCCCTCTAGCTTCTAGATGTGTGGCCTGAACACAAACTTCATCTAGACTTGTAGGGTTAAACATGAGGATAGTATGTATTAGGTAGCAATGTAAGCCTCCTATGTACTTGAGAAAATTATCTTGGCTCTGCAAATATACCCCTAATAAGAGAGTTCTTCTCCTAAATTCTTGAGTGTATTCTTGCACATTATGCCCTTTCAATTGTCTAAAGTTTTTCCAGTTCATTATGGCTTTCTACATATGATCTAATAGATAAAACTATTGTTTTATTGCAGTAATGAAATCATTCCATAATATAATAATATTACCATGCTTCTTGATGTCCTCCTTTGTCTTGGCTTCCCACCAAACAAGTGTTGCACCTTCCATTCTCAATGAAGCTAATTGGATTTTGGTATCATCATCTTGAAGGTTCTGGATTCTCAAATAGGCCTACAATTGCTTAATCCAATTATCAAGATTTTCTGCATTGACTTCACCATTAAACATTGGCAATTCAAACTTAACATCAAGTTTTCGAAAAGGACTTTTACCAATGTTCTTTGACTTGCATGGATGATGTACTGAAGATGAAGTAGAGGATGATGATGATGAGGGTGAGGATGGTGACTTTCCACTGCCTCCACTTCCTCCATTTCCCTTCTTTGACTTATCTTCATCATTTTGACCTCCTGATGATCCCTGTCCTTCCTTGTGAAGTTGAGATCCTTCTCCTTATAGTTTCTCATTCCTTTCTTGATAAAGGATTCTCACCATCTCAGTCATGTCAAGGAATGCTTTCCTAAACACTCTTTCTTCTTCTTTGGGATCCATTTCGTCATGGATTTCTCCTTCCTCTGCAAGCATGCTTAATGTTGCTTCTGCTTCTTTACGAGGTGAACTAGGTGGTGGAGAATGTGGCAATATTTCCCTCCTTTTTTGTATCTCACTTTGAGACCCTCTTGCTTCCACCAATTTTTCTTCTCCTCTCTTGAGCTTGAGCCTACTAAGCATGTGAAAACTTGCAAACAGTTAAACAAATATTTGCACACAAAATCATCAAAGAATAAACTCTAGCTATGATACTAACCTGATCTAAAAGGATTGTATTATTTTGTTTTGCTAAGTGTCTTTTCAGTTACAAAACATGTACATATTTGTCTCCATTTGTTTGCTTAAGGATTGAGGAACTTAACCATGAAACATAGATGAAATTGTGAATTTTAAGCATGAAAATAAGCCTAAATAACACTTAAAAACAATGTATAACCGAGAAATAAAACCACACATAAGATTTACACAATAGGCATGATGAAGTAGTTCACCACTCCTGGGCTACATCTGTTGGTCCAACTCCCAATGGCATGTCCATCTTTCATTATGCTCAAAATTTTGCAAATACATGTGTTTACAAGCCTCCAATGGTTGTTTTCTTTACACCAATGGCTCCATAATGCTAAAAGTATTCTAGGTGGACTCTTGTTTCACCCAAATTGGTCAAAAATTGACCCTGCTAGGCTTTTTCCCAATGTCTACTACAAAACCTCCACTAAAAATGGAGGACTGCAGTTAACTGCAGTTAAAAATGGAAAAAAGTCTGAATTTGGAGGGCGCGCTTAATATCTGCTAGTCTAACTAACCATGACATAAAAATTAGGGTAGGGGGTGGCCACATGCCGACCCCCAAACCCGTGGTTTATTAACTACCGCATTAATACGTTGGCGTGGAACTTGGAGTAGTGGCAGAGTTCCACTAACCGTCGGAACTGACCGCGGATTATCTAGCCATGTGACAAGTCTCGAGGTTGAAGTTTGAATGTCTTCGGAGTTAACGGTTTCATAACCATCGGTTAACAATATATATTGTGGGTTTTGAACGTAGCATGTGACCAATCGTTTGGGGCCGCAGCCGGGTTGGGACCGCTAGCGGTTCCCCCCTCCCCTGTATACCATGTGTTAAAACAATATATAGATGTGGTGCCCTATATGGGTAAGAACCACATGGTAGCCCAAATGGTTGAGACCTTTGTGCATGCGCCTGGAGGTCACGAGATAAAACCCCCTGGACCTCATCCAAAATTTTAGTCAAACAAACAGGGGACACGTGGCAGCCTCAGGGCTGGCCACGTGTCACCCAACCATTGACCCTCAAATATACGTACAACCACATCAATGAACTAGAATGTTCCACTTGGTGAAATCTTATAGGCTTGGGAAAATAGAATATTCTCAGGAATATTCCCCTTTTTTTGCTGACTGTACACCTGCCTGCTGACTAGGCATCCCAGTCAAACTTGTCGCAATTTTGGTTGTTTTGGAAATCGATTAGAACATGATATATCCCTCATAGGACATTATTTTTTCGAACTGTTCATGACGCCATAATGAGAACAACGAGATCTACTCGGTCGCTTAGGTTCGGTACAGTTTCGAGCACTTTCAATTTTGAGCAAAATTCATGAACTCTTAATCATGAGGTGAGTCACAAAGGTAGTTCCAGTCTAAGAAAGTTTATTAGTAGATGTTACTTGACATCTGGGTAATTTGGTGTTCTTATAATTTGTAGTAAATATTAAATTTAGTAATCCCCACTTCCATAACTAGAACTTGGATTTCGAGTCATGCAGAGTAACTCCCAGCTCATGTTTTCCCTAGAGAGATTCTAAAAGCGAGTAAATGTGGGGTGGGGTGTTTCATTATTCCCTCTACAAGATATTAGCACTCATGGCCCTTGTATCCATCTTGAAAAATATTAGAAGTACCCAATGATCCTTTTTCTAGGGAAAATATAATAAATAATGCAAGTGGGCTATAGTCGCATGGGATAAACTCTATTTTTCCCATGATTTGCAAAGGACTAGGACTAAAAAAATCATAGAATTCTAAATACTATCCTAGGGGATAAGGTATGGTAGATATGGGTGTGGGGTGATTTAGAACTATGGAATAAAATTTGGGATATAAAATATGGGAATAATAATCCCTCCAATATTTTGATTCGAACCATTTTCTTTTGCATGAGATCCTTAATCTAGAATCTATCTAGAAAAAAAATGCATCTCATTCAAAAACACTTTGAGGAAATTCGAAATGGCATTAATGCTAATTTCTAGTAAGATTCATGGAAACAACTACCCAATCATTCAAAGTACAACGAGCTTCATAATTTATGACTGAATATGAAATCCCATAACATAATTGAATTTTCTAACTATTGGAGAGTAGAGAAACCTAACTCCAATCAATGATCTTGGCACAGTCATGCACATTGGAAGCCACATCCAGAAGGGGAAGAATGGCAATCATTCTAGAAGGATATATGACATTGATTCATCCTAATATCCCATAAGTAGTATAATCTCTAATGGGGACACAATCCAACTGGCCTCTTCTCCATCAAAGAAGCATGTCATATTGATGCAAATACCCAAGAACATCCAAAAGAGGTGATTAGGAAAAGAATTTGGGAGAAAAAATTATGGCCAACATTTTCCATCTTCTTATGGCTCTTGATTTTGGGAAATACTCTAACTTGGGATAGATTTCTCAAAATAGGCTTATCAAGCCCCTTAATGTGTTACCTATGCAATAAATATGACGAAATCATGGAGCATATGTTCAACACATGTTATTTCGCTAAGATCCTATGGTCAACTCTTGAAGGCACAATGCATATATTGGACAGTAAAGAGGTTATAATTCTAAATATTATTGAAAACTAGTGTCCAAAATATTTTTCAAACCCCATTCGACTCTATAGGATATTTACCCTCCTTCGAGGATTCTTAGTATGGAAAATATGGAAAGAGTGTAATTGAAGAATTTTCTAGAACAACTATGTTGAATCAGATGATATTTGGAGATTTTTCTAAGCTAATATCAGTGAAACGATCCTTTTGCAACATTAGGATGTGCAAGATTGGTATGCCCATTGCATGGAGATTTAATTATTAAGACATGGGAGATACCAACTACAACTTCTCTAGACCTTAACCCCTATACAAATTGATCACATCCATCTCTTTTCTTTGGTTTCCTCTCCCTCAATCCTTCATGAAGCTTGATTTTGATGGAGACTCTAAATGGAACCCATGCATTACATGATAAGACAATTTATTTTGAGATCATTATGGTCAAATTATTTTGAATCCCTAGTATTTTTCGTTAAAATTAATAAGTAATAATGCAGCTAAAATTAAAACTCTTAAGTTGGGATTGGAATTGGCTCTCTCTTAGAACTTCACAAAGCTCATAATTGAAGGGGACTCTCAACTGGACACTCAACTCATCACTAATATGACAACCAAAATCCTTCATGGCTCCCTAGTCAATAAAGTCTCCAAAAGCTAGAGATTGGAAAACAATCTAGAAAAAGTATCTAAACTATCACTCCTCATTCCTATAATTATCACTCTGCACATCAAGAGACAAGGCAATAAAATTACAAATCTATTGGCCAATAATGGGTGTGCAAGACAATCCAGCCAAATAAACACCACTTGGGAAGCTCTACCCCCATCTAACCTAAAACAAATATGCTCGGACATAGCCAAAAAATATTCTTCTCCCCCAAATGGGGTGATAGAGAGGGAAGGTTGGGGGGCATGTGGCCACCACCCAACCAAGCATTACTGCTGATGAGAATGGCGCAAAACCCCCTACTTTTACTTAACACTAATCACCATGATCATGATGAGTACACTCATTTTTATGCACGGGGAGATTTATGAATTGGTTTAGTGTTTAATGTGCATTCAGTTGGTCATCTGATCCGAATGGAAAATGGCATCCACCCATGGTATACATCTACCCATGTTATCCATCCACCCATGGAATTTACCCATGGTATTGTAAATGGAATCAACCCATGGTATTCATCCACCCATTGTATTTATTCACCCATGGTATTGTAAGTGACATCTATCCATGATATTCATTCACCCAAGGTATGTATCCACCCATGGTATTCATCCACACATGGAATTTACCAATGGTATTGTAAGTGGTATCTACCCATGGTTTTGACCCATGGTATCCACCTATGGTATCTACGCATGGAATTGTAACTCAAAAAAGGCTATAAATAATAAGCCTTAGTTTGTAAAAGGACAGATTGTCCACCACAATGTTGCTTCTACAATGTTTTAATAAAACAAAGAATAATTGTAGAAGCTACATTGTGGTGGACAATCTGTCCTTTTACAAACTGAGGCTTGTTATTTATAGCATTTTTTGAGTTACAATACCATGCGTAGATACCATAGGTGGATACCATGGGTCAAAACCATGGGTAGATACCACTTACAATACCATGGGTCAATTCCATGTGTGGATGAATACCATGGGTGGATACATACCATGGGTGAATGAATATCATGGATAGATGTCACTTACAATACCATGGGTGAATAAATACAATGGGTGGATGAATACCATGGGTCGATGCCATTTACTAACAAAACATAGAATAATTGTAGAAGTTACATTGTGGTGGACAATCTGTCCTTTTACAAACTAAGGCTTGTTATTTATAGCATTTTTTGAGTTACAATACCATGCGTAGATACCATAGGTGGATACCATGGGTCAAAACCATGGGTAGATACCACTTATAATACCATGGGTCAATACCATGGGTAGATACCACTTACAATACCATTGGTAAATTCCATGTATGGATGAATACCATGGGTGGATACATACCATGGGTGAATGAATACCATGGGTGGATACATACCATGGGTGAATGAATATCATGGATAGATGTCACTTACAATACCGTGGGCGAATAAATACAATGGGTGGATGAATACCATGGGTCGATGCCATTTACAATACCATGGGTAAATTTGTAATATTACTTTTCAGGAATATCTCTAAAACACAGGCAACTCTAACTAGAGATGGACTGGGAGGGCATTTACCAGATATTTCACCTCTAGAAAGAGGATGAGTTCTAGAGGCTATCTGGCCCTTTCCAGGCTCTGTCTAAGAGTGTGGAGAAAACATAACAAGTGGTATAGAAATCTAAATGCAAAGGGAAGAAATAATAGATTGCAGACATGCAATAGCGTATATATAAAGCATGCACAAATACTCAAGAAATAGGAGAACGCTGAGCCATTTTATTAATCTGATAAATACAGAGGAGTGCAATAGGTGATCAAGTGATAGCATCTAAATCCTACACAAGGAAATTTTAGATCTATACTTAGAATGCTGCATGGGATGACTACGTTTCAGATCTGCGTTCCAGCTGCTGAAAACGGTTGTGCCGCTGCCCAGCAATACCTCCCTACGGATCTGTGCTTTCCTCTCAATTATTTTGCCGCCTCAATCTGTGATCTTCAATATTATGCTCTCCCGCTGATTTAGAAATAGACAAGATCCTCCATGAATACCCACTAGAGATTTCTCCAATACAGAATGCGTCCTCCACCCAGGACTGCATAGTCAATAAATGCGTTGTTCCTCCACAAATTTTTCGCAGTCAATAGACGCGCTGCTCCTCTACCAATACAGTAGATCGATCTTCCTATAAAGACACTAACGGGACTACCTCACCCGAGTAGACACTCGAAGTCCCCTGGGGTTGAGGGAAATATCTCCGAATGGAGACACTCAATGCGCTAAACAACATTACAGACAGGCTAAATAGCCAGCGTGCTCCAAGTCGCAATGACCATATTCAAATGCATAAATTCTCCATCCTCCCCGAATGAGGAAATTACCTTCTTTATGTAGCGTTGGCCGCTCTTGAATCCTGTGGCCGCCTCAACCCACGATACCACGGTAACATCCATTTGTTGTGTGTGTCTCCACCCATGATACCATGGTAATACCCTTTTTGCTGTGTGCCCCATTCGACCCTCCTTAATTACCATGTGCGTCTTATTTTAGAGTGAGTCGTGGTCCTTTTACTCACGTTTATTCATAAACTAACTACTTAAAGAAAAATTGTCCAAAATCAAATATTCCAATTATCCATTGCTAATTGGGAATATTACAATCTCCCCCGATAGAATGTTGCTTGTCCCCAAGAAACTATAGTGATGGATGCTGCAATATTTTCTCATTCTCCCAAGTTGCATCCTCATCTGGCAAGTTCTTCCACCTCACCAAGAACTCCCGGATTGTTCTGTTCCGTAGCTTCCTTTCCCTAGTATCAATAATTACCTTGGGTTGTAATACCAAATGCCCTTCATCATCTATAGGTGGCAGCTCCTTTTTCACTGTCACCTGCTGCCCCAATGCCTTCTTTACACAGGACACATGGAAAATGTTATGAATCTTGCTGCCTTGGGGCAGCTCCAACTCATATGCAACCTGTCCCACTCTACATATCACCCTGTATGGCCCATAAAAATGAGGCTTGAGCTTCTCAGCTCCCTTTTGTTTCAATGATGACTATCGGTATGGCTGTAAAAGTAGATAGACCAAGTCTCCTACCTCAAACTATCTTATCATCTGACCCCTATTGGCGTACTGCTTCTGCTCGTTTTGCGCTGTAGCCATGTTATCCTTGAGAGCGCGGAGAATGTCCTAATTCTCTTGGATCCAATCTTTGGATCTTGGAGCCTTTCTAGCACCCAACATCATATCAACAAAAGATAAATAATGGTACCCATACAAAGCATATAACGATGTCATACCGATGGACAGGTGATATGTGTTGTTGTAATAGTACTCCCCCAGATGCAACCACTTCAACCACGCTCTCTGCTGCCCACTAACATAATTACGCAAGTAGCCTTCCAGCCACTTGTTAACTATCTATGTCTGCCCATCTGTCTGTGGGTGATAGCTGGTGCTCGTGTCAGCTTCGTCCCTACTAGCCGAAAAATCTCCTGCCAGAATCCGCCCATAAGCGACTGTCCCTGTCACTGATGATGGTCTTGGGAAGACCGTGCAACCTCAAAATCTCTTAGAAGAACAGCTCTGCCACCTGTGCTACTGTATAGTGTGCGGATATGGAAAAAAAATGTGCATACTTCGTCAGCCAATCAATGACGACGTATATACAGTCCTTTCCATGCACCATGGGCAACCCTGTGATGAAATCCATCGAAATTCTCTCCCATTTCCCCTCCGGAATGGGAAGAGGTTGTAGCAAGCCTGTGGGATGGTTCATCTCCCCCTTGTTTCTCTGGAAAACTTCGCATTCCCTAATATGCCAGAGCATGTCCTCCTTGAGGCCTTTCCATGAGAACCTTTCTCTGATAGCCCAGTAGGCTTTTGTAAACCCCTGATGTCCAGACAATGGTGAGTCATGAGATGCCTGAAGTATCTTCTTCTTGAGCTGGGAGCCCTCTGTCAATAAGATCCTATCTCTGTAGTAGATGATCTCATCTATCACCCTATATTTTTCATCTGTCACCTGACCATCTAGGACCTCACAAGCAAATCTATCCTTGGAGTACTCCACCAAGAGTCGAGCCCTCCAATCTGAATCCAAGCTCATCAGAGACAATGTAGCTAGCCTACGTGAAAGTGCATCGGCTACCACATTATTCTTCCCTTTGACATATTCAATGTCAAAGTCATAAGCCTGGATCTTGCTGATCCACTTCTATAGCCTCTCCTGTAGCTGTTTCTGCTCCAAAAAGAACCTGAGGTTGTTGTGATCAGTTCTTACCTGGAACCTATTTCCCACTAGGTACTGCCGGAATTTGGCCAATTCATGCATAATGGCCAACATCTCCTTGTCGTATATAGGATACAACCGCTCATGAGGAAGGAGCGTTCTGCTCTCGAAGGCTATAGGGTGGCCTCCCTGCATCAAGACTGCGCCGATCCCCTCTCCTGACGCATCACACTCCAAAACAAAAGGTTGCATAAAATCTGGCAATGCAAGCACTAGACAGCTGCTCATAACCTCCTTGAGCTCATCAAAAGCCTACTACACTGTATCCGACCAACTGAATGCCCCCTTCTTTGTCAAATCTGTAAGGGGTACTGCAAGCTGAGAGAAACTCTTGACGAACTTCCTATAATAGGTGCAGATACAAATAAATCCTCGAAGCTCCGTCACGTTTCTCAGCTCTGGCCAGTCTCTGATGGCCCTGATCTTCTCCTCGTGGACCCTCACTCCATCCACTCCTATGATGTGTCCCAAATACAACATCTTCGTCATCCCAAACTCACACTTGGAGAGCTTAGCATAGAACTGTTGCTCCTCCAAGATATGCAGTACTGCCTCTATATGCTGGAGATGCTCCTCCCAAGTCCTGCTATATATCAATATATCATCGAAAAAGACCAACACAAACTTTCTCAGATGACTGCGGAAAATATGGTTCATGCATGACTGGAAAGTAGTTGGGGCATTGGTTAGCCTGAAAGGCATAACCAAAAACTCAAAGTGGTTGTAATGGCACCTGAAAGCGGTCTTGGGGATGTCTTGTTCCCTCACGCGAATCTGGTGGTACCCAGATCTCAAATTGATCTTTGAAAAGAACTGGGTTCCTCTTAGCTCATCCATTAGCTCATCAACCAGCGGTATGGGGTACATGTTCTTCAAGGTCTTCTTATTTAGGGCCCTATAATCATGCACATTCTCAATGTGCCATCCTTCTTCTTCACCAACACCACCGAAGAAGCAAAAGGACTGGTGCTAGGTCGAATATGTCCAAGAGCCAACAACTCCTAGATGGCCCACTCAATCTCATCCCGATAGGCCTTAGGGTGCCTATAGGGTGTGGTAATAAAAGCCTAGATGCCCTGTTCTAACTCAATAGTGTGCTCAAACCCCCGATCTGGTGGTTGTCCCAGCGGTATCTCTCCAAATATTGTCTCATACCTATCGAGGATGGCTAGTATATCGGGATGAATTGTCTGCCTCGTAGCCTCTGCCAATGATGCCCGTAACTCAACTGCCCATTCTATGTCTCCCTTCCAGAATTCTGCCTCCATCCGATGAGCTGAAACAGTCTGAGGTGGGTAAGTGTGCATCCCACGTATCTTCTCATGCTTCCCGGTCTTCTTGTCATCCCATTCCATTTCCAAGGCCTCCCAATCTGTGGTGACTTTACCCAAAGTAATAAACCACTGTACACCCAATACCACATTGGTGTCTGGTATGTTAAGCACGAAAAATTGGTCGATCACTGTGTAGGTTCCCATCGTCACAGCGAACTTTAGAACATACCTGGCACACTGCATCGTCTGATCTCTTGGGACCAATACTGAAAATCCATCGAAACTCTCTGTTGCTATGCCTCTCCTCTCAACCATCTGTGCATCGATGAAGTTGTGGGTTGCCCCACTATCTACCAGAACTGAAACTCGCTACCCCCGCACTGTCCCTTGGACCCGCAGCATCATATACTTGGGTACTCCTCGCAATGCTACAAGGGTCCCCCCCGTGGGTGCAAAATCTGCACCTCCTGCCCCTGGAGGTGGAGGTGGCAAATGACCTTGCTCTATCTGTCTCCTGCCTCCCCGTCCTCGTATTCATCCTCTTCCCCGCTACCCTCAGAGAAGACCTCAATAAAATGTGCTTTTCCAACAGCAACTTTGTGACCTAGTGCCCATGGTTCCTAACAGGTAAAGCACAAATTCTTCTTCTTCAACTCCCTTCGGGCATCATCATCGAGCTGTACCCTACCCCGATTCCCCTTTGGAGGCAGAATCCTCACATCCTTCCCCTTTGGCTGGAAAGCCAGTTTCTGGGGGTAAGATGTCTTGGTCCAGGGTAAGGCATCCTGCAAATCACGAGTCTTGCCAATGGCATCATGGAGTGTGGTTGGTCTAGTGGATCTGACTAGACCCCTAAGTGGCTCTATTAACCCTTCCACAAACATATAGATCATCCGTGTTGCGGATAGATCTGGCACCATTACTGAAATCCTCAGGAAATCTGCAATATACTTCTTAGGACTCCCAGTCTGTTTGAGCCTTGTCATCTCAACAAAGTGCTCCTCTGGTTCCTTCCGGTCGAACCTCTCTATCATTCTCTGAGTGAACTCGGCATAGGTAGTCACGGAGGAATGCCCAAGCATCACCCTTCCATGGAACCACCAATCCTGAGCCTCACCCTCCAAATGCAGCATGGCCACCTTGATGGCCTCTGTTTCTTCCATTTGGTTGAGCTAGAAATATACATGCAGATTCTCCACCCAAGACTTTTCCGAACTGTTTGATGATCCATCAAACGTAGGCAAATGGAATCGGCTTGCTGTGCGCTGGGTATCTCCATCATGATAATGTATGTGCCCTTTATGATCGTCGTGGGGTCTATTGTCCCGCTTGATCTTAACAAAGTCTTTAAATAAAATGGCATCCCTGAACTCTTGCCCAGCTGCCTGGTACTCAGCAAAATACTCACTTATGCGGTCTAGTTCTTCTTGTGCTCCTGACCTCGTATCTGTACTCAGAAAAGTGGGCATAGTGGCATGAACAGGGGCATCTGATGCTTGGTGTGGAGTGGAAACCTTCTCTTGCAAATGGTGGGATGTGTCCGACCCCTCATCAACATGGAAACCCTTTGGGATTTCGCATTGTCTAGCCTCCACAGCCGTGAATCTCTGGCCCATCACTTCTATCTGCCTTGCTAGATCCTGCACTGATTTGAGGAGTGCTCCCCCAAACTGTTTCGCATCACTATCATCAGCCATTGGCTCTCTCTGCTCTGCTTATACTACAGGCTCCTCCTATTCTATGTCCACCACCCGAACGCAGTCTCCTTCTCCGTAGGTGTTCTTCAACCCACGCTCAATATCTCTGTACTTCCTACCTCTGTGGCAGATGTAGGGTTTTTCTTTTGATGACATAGACTACTAGCTCCACAAGCTCAGCCAGATCTATTCTCTGATACCACTGTAATATTCCTTTTCAGGAATATCTCTAAAACTTAGGCAACTCTAACTAGAGATGGATTGGGAGGGCATTTACCAGATATTTCACCTCTGGAAAGAGGATGAGTTCTGGAGGCTATCTGGCCATTTCCAGGCTCTATCTAAGAGTGTGGAGAAAACACAACAAGTGGTATATAAATCTAAATGCAAAGGGAAGAAATAATAGATTGTAGACATACAATAGCATATATATAAATCATGCACAGATACTCAAGAAATAGGAGAACGCTGAGCCATTTTATTAATCTGATAAATACAGAGGAGTGCAATAGGTGATCAAGTGACAACATCTAAATCCTGCACAAGGCAAGTTCATATCTATTCTCAGAATGCTGCATGGGATGACTACGTTTCAGATTTGCATTCCAGCTACTGAAAACGGTTGTGCCGCTGCCCAGCAATACCTCCTTGCAGATCTGTGCTTTCCTCTCAATGATTCTGCCACCTCAATCTGTGATCTTCAATATTATGCTCTCCCGCTGATTCAAAAATAGACAAGATCCTCCATGAATACCCACTGGATATTTCTCCAATACAGAATGCGTCCTCCACCCAGGACTGCGTAGTCAATAAACGCGTTGTTCCTCCACAGATGTTGCGCAATCAATAGGCGCGTTGCTCCTCTACCAATACAGCGGATCAATCTTCCTATAAAGACACTGACGGGACTACCTCACCCGAGTAGGCACTCGAAGTCCCCTGGGGCTGAGGGCGAGATCTCCGAATGGAGACACTCAATGCGCTAAACAGTGCTCCAGACAGGCTAAACAGCCAGCATGCTCCAAGTCACAATGACCAGATTCAAATGCATAAATTCTCCATCCTCCCCGAATGAGGAAATTACCTTCTTTATATAGCGTTGGCCGCTCTCGAATCCTACGGCCGCCTCAACCCACAATACCACGGTAATATCCCTTTGTTGTGTGCGTCTCCACCCATGATACCATGGTAATACCCTTTTTGTTGCGTGCCCCATTCGGCCCTCCTTAATTACCATGTGTGTCTTATTTTAGAATGAGCCGTGGTCCTTTTACTCACGTTTATTCATAAACTAACTACTTAAAGAAAAATTGTCCAAAATCGAATATTCCAATTAGCCATTGCTAATTGGGAATATTACAAAATTCCATGGGTGGATGGATAACATGGGTAGATGTATACCATGGGTGGATGCCATTTTCCATTCAGATCATCATCGCCCAAAATCCAAATAGAGAAGGGGAGAGTTGGGAGGGATTGTGCTACAGGACCATTTGGGATTATTGCATCATGAGGAAACTACACCACAACACAAATATATGAAGATCTTGTGCACACGCGAGTCATCACCTAAGTTGGGAGGAAATCACAAGCACAAACCTCACATCAAAAGTTGCAGACACGAACTTATGGCCTCCAGACTCCACTTGTGGTTTTCATGGTTTGAGAGGAGGGGATTTCCTATTAAAGCTCAGATCCTACTGCAAACACACACTAGGTCTAGTTGTTTCCATTGTAGGAATCTTATGTTCTTAGTTCTCTTGTTTTTTTTTCTTGCATTTAGTTTTTCTTCCTCCCTTAACGGATTCACTATTATTTCCCTCTTGTTCCCTCTCTTCTCCTTATATGCTTCAAGTAGAAAACATGTTTGGTGTCCCCTCAATATCTTATGATCCCCTTCCTTTGTTAGGTTTCGAAGAAGTTTGGTTTCAAGGTTGTCTTCAGGAACTAGGCTCAATCCTATTATCTCGCATCCTCGCAAATGTCTTTGCCACCCCTGCACCATTAACCATATTATCGTAGGTTTTAACTAGAGAAACACAATGCCTAGATAATAGGCTAGGATTATATGTGGGGTTGCATACTATAAAGAAATTAGGGTTACTTGAGACAAGAAAACATTAAAACACTAGCGAGTAGGTATAGGAAGAATACAATGGCACCAATATAAGAAGAGATTACACAGGCTAAGGGAGAAATCATTGGGGAGAGACTATTTCTATCATATATATAGGTTGCTAGTGAATTTTTTGGTTGGATTATGGGTATGGGTCATTATTATCAGAGGGAGGTTCAACCAATACATGTATGCAATTGACATCTACTAACATCTTAAGATGCCCATGGGACGAGTTCTAGTGGAGAGGAATGTAGAAAGGGAGGATATGCTACTCATTTTGGATGAGATTCATCTCATTACTAGAGGACTATATCGATAAATGGAGTGTATAGAAGTCCATTTGGGAATTCTTGCAAATCTATACTGGTCACCAAAGAGTAATAAATAACCAATAACGATTGAAGAGTTAGAATCTCCCAAGACTAAATGGTGCACTGAGTACTTTCTAATTCTGCTATTATATCTATCTAATATTTTAGTTTCAAGTCTATCGTTATTTTGGCTAACATAAGGCCTCATGATAGTAGCCTTTTTGCTTTTAGTTTTATATGGCATTAGAGTATTTTAGGTGATGAATAATTGATGACACTACTACTAGTCCAGTTTCCCCAATAACACACCAAAGCATATAACAATATATATTTTTATCTAACTATAATAAAATTATACACATTTACTTAAAAAAATAAATCAACATCATTAATATACATATACATATTTGTTTCTATAATCTAACATAAATTGCAAGCCATTTTTACTATCAATTAATTCAAATTGATTTTGAGCTTATAATATCTACTTTATTCTCATAAAGCATTTTTACTTATCGTAAGCACTTGTATTTCTTGTATTTATTGTACTTATCTTACATGACAAATTGTTTTAAATGTCAAATTCCTTTCCTCCATAACAATATGTCACGTTACTTTCAATGACACAACAAAAAGTAAAATATTCAACGATATGGAGCACTTCTCATTGTACCCAATTGGGAAAATGTGTACTAGTTTTGTAACTAAATTAAGATAGTTGAATCTTATTCAAAGTGAGGGAAGTGCATGTTAATTACTTTTATGCGTACATCAACGAGAGTGATTCTGGTTTCGGTTTATTTTGAGTTAATATAAACAAACTTCTTTTCCGTTATATATTTTTTTAATTAAAAAGGGAATTCAATTCTATTCAAAAGCAAAAGGGGATTGCCTTTTATTCGATGGTGTAGTAGAAAAAGGGTGTGCACGATAGGATATTTTCTTATTGAACAATTCATACGATGGTGTGCTAAAAGAAGGTTGTGCATGATGGGATATTTTCTTATTGAGCCATGTACTTTATTGTAACCTCTAGCCACATAAGAGGGTTTTTCGTGTTAATATTTTATATTATTTTATATTGATGAGTAATTTTTAATTTTTTAAATTTTGGAGTTTATACGAATTTTCTTTTTATTTTATTGTAACCTCTAGCCACATAAGAGGGTTTTTCGTGTTAATATTTTATATTATTTTATATTGATGAGTAATTTTTAATTTTTTAAATTTGGATTTATACGAATTTTTCATTTTATTTGTAATAATAATTAAAAAAATTTATATTACAAATTAAGTGAAGTGAGGTATTAAAGATTTTTTCTCATTTTTATTATATTATTATTATAATAATAGTTTTATGTTAAGATTACAAATTAGATTATGGTATGTATTTATTTTTAGAGACGAAGGATTTTTTTTTTAATTGGATTTAGTTTAGGTGGTTGGGAAAAATTTCTTATCTTTCAAGTTTAGGAGAATGTTGTTATCTTTTTATCCATGCTCAATTTCTGCATGTGACATATTTAACTGATAATGAGTATTTATTGTGATGGTTAGGTGGTTAAGAGAAATATTGTTATCTTCCTGAGTTTATTTAGGGTAGTTAGGAGAAGTGTTGTTATCGTCTTACCCATCTCTAATTCTTGTAGAAAATCTAACAATGAGATTCAATATGATCTTGTAATGTACTAAAACAAAATATTGGATCCTTCTACAAATTTGCGGAAACAAAATACTAGATCCTTCTACAAATTTGCGGAAACAAAACACAATCGCATAATCACATAACAAGTAAGAGAAAGAGACAATCAACCACACAACACAAGATGTATCTGGGGAAAGCAACTACACAAAACCCCTCTATCTCTATATTGCATATGGTAAAGATCATGAAACAATACAATGCTCTTTCTCCACTGAGAAACTTCATGCACTTTGTTGACTCTCTCACTTCATGCACTAGTTAAATTGATTTTAGCTCAATTAATTAAGTTAACTAATTATAACTCACAAATAACTGTAATTGGACCCCGTAAAAATAGGAAAATCTTCTACATGCCTCCTCTTTGACCTCTAACTTGAATTTCCTAAGCTAACTCAGTCATTATGACTTAGTTAACTAATACAAGTTTTCATGAGATGAAATTACAATTTCTCTTCCAATTTAATTGAGGGAAAATTAAATCAGAAACCCCCTATGGTACCATTTATGGGTGTTATATTTTGGGTGCCATTTTTGGTTTCCATTTTCAATGTTTCTTGTTGCCAATTCAACACTCTCTCTCAACAAGAAATGAATTCAATATATCTTGATCTGGTACCTTTGGAACGTTTTGCATGCAACACTTCTCTAGTGTTGTTTGCTCCTACAAGTCCTGAAACTGAAAAGCCTAAAAAAAAAAAAAAAATCAATATGATGCATCTATCATCAGAGTCTCTAAATGTTTCTAGCTACTACACAGTCTAATGGAAACTTTGCATTGCTGTTGACTTTGAATTTGTGCCCTCTGCATTGCTCTCAACTTTGATATGTGCTCCAGTATTTGACATATGTCAATCTGATTCATGTATTCCTGACATCTAACTGCATCAATCCTATTGATCCTTCTTGCTACTGTGTATTGTGGGCTCCTCGTAGCCAAGTCCGATCCATGAGACAAGCTATCTCAATGGATCCTGCCAAAATTTCTTCTCTTGGGATTATGCCTGCACATTGCCCCACCTCTCACCTATAGGTATGGATGCATGTGCTCCCTCTACGCATCTAGATCTAAATCCCCCCCTCCTTGAGGTCTTTTCTTGAGTGGATGCCTCCACTCGGTCTCCTCTCTGCTTCTCCAATTGTGTCTTCTCCATAATTTTCTTAGACTACTTCTGAGGCTGCATGTTGAGAGGTAATTTATGCTCCCTCTCAACCACTAAGTCACTAACCTCTTCTTTTCTCCTCAAAGCTTTGCATGCATCTTGTACCTTGAGAGAATACATGTTCTTGACTCTTACACCGATTTGTTTCACCCGTACCATGGCGATGTTTCTAAGGCACAACTTTCCTTTTCTAAATATGAAATCATAACCACGATCTTCCAATACTGCTACAGAGACAAGATTATTCTTTAGTCCTAGAACATACAAAACATATGTTAGTCTGAGAGGGGATCCAGATTCTCGCTAAAAGGTAATTGTTCCTATGTTGGTCACACTATACCTCCCTTCATCTCCAAACTTTATGTTCTGTTGGAGGTCCTTCTCCTCCAAGTCACTAAAGAGATCTCTATTTCCCGTCATATGGAATGAGGCACCAATGTCTAGATACCACATGCATCCCATTACAGTGTTTTCCATGCATGCAACGAGAGTAAAATCAAGCTTGAATTGTGAAGCTAGAAGTTCACCCGCTGCAACTACAGAATCCTTCTTTCTTGCCTTCTTCTGTGGAAAATTCGAGGCATAGTGCCCGTGCTCGTGACAGTGAAAACACTTGAGCTTGGACAAGTCTCTCTTTCCATCTTCGCCTTTGGAATTATTTCCCTTGGATTTCTTTCCTTTTCTGGCCAATGAAAAATCTTCTTCTTTGTCTTTGTCAGAGGTCCAGTCTTTGGTGGTTCGCCTTGTCTCTCCTATTACCAATTCGAACCACAAACGCTCCCAGTTTGGTAGCTTCTCCCTCCCATTCATAGAGTCCTGGTAACTATGTAAGCTCTTAGGAAGGAATAAAAGAGCTGGGATCACCAAATCATCATGGGCTACCATCACACCAACACTTTCAAGTTCATCTCGACATTGAGTGAGCTTCGTCAAGTATTTTGGTATCGTCTCACCCTCCTCCATCTTCATCTTTCTGATATTGTCTTTTAGCACCAACTTACTATGGTCGTTCTTATTCTGAAACAGATCTGTCAAGGCCTTCCACATAGCATATGGAGTCGCTTTCCCATGGAGACTCAAGAAAATATGATCTCGAGCTCCCTTTAACAAGATCCTTCTTGCCTTTGCTACCTTCTTCTTCCATGTATCAAGAAGTTGAGCATCTGCTTCTACGAGCTCGAGAATATCACTTTCTATGAATTCCTTCAGTATGTTTTCCTCGAGCACTGCCTCCATCCTGTCCTTCCATGCTATTTAATTCTAATTTCCCTCAAGAGCATATTTGAGTCTCAAGCCATTGAAAGACATCTTGATCTGTTGTTGGGTACTGAAGAATAAATCTTCAAAATCGAACCTATTCAAAAAAAAATTTGTTCTTCTCTCCTCATTGTGATTCCTGACACTCTGATACCATGTATAAAATCTAACAACGAGATTCAAATTGATCTTGTAATGTACTAAAACAAAATAGTGAATCCTTCTACAAATTTGCGGAAACAAAACACGATCACACAATCACATAAAAAGGAAGAGAAAGAGACAACCAGTCACATAACAAAAGATGTATCTAGGGAAAGAAACTGCTCATAACCCCTATATCTCTATATTGCATATGGTCAAGATCATGAAACAATACGATGCTCTTTCTCCACTCAAAAAATTCATGCACTCTGCTGACTGTCTCACTCTGATCTAGATCAGATATGCCATTGAAATCAAAGAAAGTTTGGTCCAATATTTAATATGTTTCTTGCCTCTTCTTGGTTTGCCTTCCTTATGCATTCTTGGGCTAATTGAGCCCCTATTAATTAGAAAAATACTAATTAATTATTGTGCAATACTTCAAGGCATTCTCGATGACCTCGTGCATGACTTGTACAATTTTCTAATAGTACAATTGATAGATATCCCCTTTAACTTGAGTCTCAACTAGGCCTTTCTTAGAACGAACATGCAACAAATATTTATAGAAAATTATCAGTTAACTGATTAATCACCATTTTTGAATTAAATCAGATTTAATTCACTATACCTCTCACTAGCTCATCTCTCAGTTAGAACTAATTAAACTGATTTTAACTCAATTAATTGAGTTAACTAATTACAACTCACAAATAACTGTAATTGGACCCCCTAAAAATAGGAAAATCTTCTACATACCTTCTCTTTGACCTCTAACTCAAATTTCCTAAGCTAACGCAGTCATTTTGACTTAACTAACTAATAAAAATGGTCATGAGATGAAATTACAATTTCATCTTATAAAACATTTTTACATAAAACGTTATAAAACATTTTTACTTATCGTAAGATTTTTTATTCTCATAAAGAATTTTTACTTATCGTAAGCATTTTTATTTATTGTACTTATCTTACATGACAAATTGTTTTAAATGTCAAACTCCTTTCCTCCATAACAATCTGTCACGTTACTTTCAATGACCCAACAAAAAGTAAAAATATTCAGCAATATGGAGCACTTCTCATGGTACCCAATTGGGAAAATATGTAGTAGTTTTGTAACTAAAACAAGAATAGCCGCATAGCAGCAAGTCCCTGCCCAAAGGTAGTGAACTCTATTCTTTAATGTAAGAAATTTTTTTTTTTACAATATTCCAATGAAGGAGCTGAAATAAAATCAGTGATATTAATTTTTTGTTTCAATGTTCAGACATATTTTTTTGGCATAAAGTTTAATTCAGTGGAGAATGTTTCCAAAACTCCAGGCTGATGTTACATACCATATCTATTCTCATATGTACTTTGCCTATTGTTAAATAGGTGTATGTACTTTTCCTGTTGTTGAATAAAATAGACACCTTTGGGTGCCCTGCTGTTTTTAAAGGCAGTTTTCGCAGTGTATCCTGTGTTTTTGCATCCCACAAATGTGTCGTGACCAGCGCTGGGAGATCCAAATGAGGTGCCTAAGGAATCTCCACATTCCAGAATGGAGCTTGGGTCATGTGCCTGTTCTCCACCATGCTCGCCCCTAGCTTATGTGCATATGGCCAAAGAAATATAAATACAAATACTAAATACTAACAGTAAACTACAAGTTTGTGGGCTTTGAGCTCCACTTGGCGATTTGCATGCTAAATAATGACTTACATCAGACTCAGTGGTCAGTGTTTGCTTTTAAATTCATCACGTCCCCATAGTTTCTTCACTCCCATGGATTAATCAAAGTGCATAAACCATCGAACCCCCCAACCACTATGGCAATGCCAAGTCTATAGTTGTTTTAATATCTACCTCAATCATCAATATTAAAGATTAGTAAAATTCCAATTTGAAAGTAACTCTATGGGAGTCAATCACGTTGGAGAAAACAAAATGAACAATACCTAACACAATCATAATATATGCATAAGTTAATCGATACTACAAAAATTTATAAACCTTTTTAAATAAAATATGGCAAGTTAACAGTTGAATAATTGAAGGGTTTAATACCTTTATATGGTATTTTCTACTCCTTTGGAAAGCCCTTTGTGTAAAATGAAAATGGAGCCACTCATAATAAATTGGTGAAATGTAGAAACATGTGATTATCGAAAACTAGGTGAATAAACAAGGAATTCATTAGAAATGGTTTGATGTGGGTCGCTGAAGGAAATAAATAGCGATTTATTCTAAATATTAAAGGAACTTGTAACGAATAAATTCTAAAATCCTCAGTATGAATGTGTAAAAGAAAATTTTGAATCAAATTGAAGGCATGGTTCGAAATATGTTGACATAATAATAAATGCTATAAGAATTTTGAATAATGGAGGAGAGGAGGGTTAAATAACCTTGTAAAACTACTAGTATAATCTCTCTAAACACCCTCCTTAATAAACCAAAACAAGAATATTGAAAGAATTCGAAAACTTCTCATTACGGATTTTGCATTCCTCGTGAAAAAACCAAAAAAACGCAAGGGTTTTCTATTTTAAAAAGATAGCATATGCTTGTCGAGCAATAGAAAAACCCTGAAATTCTATAAGGAATGAAACCTTTCCTTAACCCTAACAATAATAGTAACAATATTAAATATAAAGTTGTGGAGGAACAAAAACTAGAAGAAATAATGTTTAGACATTTGATTAAAAAATGTGACTAATAGTATTCACCCAAAATATTACTTTTTAAATTTAGAGTGTGTTATAACTAAAAGTCTATAACCATTCTCCAGGAGTTGTGAATACGCAAAGAAATAAGGTGACGAGAGAAGGAAATAAATATTACGGGAATTACTTCTTATTCAACCTACAAAACAGAAATAGGACAAGTATTAGTCAAACTTTATCCATAAAGTAATTAAATATTGTAAACATAAAAACTGTAAGAGAGCTTAAATAAGTCACACCTATGGTATGAGCGTTGATATGTTATAGGGGGGGAAGGCTCTCACTCGCCAAAGTATAGAGTCAACATCTTACAAGTGACAAATGGTGGAAGCATGTCGATAGAAGGTGTTTAGAGAACACCTGGTGGGTTACACTGTAAAAACGGTCCTCAAATTACTTGTTCGTTATGACCGACGTTACCTAACCAGAATGTTGGGAAATGCAACTAGACTGCTTTAAAAGATACAGATTAAAACAATGCGATATAGAGAAATATATAGAAACTATATTTACCCAAAGACTATAAATAATATTTTCTTCAAGTATTTATGGTCGATCGATCTGTTGCCACCTGCCATTATTGGTGTTTCTATTGCCACATACCACCATCATAGTTATATGATGTGGGTGCTTAGGCAAGCCGGAAGGTCCTTTAGAGAAGAGCGAAGAGCTTGAAAGAAGTTGTTTTGGGTGCTCAACGAAGAGCTCAGGCAAGCCTTCAGAGACTAGCTCTGAATCTTTGGACTGTCTATATATCCTTTCATATGTTAACCTAACTAACCACTCTGCATTGACAGGGAAGATAATTTTGGAGTCTGTAATATTCATTGCACTCGTTGTTCTCAGTATTACTGCATACACATTCCGGGCAGCAAGAGGAGGGCATGACTTCAGTTACCTTGGGCCCATTTTATTTGCAGCAATGCTAGTACTTATTTTCTATGGTCTCATTCAGGTATGTCTGTCAATTTTATATTTTCTTGTACAGTTTGGAAAATTTTATCTATTGTCTGGTACTGACTTGCAATTGAAATGGTCTTAACACTTTTTTGATCTGTTGAAAACTAGGCATGCCGAACACAAATATGTAAATTTCCCAATTCTACAGAGGGTTAAATTGTATTCCCTGGAAGAAACATTATTAATATATATGGCAATTGTTTACATTTAACAGAAATTTTGGATTTCGAAAATTGATCATGTTGTGTGAAATGCTAGGAATGCTTCAGCGGGAAATGGTACTCACATCTCTATTGTCATGTTCTTGGCCACGCCCAAAACCTACGCTTGGAAATTGTCAGATGGTCGTTGCGCGAACTGAGTCTTAATCATCTCAAAAACATAGGAAAACATCCCGTATCACACTGTACTGAAGATGTTGCAGGAAAGACAAGCAGTTGCAGCGTGCAGGTGGAGGAATATGGGAGTTGTGGCTACCATTTTCGGAAGGAGGTTCATGTCGCCAGTGGCAAAGCCTGACGAATCGTGCGGCAGTGCACGACATCAGAGCGCCGGTACTGTTGGTACTATTTTATTGCTATCCTTTTCTTCTAAAAATCCATCATTTATCTATCATTTTCCTCCATAAACTTCCCATAAGTCCATTGAAATTGATAAATGAAGCATTATAGTTGTTATTTTTCATTAAATTTAATTTATGAGTTTTTATGTTAAAAATTGGAATTTTTCAACAAAATTACGGGATGTA
The DNA here is from genome assembly GCA_034641835.2 of Pinus albicaulis. Classification (NCBI taxonomy): domain Eukaryota; kingdom Viridiplantae; phylum Streptophyta; class Pinopsida; order Pinales; family Pinaceae; genus Pinus; species Pinus albicaulis. The sequence goes on from CM076573.1 coordinate 938,658,811, forward strand.
ATGACTTCCTGTAATCAGTTTATGTTGTGACATGTGGCATGGCAGGAAAATCGAAATAGAAGGCATGGACGTGATCTAGGATGTACATACATGGTGGAAAATCTATTTAGCATCGAATTTGGAGTTCCTGAATATATGGTCAAAGACGGTCAAACTCAGCCTCTTCAGCAGAAATATTAGAAGCCATAATGATGTACTTGATCTTTTGCTTAAAATTAGGAATTCTAAACTGATTCGAACTATGTTGGAATCAGTTAGGATGAAGAAGGAACGAATATAGCCTTCTAGTTGTAAATTTTAATAAATAGGAGGATTTTGATTAGAAAGGTTAGTTAGTAAAAACGTTGAAGAAATCAGACTTAAGACTGTAAAGCATATTCCAGCACTCTGTTTTTTGAATGTAATCATTTCCAGAATTTAATGAAAAGCATAATTTCACCAATCACAGTGTTTACGAGTTAAAGGTTTATCATTTGAAGTTATAAAAGTGTGCCATCAGAGCGTGGAAGGGCCCTACGTAAAGATTGGTACACTTTCTTTTATGTTTTATGTTTCATAGAGTTTAATCTTCAGATCTGAACAGCGTATTTCATTACTTGTGAGTTCATTCATTTAATTAGAAGTTCTTGAAATGATTGTTATTTTATGATTCATAGTAGTAGCTTGAAAATTCAAGTGCAGAATTATTGAATCAATCCTTGTAAAAGGTGTAATCGAGCATTGGATTTCAAAATATCTCTATGAACTCTGTTTGTTTTTATGAATTTGATTTCTAGAATGTTTAGTGTGTTATCTTAAAGGATTTTTTGTGAAACATATCCTCGTAAGAGGATTGAAAAGCTCATATTAGTAACACTCTGTTTTTTTTAAGATCAGTAGATTAAATTTGATAATGTAAGTGTTAAAATTGTGAAAAGGAAACATATTTTAGTCTCTTGTAAAGGAGTACTGGAGCCTGTCACAATTAGACATTTATTTAGACATATAGAACAGAACCTTTTAGGTCTAAAAATATTAGATGTGCCTCTAAGACTACCTACCTTGGTCGACATTAAATTGAGTCTAATCTAGAATCCTAGATTGGTCTTTACATTTTGGCGCCGTTGTCGGGGAGGCGCAACTAGAGGAGTTCTAAAAAATAAAAAAAAAACTCAAAACAAACAAAAACATAGATTTAATTTTAATTCATTATTTTAGAATTCATGTTTACATATGTCTAGACCTAGAGATGATAAGGGCAGATTCATAAAAACCCTCCATCCAAGAACTAACCCACCACTAGGAGCAGATCCTTTAGAAAGAATTGAACACACAACACCAGCTGGGAAAGTCACTGTACAAGAACTAGAGGATAAACAAAAATTAGGCCAAATACTTACACTTATAGAGAGACAAATTCTATTGGCATACGAAGCAAAGAAGAAACACCTTCCTAAATCCTCTACAACAAGAGAAGGCATCAAAACAACTCAACAATCTCTCCTTGAACCTACTGATTTTGAACAAATTCAATTAGGAGAAAAACCAACACAACAACTTCTCTTTGAAATAAGTGACACTGAACAAGAACTTAAAACAAAAGAGGAACCTATCAAAATGGCTGAGGAAGGAGGAGGATCAGCAAGAAGACCCACTCCTGAAAAACTTAGAGAATATGAGAGACAGCAGGAGGAAAGGATAAGACAACGAGAAATTTAACTGAAACGAAAGCAAGATCAAGATCAAAGGGAGGAGGAAGAGTCAACCTTTAAATTTCCTATTCAAGAACTAGGAGAAAATCATGATGAGGAAATCAAAATGAAAAACATACCTCCATCTGTGTTACCAAATTTTTATGGCATGGCTTCGGAAGATCCAGATTCATTCTTGTTTGAATTTGACATAGTATGCCGAACATATGGTTACACAGATGATGCCCATAGGCTTAGACTCTTCCCAGCAACATTAAAGGCATCAGCATTAAGATGGTTCATGGGACTTGGTGAACATGCAATAACTGATTGGGATGGCATGCGGAAAATATTCCTAAAGAAATACCAACCTTACTATAGATCAAAAGATTCTAAAGATGATATCTTCAGAATGAACCAACAGGAGGATGAAAGTTTAGAGGAGTATTTAGAACGATTTGTCTACAATTTACAAAAATCAAAACATAGAACCATGTCTCTTGATCTGATTCGAACAATATTTTTGAAGGGAATTCGAGAGGAATACTTAGATGATCTTAATTTGATGGGCAAAGGTGATATTTCCACCTTACCTTTTGATGAAATTGCAGACTTATGTGAAAAGTATTCCAGGAGCAAAGCTAGAAATGGAAAAAGAGCCATATCATCTAAAGCCACAAAATCTGCTTTAGCTAGTGTCACAAGGGCTGAAATAGGAAATTTATTAGAAGAATTCAAAACAGACCTATTAAGCACCTTAGGAAATCAAATTGACACTCTGAAAGCAAAGAAAAGACAAGAAGAAGAAGATCAATTAATGGCTGTCTTTTGTCCAAAATGCCGGAAGAAACATGCTTTGAAAGATTGTCCTTTAGAAAACATTCAAGTGTGTGCCTTTTGTACTGAAAACCATGATATATTTCATTGTTCTAAAATAAATATTTTGCAGAATTGTAACATGGAAGCCAATGCAGATTTGGAGAATGTGTATTTCATGGGTGCCAAAAGACCATGGCAGCCAAGACCTCCACCTCCAGGTATGTTTCCAAATCAGAATTTGCAATTTCCTGCACAAGATCAAATGTATGTTCAGAATTCTTGGAATGTACCCATGCCATGGCAACACCAAAATTACTCACAACAACAATGGAAACCATTTCAGCAATACCCATCATATCCTCAACCATACTCATCATATCCTCAACCATATCAACAGTATAATCAGCTATATCAGCAGTATCCTCAAACATATCAGCAATATCCTCAGCAGCAAGTTGTTCATCCACCCCAAAACATTCAGCGAACATTTCCTGCTCCTCCACCAATAAATCCACCCCAATTACAACTTCCATTTAACCAACCTCCTAGACCCACTCATATTCCTGCTCAACCTGTACCAAATCCAAATAATAGAGCAGAAAGACTGGCTTACAGTGTAGATGAGGGACCATCATATCCCACATTACCTTTACAAAATATTGAGTTGAGGTCTGGTAAGGTACTTCAAAAAGAACTTCCCATAGCTGAGAAACAAGAGGAAAACAAAAACAATGAAAATGAAACACCAAATCAAAAGAAACAAAATGAAGACATCAAAAATAAACAAATCCAATCATTGCAGCCACCACCTTTTCCGGAAAGATTGATCCAACCAAAACTTCCCATATCTTTACCACAGTTTGATGCTTTAGATGAGCTGAAGAATGTCTATATAAAAATTCCACTACTCCAAGCCATAAAAGACATTCCTATATATACTAAAGCAATTAAAGAGTTATGCCTCAAGAAGCCTACAAGAAAGAGACTTGATCCACAAACAATTCACGTTATTGGACACCTAGCTGGCCTTATATCAAACACCATTTCAATGGAAAAGTATGTTGATCCTGGCATTCCCAGAGTCACTACAATCATCAACAACATATCTATTCCAAATACTTTAATTGACTTAGGGGCAGCAATAAATGTGATGACTCTTGACACAATGAAAACACTCCAACTGAGAAACTTGCAATACACACCAATTGTTTTAGAACTAGCTGATAGGTCTAAAGTGATTCCTGAAGGAATTTTAGAGGATATAATTGTTTCACTGGACTCTTGGGAGTATCCAATGGACTTTTTAGTTCTTCAACCAAAATCTAATTTAGGAGGTCACCCTATCATTCTTGGTAGACCATGGTTAGCAACTGCTGATGCATTCATAGGGTGTCGATCAGGTAATATGATCATTTCACGAGGAACTGAAAGGAAGCAAATCACTCTTTACCCATCAGCACAAACACCAGCAGTAGCAAACAACTTATGGCTTGATGATAAATACAATGATAAGGAATAAGTTCAATCTGTTTTTAGCATCAATCAGATCTATGATTTTCATGAAGATAATAATAATGATTTGATAGAATTGTTCCTTTCTGAACCTGAAATGTCTGAAGAAATAAGAAATGAACAATACCATGCTGCAGATGAATTTTTAGCACAAAATTTTCAAGAAATATACACACTCCATTCTTTGCAATCATCATTTGAAAACATTTTTCCCATTCAATCTATCACAAACACTCAGAGTAAGACTATAGAGATTAGTCCGGGCAAAACATTAAATATTAGCACTCACCTAGACTTATCTCAGGAAGAAAAATTGATTCAATTATTGAGAAAGTATCAGCAAGCATTTGCTTGGGACTACACCGATATGCACAGAATCCACCCTGAAACATGCACTCACCATATTTACACAGATAATAACATAAAACCAGTGAGGCAACCACAGAGAAGAATGAATCTCATTCTTCAAGATATTGTTAGAGAGGAATTGCAAAAACTATTGAAAGTTAATTTTATATATCCTATCTCTGACAGCCAGTGGGTATCACCATTGGTAGTAGTGCCCAAGAAAAATGGCAAGTGGAGGATTTGTGTTGATTATAGACAATTGAACAAAGCAACCCTCAAAGATTATTTTCCACTACCATTCATCAACCAAGTGCTAGACACATTAGCTGGGAAATCATCATTTTCTTTTCTTGATGGTTTCAGTGGCTATAACCAGATCAGGATAGCCTTAGAGGACCAGGATAAGACCACTTTTACTTGTCCCTGGGGCACTTATGCCTATAATGTTTTACCATTTGGACTTTGTAATGCTCCAGCTACATTTCAGAGAGCTATTTTAGCTATTTTTGCTGATTTAGTTCATGAATGTGTTGAAGTTTATATGGATGATTTTTCGATCTATAGTAATTCATTTGAGCATTCATTAGAAAATCTTGAGAAGGTTTTGAAGAGATGTATTGAAGCTAATCTATCTTTGAGCAATGAAAAGTGTTTTATGATGCTAGATGAAGGGATAGTATTGGGTCACTATATTTCTTCTCAAGGCATTAAAGTTGATCCAGCAAAAATTCAGATCATTGTCAATAATTAAGTGAAGTGAGGTATTAAAGATTTTTTCTCATTTTTATTATATTATTATTATAATAATAGTTTTATGTTAAGATTACAAATTAAATTATGGTATGTATTTATTTTTGAGACGAAGGATTTTTTTTTTAATTGGATTTAGTTTAGGTGGTTGGGAAAATTTTCTTATCTTTCAAGTTTAGGAGAATGTTGTTATCCTCTTATCCATGATCGATTCTTGCATGTGACATACTTAACTCATAATGAGTATTTATTGTGATGGTTAGGTGGTTAAGAGAAATATTGTTATCTTCCCGAGTTTATTTAGGGTAGTTAGGAGAAGTATTTTTATCGTCCTACCCATCTCTAATTCTTGTAGAAAATCTAACAACGAGATTCAATCTAATCTTGTAATGTACTAAAACAAAATATTGGATCCTTCTACAAATTTGCGGAAACAAAACACAATCGCATAATCACATAACAAGTAAGAGAAAGAGACAATCAACCACACAACACAAGATGTATCTGAGGAAAGCAACTACACAAAACCCCTCTATCTCTATATTGCATATGGTAAAGATTATGAAACAATACAATGCTCTTTCTCCACTGAGAAACTTCATGCACTTTGTTGACTCTCTCACTCTGATCTAGCTCGGAACTGGCTTGCAATCAAAGAAGTTTGGTATAATATTTAATGTGTTGCTTGCCTCTACCTGGCCTACCTTCCTTACACATTCTTGGGCTAATTGATCCCCTATTAATTAGGAAAATACCAATTAATTATTGCGCAATCCTTCAAGGCCTTCCCGATGACCTCCTGCATGACCTGTACAATTTTCTAATAGTACAACTAATAGATCTCTTCCCTTTATCCTGAGTCTCAATTGGGCCTTCCTTAGAACTGACATGCAACAACTATTTATAGTGAATTATAAGTTAAATAATTGATCACTACTTGTGAATTAAATTAGATTTAATTCACTGGACCTCTCATTAGCTCATCTCTCAGTTAGAACTAGTTAAACTGATTTTAGCTCAATTAATTAAGTTAACTAATTACAACTCACAAATAACTGTAACTGGACCTCGTAAAAATAGGAAAATCTTCTACATGCCTCCTCTTTGACCTCTAACTTGAATTTCCTAAGCTAACTCAGTCATTATGACTTAGTTAACTAATACAAGTTTTCATGAGATGAAATTACAATTTCTCTTCCAATTTAATTGAGGGAAAATTACATCAGAAACCCCCTATGGTACCATTTATGGGTGTTATTTTTTGGGTGCCATTTATGGTTTCCATTTTCAATGTTTCTTGTTGCCAATTCAACACTCCCTCTCAACAAGAAATGCATTCAATATATCATGATCTGGTACCTTTGGAATGTTCTGCATGCAACACTTCTCTATTGTTGTTTGCTTCTACAAGTCCTAACACTGAAAATCCTAAAAAAAAAAACCGAATCAGTATGATGCATCTATCATCAGAGTCTTTGAATTATTCTAGCTACTGCACTGTCTAATGGAAACTCTGCGTTGTTGCTGACTCTGAATTTGTGCCCTCTGCATTGCTGTCAACTTTGATCTGCACTCCAATATCTGACATCTGTCAATCTAATTTATGTATTCCTGACATTTGACTGCATCAATCCTACTGATCCTTCCTGCTACTATGTATTGTGGGCTCCTCGTAGCCAATTCCGATCCATGAGACAAGCTATCTCAATGGATCCTGCCAAAATTTCTTCTCTTGAGATTATGCCTGCACATTGCCCCACCTCTCACCTGGAGGTATGGATGCATGTGCTCCCTCTGCGCATCTAGATTGAAATCCCCGCCTCCTTGAGGTCTTTTCTTGAGTGGATGCCTCCACTCGGTCTCCTCTCTGCTTCTCCAATTGTGTCTTCTCCACAATTTTCTCAGACTACTTCTCAGGTTGCATGTTGAGAGGTAATTTATGCTCCCTCTCAACCACTAAGTCACTAACCTCTTCTTTTCTCCTCAAAGTTTTGCATGCATCTTGTATCTTGAGAGAATACATGTTCTTGACTCTTACACCGATTTGTTTCACCTGTACCATGGCGATGTTTCTAAGGCACAACTTTCATTTTCTAAATATGACATCATAACCACGATCTTCCAATACCACTATAGAGACAAGATTCTTCTTTAGTCCTAGAACATACAAAACATATGTTAGTCTGAGAGGGGAGCCAGATTCCTGTTAAAAGCTAACTGTTCCTATGTCAGTCGCGCTATACGTCCCTTCATCTCCAAACTTTATGTTCTGTTGGAGGTCCTTCTCCTCCAAGTCACTAAAGAGATCTCTATTTCCCGTCATATGGAACGAGGCACCAATGTATAGATACCACATGCATCCTGTTATAGTGTTTTCAATGCATGCAACGAGAGTAAAATCAAGCTTGAACTGTGAAGCTAGAAGTTCACCTGTTGCAACTGCAGGATCCTTCTTTCTTGCCTTCTTCTGTGGAAAATTTGAGGCATAGTGCCCGTGCTCGTGATAGTGAAAGCACTTGAGCTTGGACAAGTCTCTCTTTCCCTTTTCCCCTTTGGAATTATTTCCCTTGGATTTATTTCCTTTTCCAGCCAATGAAAAATCTTCTTCTTTGTCTTTGTCGGAAGTCCAGTCTCTGGTGGTTCGCCTTATCTCTTCTATTACCAAGTCGAACCACAAACGCTCCCAATTTGGTAGCTTCTCCCTCCCATTCATAGAGTCCTGGTAATTATGTCAGCTCTTAGGAAGGAATAAAAGAGCTGGGATCACCAAATCATCTTGGGCTACCATCACACCAACACTTCCAAGTTCATCTCAACATCGAGTGAACTTCATCAAGTATTTTGGTATCGTCTCGCCCTCCTCCATCTTCATCTTTATGATCTTGTCTTTCAGCACCAACTTACTATGGTCGTTGTTATTCTGAAATAGAACTGTCAAGGCCTTCCACGTAGCATATGGAGTTGCTTTCCCATGGAGACTCAAGAAAATATGATCTCGAACTCCCTTTAACAAGATCCTTCTCGCCTTTGCTACCATTTTTTTCCATGTATCAAGAAGTTGAGCATCTGCTTCTACGAGCTCGAGAATATCACTTTCTATGAATTCCTTCAGTATGTTGTCCTCGAGCACTGTCTCCATCCTATCCTTCCATGCTATGTAACTCTAATTTCCCTCAAGAGCATATTTGAGTCTCAAGCCATTGAAATACATCTTGATTTGTTGTTGGGTATTGAAGAATAAATCTTCAAATTCAAACCTGTTCAAAGCAAACTTTGTTATTCTCTCCTTATTGTGATTCCCAATGCTCTGATACCATGTAGAAAATCTAACAATGGGATTCAATCTGATCTTGTAATGTACTAAAACAAAATATTGAATCCTTCTACAAATGTTCGGAAACAAAACACGATCACACAATCACATAACAAGAGAAAGAAACAATCAATCACATAACACAAGATATATCTGGGGAAAGCAACTGCTCATAACCCCTATATCTCTATATTGCATATGGTCAAGATCATGAAACAATACAATGCTCTTTCTCCACTCAAAAACTTCATGCACTCTGCTAACTGTCTCACTCTGATCTAGCTCGGATATGGCTTGCAATCAAAAAAAGTTTGGTCCAATATTTAACATGTTTCTTGCCTCTTCTTGGTATGCCTTCCTTACGCATTCTTGGGCTAATTGAGCCCCTATTAATTAGGAAAATACCAATTAATTATTGCGCAATACTTCAAGGCATTCTCGATGACCTCGTGCATGACCTGTACAATTTTCTGATAGTACAATTGATAGATCGCCCCTTTAACCTTAATCTCAACTAGGTTTTCCTTAGAACGAACATGCAACAACTATTTATAGAAAAAAATCAGTTAACTGATTAATCTCCATTTTTGAATTAAATCAGATTTAATTCACTGTACCTCTCACTAGCTCATCTCTCAATTAGAAATAATTAAACTGATTTTAACTCAATTAATTGAGTTAACTAATTACAACTCACAAATCGCCGGATGCGGCTGATTAAAGACCACCCGGGAACGTGGCACTCAGACCACTTCCCGATGGACCTCGCCGGTGCAGCCCACATGGCTCCCGGTACTGTCATTAACTATGGTCTTAATACCTCGCCCGATGCGAATTATCTCCGCCTTGAAAGGCTCACTCAGCTCCTCGACATGGTTATTGTGTTTGGCATGGAAGGTTTGCGCTGCGATTTGAATGGGGAAGGGAGCGGCTTCTGCTCTCCACAGCCTCTGCAGGTGAACTGCTCGCCGGCGAGCATTGAAGCCTCCATTAAAACCACAACAGGGAAGCGTTGCTGGATTGTGGCCTGTTTCGAACCAGCTCCTAATTGCCATTTCTCTCACAGTCCTTGGTGTAATCGCAGAGCTTGGAACTCTGCCACCATTGCTCAGACAGGTAATTCCGCCACCTCCTCTGTCAATTTGCTTCGTGGTCTCAGTAGCATTTCTCTGGATTCGTCTGTTCAGGTAGAGGGTAGCCAGATTTCTCATTCTCCCTCCGCCTCCTTGGGGATTTTAGCTCAGCCTCGTTCTGCTATTGTCATCATGCCCCGCCTCCGTGAGCGCATGCGAGCCCGGAGGGGCTCCTCTCGTGGTCGGCTCCCTAATCATCGTGTGCCTCCCTCTCCTGCTCCCACGTCTGAAAATGCCTCTGGCATCTCCCCTGAAGCCATCTCTACCCCGCCCACTCCCCTTGAGCCTCCAGCTGTTGTCAGCTCCCTTCGTCCCTCAATTCGTCAAACCTCTCAGCGCTCTGAGCTGAGGTTTGAATGCACCTCTTGTGATGCCACTCTCACCACTTTCATCACTGTGACTCTAAGGGAAGTTGTCCCGAATTTCGCTCCGCCTAGCTCCTCGACTATGGCCGCTCCCTCCTTCAGCAACAGCTCTCCACGGGACGACCCTGCTCTCTCAGCTCCTCAGCTCAGGCCTTCACTGGAGATTGCGCGCGAGGGTGGTGGAAACGCTCCAGGTGAAGCTCAGGTGAACAGCAGTGAGCTGTACACATGCAGAATTGTTGAAGAAGACCCCTCTCCTACTCATGGATCTTAGCTGTTATAGCATCCAGGTTTTTTCAAGTTCTAGTCGAAACTATATGCATCTTAGATACACTGCTTTGATGTACAGGCAGTTTACTTATTTCAGCTACAGTTTCATTTTGTTTTTTGCAAATCTAAAGCCGGTTTCCCTCTTATGGGCGGCTAAGACATTATGGATTAATGGACTGGTTTCCCGTACTGGGCAGTCCCGACTATGCTTGTCTTGCTTGACTATAAGGCACAGCGTTCAGGCTACCCTAGCTGACGTTGGTGCAGTTTTGTACTAATATTTTATACATAATAGAATTTAGACTTACTTAGAAAAAAAAAAATTTACAACTCACAAATAACTATAATTGGACCCCATAAAAATAGGAAAGTGTTCTACATACCTTCTCTTTAACATCTAACTCAAATTTCCTAAGCTAACATAGTCATTTTGACTTAAATAACTAATAAAAATTATCATGAGATAAAATTACGATTTCATCTCATAAAACATTTTTACTTATCGTAAGAATTTTTATGAGATACTTTTATTCTCATAAAGCATTTTTACTTATCGTAAGTAAGCATTTTTATTTATTGTACTTATCTTACATGACAAATTGTTTTAAATGTCAAACTCCTTTCCTCCATAACAATCTGTCACGTTACTTTCAATGACCCAACAAAAAGTAAAAATATTCAACAATATGGAGCACTTCTCATGGTACCCAATTGGGAAAATGTGTAACTAAAATAAGATAGTTGAATCTTATTCAAAGGTGCGTACATCAAAATGAGGGAAGTGTATGTTAATTACTTTTACGCGTACATCAACGTGAGTGAGTCGATTTATTTCGAGTTAATATAAACAAATTTCTTTTCCGTTATATACTTTTTTTAATTGAAAAGGGATTCAATTCTATTCAAAAGCAAAAGGGGATGGTGTAGTAAAAGAAAACTACACCATTGGTGTAGTAAGAAAAGGTTGTGCAAGATAGGATATTTTCTTATTGAACAATTCATACGATGGTGTAGTAAAAAGAAGGTTGTGCATGATGGCATATTTTCTTATTGAGCCATGTATTTTATTGTAACCTGCCGCCACATAAGAGGGATTTTCGTGTTAATATTTTATATTATTTTATATTGATGCGTAATTTTATTTTATTTTCTTTTAATTTGGGTTTATACGAATTTATCCTTTTATTTGTAATAACAATTAAATTTTTTAATATTACAAATAAAGTGAGGTATTAAAGATTTTTTCTCATTTTTATTATATTAGTATTATAATAATAGTTCTATGTTAAGATTACAAATTAAATTAGTGTATGTATTTATTTTTTGAGATGTTTGATTTTTTTTTATTTTTGTGTTAATTGGATTTAGTTTAGGTAGTTGGGAAAAATGTTCTTGTCTTTCAAGTTTTGGAGAAATGCTTCACACGCTACAATTGCAAATTCCTTCTTGCTTGCCTTCTTCTTTGGACAATTCGAGGCATAGTGCTCGTGCTTGTGACAGTGAAAACACTTGAACTTGGATAAGTCTCTCTTGCCCTATTTGCCTTGGGACTTCCGTCCCTTGGATTTCTTGCCTTTTCCAACCAATGCAAAATCTTCTTCTTTTTATTTTTCGGAGGTCCGGTCTCTGGTGCTCCGCCTTATCTCTTTTATTACCAAGTCGGGCCACAAACGCTCCCTGTCTGATAGCTTATCCCTCCCATTCACAGAGTCTTGGTAACTGTGTCAACACTTGGGAAGTCCTAGAAGAGCTAGGATCACCAAATCATCCTAGACTACTGTCACGCCAACACTTCCACATTCATCTAGACATTGAGTGAACTTCGTAAAGTATTTTGTATCGTCTCACCCTCCCCCATCTTGATATTTCTGATCTTTCCTTTCAACGCAAACTTCCTAGGGTTTTTGTTATTCTGAAACAAATCTGTCAAAGCCTTCCACATAGCATATGGAGTCTCCTTCAAATGGATACTCGAGAAAATATGATCTCGTACTCCCTTGAACAAGATCCTTCTCGCCTTTTCTATATTCTTCCATGCATCAAGAAGTTGAGCATATGATTCCGCAAGCTCGGGAATATCAATTTCTATGAATTCCTTCAATCCATTTTCCTCGAGCACTTCCTCCATCATGCCCTTCCATGCTATGTAATTCTAATTTCCCTAAAGAGCATATTCGAGTCTCAAGCCATTGAAATACATCTTGATCTATTGTTGGGTCCAGAAGAATAAATCTACAAATTCAAACTTGTTCAAAACAAACTTTGTTCTTCTCTTCTTATTGTTATTTTGGGCGCTTCGACACTATGTAGAAAATCTAACAACGGGATTCAAGTTGATCTTGTAATGTACTAAAGAAAAATATTGAATCCTTCTACAAATTTTTGGAAACAAAACACGATCGCATAATCACATAACAAGTAAGAGAAAGAGACAATCAATTGCATAACACAAGATGTATCTAGGGAAAGCAACTGCTTAAAACCCCTATATCTCTATATTGCATATGGTCAAGATAATGAAACAATACAATTCTCTTTCTCCATTGAGAAACTTCATGTACTCTGTTGACTGTCTCACTCTGATCTAGCTCAGATATGGCTTGCAATCAAAGAAATTGTGGTCCAATATTTAACCTGTTGCTTGTCTCTGCTTGGTTTGCCTCCTTACGCAATCTTGGGCTAATTGATCCCCTATTAATTAGGAAAATACTAACTAATTATCGTGCAATCCTTCAAGGCCTTCCCATTGACCGAATGCATGACCTGTACAAATTTCTAATAGTACAACTGATAGATCTTCCCTTTAACCTCAATCTCTACTGGGCCTTCCTTAGAACTGACATGCAACAACTATTTATAGTGAATTATCAGTAAATTGATTGATCACTACTTGTGAATTAAATCAGATTTAATTCACTGTACCTCTCACTAGCTCATCTCTAAGTTAGAACTAGTTAAACTGACTTTAACTCAATTAATTGAGTTAACTAATTACAACTCACAAATAACTGTAACTGGACCCCCTAAAAATAGGAAAATCCTCTACATACGTCCTCTTTGACCTCTAACTCGAATTTCCTAAGCTAATTCAGTCATTTTGACTTAGTTAACTAATACAAGTTGTCATGAGATGAAATTACAATTTCTCTTCCAATTTAATTAAGGGAAAATTAAATCAGAAACCCCCTATAGTATCATTTCTGGGTGCCATTTCTGGTTTCCATTTCAATATTTCTTGTTTCCAATTTCAACAATTCTCTTATATGACACATTGAACTTAGAATGAGTATTTCTTGTAATGGCCTGAGGCTTTTCTAATCCTCTCTAGATTTCGACTTGTAACTTCTTTGGATAAAACCCATAATCTTAACCATTAAGTTCACTCAAGCACTCTCTTTATATGTGTGTGTGTGTGTGTGTGCGCGCGAGTGTGTGTGTGTGCGCGCGCGCACGAGTGTGTATGTGTGTGTGTGTGTCTTCTAGTGCATACCCTACTCTTCTTTAAATTTGAACGTATGACGTCCTAAAAGGGAACCCATAATCTCAACTATTAGTCCAACTCAAGGTCTGTGTGTGTGTGTATAATTTTAGAAAATTAATTTAATAAGATTAAATTATTTAATTAGGATTATTTGAATTAATATGTATTTTTATTTTTATATTAACATTAATGTAGAAAATGCAGATTGAAGTCTGGCTATGGGTGGTAAATCTTGGATTCGGGAGAGAGTGGTGATTATAGAGGGGAAACCTCCTTGTCATTCCTTATGGTGTGGGTATAGGCCACCTGGTCAACGAGGTGGTGCACTCTTTGGGAGGTTTGTAGTGGTTTTGAGGTGGCTAAAAAATAATTGATTATGTTCGTGTCTAGTGGTTCTATGGTGGTTTAGGTGAGGACAACCATAATATGAAGTCGGCTTCACAGTCCTCCTGTTTAACAAAATCATCCCCTTGCCCCACATGGCTGCAAGGGGAATGTTTAGCGTGGGGGCGTGAAGGTTGGTCATGGTTGTGGAGGAGGTAGGAAAACTCACAAGGGTCATGGTCGTGGCGGTGGAATAACCCGATGTAGCGGCAAGGGTTGAATTAGGAGCCATGTTGAGCATGGGCATGGGCGTGGGGGTCCTCCTCGTCATACATCCACTTCCAGGACATTAGTGCAATCTATTTAGGTAATTTTTTAGGCTCAATATAAGACTCATCGGGAGGAACATGAGACTATGATGGCAACACTCCAGTAGTTGCATTACTTCCAATGCCACCTTCGTCAGCATGTGGTTATGGTGTGGTGTGGCCAAAATATGTTTTCGGAAAATCTGGACAAATTGGAACCATTACTGGCTCATTTGGAGCAGCATGTAGACTTCCCATATCGCCCTCCCCCCCTCCTTGGGATAGGGCCTAACAATCTGACATCCATCACTTCCGACGATTAGCCATGGTGACTGGGGTGTTATGTATTTTGTAGGCCTTTTGGTGTCTTTGGCCTTACTAGATTTGGGCATGATCCCTTAGTTTATTTTGGATGTTTTGTAATGTTCAGTTATCGATGGTAAACAAACCCGGTCGGGGTGAGACTACTAGTTTCTTGGTATTGTATGTAAAATGTTTTGGAAATTAATAGAAGGTCTCATTATAAAAAAAAAAAAAATAAAATAAAAAATAAAAAAATAAAAAAAATAAAAAAAAATAAAAAAAAAAACATCAATGTAGAAAATTAAATTAATAAAATAAAATTATTTAACTTTTAAAATTCTTTTAGGCTAGGCCCCAGGGTTAGCTCAATTGAGTCACTAAAGCACCTCACTAATGGGAGGTCACAGGGTCAATTCTCCTAGACGCCCTCAGGGTTAGGATGTATTAATAAGATAGTGTAATGTGTTCCCTTCGAGTGGATCTGCTTGGATATTTCTTGAGAAAAATAAATAAATAATTTATTTTCAGCTATGTTTTAAATTAAAATATATATGAATTTTTTTCATGTGCACCAATCAACATCTTATTTATTTGATTTGATTGTACACTATCACAAATATATAAATTCAATGGATGGTAAAAGCATAGACATAAATTTATAGTAGGAATTAAGACACTTACCTTTGTAGAAATTATCTTGTATATTTGCAAATTCTCATAAGGTTTTAACCAAAATCACAAGACACAAACTTACTCTACTATTCTGCAAATATTATTTCACAATTTAGAACAAAAAATTTAGACATGCAATAAGAAATCACACACATGCAACAAGTATTTTTATCTGGGGAAAGCAATATGCTAAAAACCCTAATGCCTCTTGCATTAATCAGAAGAATAGAGATTGACTACAATTACTTTACTCAACTGAGCACAACTTACAAATGCATAACCTATCTCTCTTCTCACTTAAGGCCTCTGACCCAGACTTGGCCAAAGTTTTCCTCTTCTTGAGCCCCTATTTTCTTGCGCAATTCCTCTGGGTTGATCACTTGATCAATACAATGAAATATACACTCAATCTAATATACAGTTAATTTTACACTGCCTTGGAATCAACATTTCAACTTGGAAATTCAATTTCTCTACATGCATGAGGTAATTTAGGCTGATTGATTAGTTATATATATGGACAATCACTGAGTGTGGTTGAAGTTCCACTTCCACAAATTGACCTTCCACTAGTTCCTCCAACAATTAGAACTAGTTTAACTGACCATAACTCAATTTAATTGAATTAAATTGCTCAAATTGAAATTAACTCAACCTAGGATCCTAAAATTTAGGAATCCACTGCACACAATTAAACTTTATGCCTCTAACTCGAATTAACTGAGCTATACTCCTATTTTTTAGGAATCAACTCAAGAAAACTAAAATTGAACTCATTAACTCGAACTATGTGTTCTTAACTGAGTGACAAGAGCCATGTAACCTTAGTTAACTCAACAAAGTTGTTTGCTGATGTGGAATTTTGAATTTCCTCAATTTTAATTAAGGAAAAATCAAAATTGAGACTTTCTTGCTGCATTTTCAAGACCCCCTCTCAGCAAGAAAGGTATTATCAACCACCCCTATCCTGCACCTGTGGAATGTATGACATGGAACACCTCTCACTATTTTTGATACTACTATAACATCTGCAACTGAGAAGCATCCAAAAAAATTGAATCAACTCTGTGTGCAACTGTCTACTTGGAAAATTGTGTTATCGCTGACTCTGCTAGTGAGCCTCCTACTTTGTTGTCAACACTCCTATGCACTCCTCAATATATGTCTGACATTAATCCTCCTACTACTAAATATTGTGGTTCCTTGTAGCCAGGTAATGATCCATGAGGAGAATGCCTCAATGGACCCTGCCCAAATTTCTGCAATTCTGAGACTAGGGCTTCACATCGCCCCAACTCACACCTGGAGGTATGGCTGCATGTTCTTGATCTAACTAGTTGGATCAAACTTTCCAACTACTTGAGGTATCTGCTTTAGTGGATGTCTACACACATCATCCTCTCTATCTCTCCATTTGTGGTTGCTACACAACTTCCTGAGGCTCCTTCTGAGGTTGCATGTTGAGATGTCTAATATGCTCCCTCTCAACCACCATATCTCTAGTATTTTCCTTGCTCCTCAAGGATATGAATGCATATTATCCCTCAAGTGCATACAAGTTCTTAAATTGAACCCTAATATTCTTCACCTATCCCATGACTATGTGTCTTAGGAATGACTTTCCTTTGCTGAAGATTACATCATAACCACAGTCTTCCAAAACTGCAACAAAGACGAGATTTTTCTTTAGGTTTGACATGAACATGACATACTTTAGCCTGAGGGGGGGCTTGACTCCCTTTGAAAGGTGACTATACCAACCACGGTCACTATGTACCTTCCATCATCCCCCATCTCGATGTGCATCTACAAATCCTTTTCTTCCAGGTCACTGAAAAAGTATTTGTTCCCTTTCATATGGAATGAGGCACTTGAATCCAAGTACCACATTCTCCCCATCATTGTGCTATCCATGCATGAAATTATGGTAAATTCAAGCTCGAATTGTGAAGCCAAGGCTTCACCTGCTACTCCTCCTGAGGTCTTCTTACTTGTCTTCTTGTGTGGAAATTTGGTGGCATAGTCCCCAAACTCATGACAATGGAAGAATTTATTTTTTGAAAAATCTTTCTTCTTTCCCTCATGCTAGATTATGGTTTGGATTGGGATTTCTTCCCTTTTCCTTTATTTTCCTTTCCATCCAATGAAAATTTATCTTCATCCTCTCCATTGGATGAAGTCTCGTCTCTGGTATTTTGCCTTATTTCCTCTTGTACCAAATTAGACCATAAATGCTCCCAATTCGGTAGTTTCTCCCTCCCATTCACTGAATCTTGATAATTGTGCCATCTCTTGGGAAGGCCCAGAAGGGTTAGGCTTACCAAGTATTCTTTAGGGACATTCACCCCGACTCTGCCAAGCTCATCATGACACCATGTGAAATTGCTTAGATACTAAGAAATTGTGTCATTCTTCTTCATCTTGATACTTCAAAGTTTTTCCTTGAGTGGAAAATTTCTGTGGTCACTATTATTCTGGAACAATTCTCTCAGTGATTTCCACATTGTGAAAAAAATTCTTTTTCGTGGATATTTGAGACAGTATGATCTCGTACTCCCTCCAAGATTATTCTCCTCACCTTGGCTATATCTTTCTTCCACTGAGCATGGTTTTTGGCATAAGATGCTTAAGGTTTTGCAACATCTATCTTGATGTATTCTAACAATCCCTTGTCATCCAATACCGCCTCCATGTGATCCTTCCATGCAACAAAATTATAGGTTCCTTCCAAGGCATACTCTATCCTTATTCCATTGAAGTCCATATTCTCATCTATGAAGAAATCCTGTTACATTGATCTTCAAATTCAAACCTATGAGAAACAACTTCGAATTTCTTGTTCTAATGTGAATCGAGCTTTGATACCATGTAGAAATTAGGTTGTATATTTTCAACTTCTCATGAAGTTTTTTAAAAAATCACAAGACAAAACCTACTCTATTATTTTGCGAATATTATTTCACAATTTAGAACAAAAATTTTAGACCTACAATAAGAAATCACACACATGCAATAAGTATTTTTATCTGGGGAACAAAATATGCTAAAAACCCCAATGCCTCTTGCATTAGTCTGAAGAATAGAGATGGATTACAATTTTTTTCCTCAACTGCACACAACATGCAAGTGCATAACCTATCTCTCTGCTCACTAAAGACCTCTGACCTAGAATTGGTCAATTTTTTCCTTTGCTTGAGCCCCTATTTTCTTGTACAATTCCTTTGGGTTGATCACCTGACCAATACAATGAACTATACACTCAATCTAGTATATAATTAATTATACATTGCCTTGGAATCTCCATCTCAACTAGGAAATTTGAATTCTCTGCATGCATGAGATAAGTTAGGCTGATTGATTAGTTATTTGGGTGATCACTGAGTGTGGTTGAAGTTCCACTTCCACAACCTGACCTTCCACTAGTTCCTCCAACAGTTAGAACTAGTTTAACTTACCATAATTCAATTTAACTAATTTCAATTGCTACAACGGAAATTAACTCAACCCGAGTTCCTAAAATGTAGGAACTCACTGCATACAACTAAACTCCCTAACTTGAATTAATTGAGCTAAACTCCTAATTTTTAGGAATCAATTCAAGTAAACTGAACTTGAACTCATTAACTCGAACTATGTGTTCTCAACTGAGGTGAGTGACAAGAACCATGTCACCTCAATTAACTCCACCAAATTCTGTGTTAATGTGGAATTTCAAATTCCTCAATTTTAATTAGGGAAAAATCAAAATTAAGACTTTCTTGTTGCATTTTATACAACCTTATGATACATCTCACATTGCAAAGATTAAAAAAACAAAAACAAAAACAAATAAATATCTAAATTGTAACTTTATTCTTATTCTTATTCTTATTATAAAAAACATGTAACAATAAAAACACAAAAAAGTAACAATAAAAAATAAGAGTGTGACAACAATTGTAAACATAATATCTTTTTTACTTAAATAAAAAAACAAAAAGGGCCTAAATACCTTTAAAATAAATCTCAACTCTCTTTCTCACTGTTACTAAAAATGACCATAGATATTCCATATAGGTTAAATCTCTATCATTCACTTAATAATTATTGATAATTAAATTAAAAATATAAAACCCTATTTTGAAATAAAGAAACTAATCGGAATAAACAAATATTCAACATTAAATTTTTCAAAAACACTAAATTTCAACTTAAAAAAGGTAAAATAAAAAACTAACATAACATAATTCAAAATTAATACTGATTTGAAATTAACATTTAAAAAAAGCTGATAATTTCATTAATTTCTCACAAAAGTCATTAGTATATTGTTTGGATCATGACATTAACATTAATGCATAATTGTTGCAATTGTAAGGAATTTTGAAGTGAAAAATAGCATTGGTACTACCGAAAACATGGAAAATATATTCTTCTTGCATAATCATGAAAAATAAAAAAGAAATCAACAATACACTAAAAAATTTTATTTGTTAGCTTCTGTACATGTCCATACATCTTAAGATCTCCATAAAATTCAACTTCAAGAATATATTTTCTTGTGTCTCTGTATACATGAAATATGGATATCATTGTAAAACATATTAAGATCTCCATAGAATTCAACTTGAAGAATATGTTTTCTTGTCTCTCCGTATACATGAAATATCGATATCATTGTAAAGCAATAATAAAACTTGAAAGTAAGTATCAAAAGAAAAAATATTTATGTCACCCTAACACAATAATTATGGTTAAACATATTTATGTCATTGTAACACAATAATTATGGCTATGGTTGAAACTAAATTTCAAAATAAAAGCAGGTTTAGTTTCTAATTTGATTGTTCATGAGAATGTAATTGCCAAGTTAAAGAGCAATGAGGGGTGGTCGAAAGATATTAAGTGTAATATTAGAGTTAAACAGGGTTGCGCCCTCTCCCCTACCCTATTTGGCATTTACATCGACAAGCTAGAAGGTTGTTTAGAGGAAGCAAGATGTGCTGGCACGATCTTAGCTGGGATAGTCATCATCCTTCTTCTCTATGCTGACGATATTTTTCTTCTCGCAAGGTGCCCATCTACCATGGGTATGTCTATTAACACTGACAAAACAAAAGTTATGATTATCAAATCCAAGAAGGACACTTACGTTAATTTTATGTATGGCAATAGTAACTTGGAGGAAGTGTCTTCTTACAAGTACCTAGGAATTGATATTCATCACAAGCTCAACTGGAACTATAGCATTCAGAAAAGAATTAATGAGCGATGGAAAGCTTATTTTCGTCTTGAAAATAATTGTAAAATAGCAAACCTCGTAATGTGGGATAGAAAGAAGTTCCTCTTTGAAACTTTAGTCACTCCTATTATCTTATATGGATGTGAGGTTTGGGGTTGCAACATCTCTAGAGAATCCTGGAGAAATATTGAGCAAATCCAGAAACGTTTTATAACATATAACCTTAAAATTAAAAGCAATACACCCTATCTTATTCTCCTTATAGAAGTGGGTCTTTCCCTTATCGAGAACCTAGCTATGACTAGGCTTATGTTGTACAAGCACAAGCTCAATAGCATAGGAGACCATAGGCTTCCTAAGCTAGCTTTAAATTCCATCCAAAACCACCTAAGGCTTAAACAAGGTTGGTATAAAGACACCAGGGCCTGGTTAAACCATTGGGAGATTGACGAGAATGTTGCATTGCAAAACATAAATAACATTAAAAAAATTGTTACTTCTAAGTTCAAAGAAAAAATGTGGTGTGAGAAAGATCTAGCAGCTAAAAGAAAATTAAGGTATTATAAGGAGGTCATCAACCCCACCTTAGAAGATCAAAAGTATCTCTCTGTTTTAACTAGCTCAAAGAAGAAAATTAATATAGCCAAGATTAAAACGAACTCTCATGAGCTCCATAGTGAAACAGGTCGTTGGACAGTTCCTAAAACACCATGGATGGAAAGGATCTGCCATCTCTGTGAGAATATGAACATCGAGGATGAAAATCACTTCCTCTTAGAGTGCCCCATGTACAACCACATTAGAGCTCAATTTCATAATCTTTGTTGCAATACTGACCTTCCTAGCCTTTTAAGATGTCAAAATTATAGTGAGCTCGGGAGGCTTCTCTCCAAGCCTTTTGAGCATAGGAATAAAATCTTAAATCAAATTAAATAACTCCTTTCTTTAGGTCCAATAGGGTGGACGTTAACCATCATCATCATCATCATTTATTATTATTAAATATTAGCATTATCTATTATATTTAATTCTCATAATAATTATTTAAATTATTTTTTAACTTGTTATCTCAAATTTATAAATATTTTTTTTATCTCAATAATACATATGTTATATTATATACTTTTAATAAAATAAAATAAAATAAAAATAATTTTTAATATTAGAAAATATTATATTAAATATTATCATAATGAATTCTTATTTGTCATATTTTTTAACAAATGATATTATTTTTGTTTGCCAATTTATGTGAGCCATAAGATTACAAGTACAACTAATCTTTGACTTCATTAGCTACCACTCAAGGGCCTCTAAGTCATCCAAATCACCAACAAATTGCACTTAGCCTAGACTACACCAACCCTTAGCATGACTGGATTCTTTTCCATTGAGTTTCAAACCAGTGACATTTACAACACAGAGTGCCTTAACAAAACACTCTTATCACCATTTGCTTTACGTCTCATGAGCAAGAAGGAATTTTTTATTATTATTAATTTTTTAAAGTGTTTATTTTTGTTCAAATATTTTTAATTTAATTTTTTTTAATATATATATTTCATTATATTCCTCCAATGAAAAAATAATATTGTTAAACATAATTCTTCTAAATTCAATGAGATGCCTGATATTTCGAGCGAACATCACCGACCTTTTAATTTATCAACAATTTATTAAAAATCAAAAGTTTTACTAAAGTATAATATTTTGGCACTACCCCCGATGGGGATGAGCACCGAGAACACTCCAAGAAAAAGGAGAATAACTCCCATCCCATGTGGTGCGTTTAACACAGGTGGAGGATGAACGAATGGCTTTGGGAAATGACCAAAAGAAGCCTATGGAAATGGTGTACGGTATAATTGCAGGAACTTTAAGAGCGAGTGAAACATTTGCAAGTCGGGAGATGAACCATGGAATAGCAAGGAATTTGATAGAACTAGCGGGGAGTCTCCTCGGAACAATTGTCTGGTTCTATGGGAAACAGGAGACTCATATGAATCGAAATTTTGTTCCGGCGACTATCAAAGCTCCAAGAACTTGCTTTATGCCCATAACTTGGTTGGACATGCAAGGTGCTTCGAGCCGGTCAGGATAGAATGTCTATTGGTTGGACATCCATTGTACATGGATTAGGCTTAAGGTGGGTGGTGGGAGCCATAATGCTAGGTTTTATCCGCATGCCCTATTGTTGATAATGATAACCTTTCTTTTATTTTCTCTTGGTGTAAGCGTGACTTCCTTGCCCGATATCGTAATTTCCTCTCCTTTTCACTGTTTACTTCCGGAAGATTGGGGTGTATGGGCCCGTGCATGTCGTTTGGTCCTGGAAGACGCGACTTGTTTAGACATTATCGTACTTCTGAATATATATAGAGTTACAGTGTGGTGAGAAATTGATTCCTGAGGCTTACATTATTCTTCCTTGTTACTACTGGGGTGGAATCCCGCATAAAAGTAAAGTGCTTCGCTGTAATATAATCTCACCAAAATTACAACACATTACTAATAAAATAAAATACAATTCAAAAGAATAATACCACCCATAATACCCAATCCAACTTTGTCCCCATCCGAAAAGCAAAACAAAAAGAGTTCGGTGCTGTGGGGCATGCCTGGTTGTAGGACTTTCTCAGGCAGGCAAGCATGTCTGTAGGGTTCCAGGACCTATCTGTATCTGTGGTCCTATCATGTCCATACATCCAGCCGGTATTCCAATATCCAATTTGAAAACCTAGAAAGTATTAACTCACAGCAGCAAAAGAGATCATCCTCATCTGATTCCATTTTCAGCCTCCCATCACACTTTGAATTCTCATCTGCCATAGGCCCCCTCCCGATCCGACGTTATTGAAGATGGAGAAACTGTGTATTTTAATTCCTTCATCTGCAAGAAAGTAATTTGTAGCTTTTCCTTGGTTTAGCTGGATGCTCTCTGAAACTACGGGCGGATTTCGGACTCCACCAGCAGCATAAGGTTTTAGGCTGGCGAACACCATAAGGTCCGCAGGCAGATTGAGGTAAGAAGCTTGCAGTGCTGGCGAGTATTAGTATCTTTGTTTTAAATTCTTCTTGTGCATATAATTTCCAAATGAATCTGAAAGAGACTGTAATTATGATGAATTCAAGAGAGAATTATTATATTACATGATAAAACTTGCGCCATTTTCTAAAAAAAATTCATATGCCTTTTCCCCAAACTTTTCCAACAACGTTTAAAGATTTCAAAGTAAATATTCGATTAAATTTTGGCGCTACAGAGTTACTTTGCTTTAATTAGAACTGCTACTTTCTTTTCTACATCTGAAGTCATCGGAAATTTAGGAAGCTCTGCGAACTCGGCCAAATCTATATAGCTTTCTTTGGAGTAGAAAGATCCATTAAAGATTTTACACTAACAGTTTCCATGATTTTGAAAAATGAATGTAAAATCTTGGATTGATATTATCTAGATGCTTACATTCTAGGTCAGAAATTCATTTCTATTTCGTAAATGATCTTAAATTTTATTTCAAAAATTAATTTGATTCTCTGAATATATATCGACCGAGTTTTGCAAAGGTGAAATCTGCGCAAAGATTAACGCTCCAAGTGCTCCAACGAAGTGTTTACTGCAGATTCTTTAGGGAAACGAAACAGACAAATTTTCTTCTCTGAATATATATCGACCAAGTTTTGCGGAGGTGAAATCTGCGCAAAGATCAACGCTCCAAGTGCTCCAACGAAGTGTTTACTGCAGATTTTTTAGGGAAACGAAACAGATCTTACAACTTTTCCTCCATAAATCAAATGCTGTACTTAATGCTTTGCTACAGCGATTCTAAAACACAGGGCAAGAACAGAGTATCTTCGGTATAAATTCGATAAATAACAAATGTGTAAATACATCCACACCAAAAATTGCACAAAAAAGATTTGATATGGAGAGAAAATTCAGGTAAATAAGCGGAGAGAGAATTCAGATAGATTGTTTTTCATTAAAACATGAGTAGACAAACAATTTCTTTAATGAGATACACACTCACGCAGGTTCTGCGAACTATTCCAGCATTCACGCTCAGTCTAGCTTCGGAGCTTTCCTGTTTCTGCTCAAAACGTGTACAGGCTCCCTACTGGCCTTATCGACAGAACCTTCATTACGGGATTGAAAATTCCTCGCTGGCCACTCTTCGGCTTCCATATATATATATATGGATGGTTAAAATCAAATTTTAATTTTTATAAAATAAAACATATGCATATTTATAAAATAAATAATAAATTATTATTATTATTATTATTTAAATATAAATTCAGAATTTAGAAATAAAATATATGTAAAAAATTTTATTGAATATTTTAGTTCAAATTTTAAGAAATAAAATATATAATTTTTTATTTAGACAAATAATGTAGTTTAAATGTAAATATAAATATATTATATTATAGTTTTTGAAATTTATGTTTGTATTTTATTAATCAATAAAATTCAAATTAATAAAATTCTAAACCTTAATATTAATTTAAATTTAATATTTTTATTTTAATTTAGATATATTTAAATTAAATAATAAAATTAACTAATATATAACATTTATTACTTCTCACGCACATTTTGTATATTATCTTAATTAGTGAATATATGATAGCAATCAACGTAATCATCCTGTTTGATAATTAAAATAAAAGCATCCATTTAAAAAAAATAACATTTATATTTGTGTACATACTTATAAAAACTCTGATAATTAAGATGTATTTTGGTAACAACGTCAAAGATAACGTGAAGAGTGCTAATAAAATCATACCTTGCATTTAAGTAAAACCATAATGTATCGATAAGGTTTATATATGGACGTGTTTGTAATACCTTTAGTTAGCATCGTTTCATTTAAATAATTATTAAAGTAAAACCATAATGTATCGATAAGGTTTATATATGGAGGTATTTGTCATACCTTTAGTTAGCATTGTTTCTTTTAAATAATTATTGTATTAATGGGTAATGAAGGTTTGTATTTTTGAAACGTCCAATATCTTTTGTATGTAATACATTTTTTTCTTACTATCACCATGGAATAGTTTATCAAGGTTAATAGAAATTTATTGTGCTTGGATTTCTTCTTGGATTTTTTCGGAAAAAGAGTATTATGGATTTGTGTGGATTGTCTTTTAAAACTATGAACATCAAAATTTTATTCTTTTACACCATCTTAATTTTATTTAATTTTATTTATCAATATTGAATTAATGAAGACCACCTCATTTATATCATGATTGTATGATTTTTTTTAATTGATTGTATGACTTTTTTATTGATTTTTCTTACCGTCTCTAAACAATAATAAACATATGCTTGCTAGAAGGCATATCTTTTATCTTAAAATTGCAACCATGTTTGTTTTATTCTATACCACCTTTTACATTAAGAATATGTAATAACTCATTTTAAATTCTATTGATGCAAGAAAATGTGTCTTAAGGAAGATACCAAAATTTATCGGACAATATTTTCACTTAGCAACACTAAGATCCATCACAATTGAATTGAAGCAAGGGATTTAATGTTTAAGGTTTTAAGAAGTTATCCCTGAAGCTTTATAATTTCTTACCAATCTAATAATTCTATATCAAAGGAATATAAAGTGTTTAAATTATTTGTCTATATCATATTATAAGTTTTGGTTGTTGTAACAACTCTATTAAGCATAATATTCAAACAAAATTAATTAAAGTATTTATAAGAGTTTGGGTAAATCGATAGTGATTATATAAGTGTATATTATGTAAATATGGAATTTCATATAAATATAAAAAAGTTGTGTGGAGAGATCCTTCCTAGGGTTGTTATAGGGCCTTATGGGTCCATTAGAGTTAAGAATAGGAAGTATGATGTCCATTTGATGTAATTTGGACTGGGTGTATAATGTTAATTATGATTAAATAAGGCCCATGAGGTAGTTAACACTGATTAAATGTAATATGGCCTCATTAAACAAGGCCTTATTATAGCTATAGGGCAGTGTTGAAATTTGCAACAAGAAACAGTGAAATTGGCATCTAGAAACAACATGAAAATGCACACACACTACAGTGGGATCACAGGTCACACAACGATGGAGCTAGAGAAACATTAGTGTACAACCAATTTTTAAATAAATTGGAAAATTAATTGTAATCTTATCTCATAACAACTTGTAATAGTTAACTGAGTGTAATAGAAATTATCTCAAGAATTACGAGTTGGGGGTCAAAGGATAGGCATGTAGAGTGATTCTATTATTAACAGGGTCCGATTGCAATTGTAGCACTAATGTAGTGTGAATGGGATCAATTAACTCACATTAATTGAGTTAAAATAAGTTTAACTAGTTCTAACTGTTTAATGAGCTAGTGGAAGATCAAGTGAATTAAAATAGATTTAATTCACCAGTAGTGATCTACCAAGTAACTGATGATTCACTATTTATAGTTGCATACATGCTAGTTCTGGTGGACACCTAGTTGAGACAAAAGGTTCAAGGCTAGTAAACTATCAGTTGTAGTTTTAGCAAACTACCCAGATGGAGTTATAAAACCACAGGAATCCCATGATGAATTGTGCAATCAAGGAATGTTGAATTTAATATTTAATAGGGATTTAATTCTCTATGGATTGCGTAAGCAGGGTAGGTTGATAATTGGCTATGTGCTTGTCCAATTTTGCCTAGATTAGTGTGAAGCAATTGGTAGAGTGTATGAGGTTGTAGTGATCACAAATACAATGTATTGTTTCATGATTCTTTGGTTGATTATACAATAAATTTGGAGGGGTTTTGAGCAGTTTCTTTCCCCAGGAATATATGGTGTTTTGTATTGATTTACTTCTTTCTCTTACTTGCATGTGATTGAGTGATCACGTTTTATATTCCAAAAATATTGTAGAAGGATCCAATATCTTTTTTTAGTACACTGCATAATCGGATTGAGTCCATTGATATATTTTCTACATGGTATTATAGCTATGTTAGATATTTTCAACATGGTATCAGAGTTGTGTTAGAGATTTTCTACATGGTATCAGAGTTGTGTTAGAGATTTTCTACATGGTATCAGAGTGCCATGAATCACAATAGTGAAGAATAAATTGAGTTTGTGTTGAATGATATTCAAATTTGCAGGTACTTTCTTTGGAGCTAGAAGCGGATCAAGATGTCTTTCAATGGCTTGAGACTCAAATATGCACTGGAGGGAAGTTCAAATTATATTGCATGGAAGGATAGGATGGAGGCAGTGTTGGAGGAAAATGGGTTGAAGGAATTCATAGATAATGATATTCCTAGGCCTGCAGCAGTAGATGCCTAACTCCTTGATGCATGGCAGAAGAAGGTAGCAAAGGTGAGGAGGATCTTGTCGAAGGGAGTTCAAGATCATATTGTCTCGCGTCTCCATGGGAAGGCGACTCCATATTCTAGGGGTAAGGCCTTGATAGATCTGTTTCAAAAGAGCAACGACCAAAGGAAGTTGGCGCTAAGGACAAGCTCAAAAAATCAAAATGGAGAAGGGAGACACAATCTAGAAATACTCGACCAAGTTCACTGAATGTCGAGATGAGCTTGGAAGTGTTGGGATTATTGTAGTTGATGATGACTTGGTGAGCCTAGCACTTCTAGGCCCTCCCAAGAGCTGGCATAGTTACCAAGACTCTGTGACTAGGAGGGAGAAGTTACCATATTAGGAGAGGCTATGGTCATATTTGGTATAAGAAGAGTTTTAGCGAAATACCAGGGATGGATCCTCATCCAAGACTGATGATGAGGAAAATTGTGCCTTGGTTGGTAAGGAAAAGAAGGGGAAGGGGAGGAAGTCCTATTCCAAATCTGAGATCGAAAAAGAAGGCAAGAAGCGTGACATGTCAAAGGTGAAATGTTTTCACTGTCATGATCATGGACACTATGCCACAAATTTTCCACAAAATAAGAAGAACAACAAGAAGGCTCCAGGAGCTACAATGGGTGAAGCTTTGGCCTCACAGTTTGATTTGGACTTCTCTCTCATCACATGCATGGCGTCAACTATGATGGGATCTATGTGGTACTTGGATAATGGAGCATATTTCCACATGACAGGAAACAAATAACTCTTTAGTAGCTTGGGGGAGAAGGATCTTCAAATGCACATCGAGATGGGTGATGACGGGAGGTATAGCGCTACCGGAATTGGTATAGTTACTTTCCAGAGACAGTTATGTAAACCTTTTTTATTAAAATATGTCATGCATGTACCAGGCTTGAAAAATAATTTAGTTTCAATTTCTATGTTGGAGGATCTTGGATATGATGTGGATTTCAGTGAAGGAAAGGCATTCCTTCATCACAAAGCCACATCACAAGTAAAGAATATTGGGGTTCGTGTGAAGAACCTATACAAACTTGATGTAGATGGTTGCGCAACATTGAGCAGTAAAGTAGGTAAGGTTGTGAGCTAGGATACAGGTGAGTTATGGCACTGGATATTGGGTCATGTACACTACAGTGCTTTGAGGATCATGTAACAGATTTCTACAGGTCTTCCAAAGGGAACTCTTGCGCAGATAGACACATGCAAAGGATGTACCATGGGGAAGTATACTAAAGCCACTTTTCATGAGAAGGAGAATCGTGCAGTGGCAATCCTTGTGAGAGTTCACTCAGACATGTGTGGACCATTCTATACAACTTCCATAGCAAAGCATAGGTATTATATGATTTTTGTTGATGATTTTTCTAGAAAGTGTTGGATCTTCTTTTTGCACAAGAAATATCAAGTGTTCTCCAAGTTTTTTGAGTTCAAACCACTAGTAGAGAAAGATACAGGGAAGAGGGTGAAGGCTCTAAGGAGCAAAAATGGTGATGCGTATATCTCTAATGAATTCAAGAACTTATGTGCCAAAGAAGGAATTCAGATAGAATTTATTGCACCGCATAACCCACAACATAATAGGGTTGCAGAAAGAAAGAACAGAACAATTGAGGGAGCAACACGAGCTATGTTATATGATCAGGTCCTACCGTTGCATTTGTGGGCAGAGGCATGCAACACAATGGTATTTGTTCAGAACCATAGTCCTCATCATCATTTATTATTATTAAATATTAGCATTATCTATTATATTTAATTCTCATAATAATTATTTAAATTATTTTTTAACTTTTTATCTCAAATTTATAAATATTTTTTTATCTCAAACTTTTTAATACATATGTTATATTATATACTTTTAATAAAATAAAAACAAAATAAAATAATTTTTAATATTTTTAATATTACATTAAATATTATTATAATGAATTCTAATTTGTCATATTTTTTAACAAATGATATTTTTTTTTGTTTGCCAATTTATGTGAGCCATAAGATTACAAGTACAACTAATCTTTGACTTCATTAGCCACCACTCAAGGGCCTGTAAGTCATCAAAATCACCAACAAATTGCACTTAGCCTAGACTACACCAGCCCTTAGTATGACTGGATTCTTTCCCACTGAATTTCAAACCAATGACATTTACACCACAGAGTGCCTTAACAGAACACTCTTATCACCATTTACTTTACATCTCATGAGAAAAAAAGAATTTTTTTATTATTATTAATTTTTTAAAGTGTTTAATTTTGTTCAAATATTTTTAATTTAAATTTTTTAATGTATATATTTCATTATATTTCTCCAATGAAAAAATAATATTCTTAAACATCCACCATACCTTATACCTTATGAATGAATACATATGATGTTGAGAAATTCTTCTAAATTCAATGAGATGCTTGATATTTCGAGCGAACATCACCGACCTTTTAATTTATCAACAATTTATTAAAAATCAAAAGTTTTACCAAAGTATAATATTTTGGCACCACCCCCGATGGGGATGAGTACCAAAAACACTCCAAGAAAAAGGAGAATAACTCCAATCCCACGTGGTGCGTTTAACACAAGTGGAGGATGAACGAATGGCTTTGGGAAATGACCAAAAGAAGCCTATGGAAATGGTGTATGGTATAATTGCAGGAACTTTACGAGCGAGTGAAACATTTGCAAGTCGGGAGATGAACTATGGAATAGCAAGGAATTTGATAGAACTAGTGGGGAGTCACCTCGGAACAATTGTCTGGTTCTATGGGAAAGAGGAGACTCACATGAATCGAAATTTTGTTCCTGCGACTATAAAAGCTCCAAGAAATTAAAATCAAATTTTAATTTTTATAAAATAAAACATATGCATATTTATAAAATAAATAAAAAATTATTATTATTATTATTTTTTAAATATAAATTCAAAATTTAGAAATAAAATATATATAAAAATTTTTATTAAATATTTTAGTTCAAATTTTAAGAAATAAAATACATAATTTCTTATTTAGATAAATAATATAGTTTAAATGTAAATATAAATATAAATATAATATATTATAATTTTTGAAATCTATGTTTGTATTTTATTAATCAGTAAAATTCAAATTAATAAAATTCTAAACCTTAATATTAATTTAAATTTAATATTTTTTATTTTTATTTAGATATATTTAAATTAAATAATAAAATTAACTACTATATAACATTTATTACATCTCATACACATTTTGTATATTATCTTAACTAGTAATTGCATCCAGATGTTGCAAAGGAAATGCTGTAAGACATAGATTCTTAGATTTGAGAAGAATTGTGACATATAAAATATTATTGGAAATACAAATTACAAAATAAATGTCATTCAAAGCTAGAATATACAAAGGAATCAATTACTAGGTTCTCCCTATTCCAAATGAATCAATTTTTAATTATTTTTTAGTTTTATAGGATTGGCCATAGTTGCATGAATTTGTACTTATTTTTAATTCTCAAGCATCTGTCACTATGTTTATAGTTTACTACCGAGTATAACCAATCTATTTTAGCATGGATTGAATTTAGTAAAAAAAACTGTAATTGGAATTTCATGTGGCAGTATCAAGAGAGGCTCGTGCAATGTATAAGATAGGATTAACAGTATTGACATATTGGAGCCCTAATGTGAATACATTTCATGATCCTAGATGGGGACGAGGTCAAGAGAGACCAGGAGAGGATCCTTTACTTGTTAATCGATATGCCGCAAAGTGAGGGGAGTAAAATTAACAAATAGTTTGGATCCTAACAGTACATTTTTAATGACTTCTGAGCTGTCACAGATTTACTTACAGGTGAGTCTTCTGAGTCGTCACAGATTTACTTACAGGTGAGTCTTCCATCTGCTTCTTGTGTCGTTCATCTCGTATTCCAGTGCATATCGATGGCAGTGGGACGACTTCTAAACAATTTGGCACATTAATCTCTAGAGTTACATTATCTAAACAATTTGGCACATTAATCTCTAGAGTTAAGCTTTTTTCATTTCAATCTCCTCTTCGGTTTGCAGTTCCTCATATTTATCATGTACCTGTATATTTCCTACCGAGCTGTCACAGTTTTCCCTTGCAGGGGAGCTTGGAAGAGTAGTGTATGAATGAGGTGTATGTATAGAATTCACCAAAAATAGCGGGCCTCCTCCAAAATCCCCACATATCCACAAACACAAAGGACTCAACATTTTTCTTTAGTAGATGCCCTCGTCAAATATGGTGTAATGTTTCATTTTGGAAGGAAAATAGAGAAGAGTTCACGCCATTTCCATCTAAAAACACACGTCCACAGTCGCTCGCAACCCATATTTCTGCTCTCAAAACGAGTTACATCTTATCTCGAGCTTTGTCACAAGGGAAGGAGTCCTCTTCTCTCAGATTTTGTCTTCACTGCAACAATGTTGGAACTAAGGCTTGTGCAGGTTAGTCTTTTGAAGAAGGTGATGGAGTCCATCAAGGACCTTGTCACCGATTGTAACTTCGATTTCTCGACCATGATTTTCTCCCTGCAGGCCATGGAATCAAGCCACGTTTCCATCATTTCCCTGTTGCTCATATCTGAGGGCTTCGAGCACTATCGCTGCGAACGTAACATGTCCATGGGGAGGAACCTCAGTAATATGGCCAAGATGATGCAGTGCGCTGACAACGATGAAATCATCATCATCAAGGTCGACCATGGGGGAAAATCCACTGGTTCGACTGATCAAGCTCCCTTTAACTTAGTGAAACTGAAACCCGCATTGTCGTTCTAGCTGGATGGCATGTCTGAACATATAGGGTTCTTTCTGCTCCTACCATTCCTCTCTTTTGAGAGAGACAATGTAAAGTAGTCTTCATGATAAATTTAAATTATTAATCTATAAAAGTACAACCAATGATAACAAACATGTTTCCTTACAATAACTTTGATCTGATTTTATGGTGGCTTAAATATGCAATTTACTTCCCTCGAGGGGTAGGTGTTGGGACCACGAGGTGCTCATATATTGCAAGTATCCTTGCTTTTATTGACAACCAATATGAAATTGCTCCAACTACTATTACAATCGAATCCATATGATTCAACCATCCACCTTTTTTTGTAGTTACGTTTAGCCTTGGCTTGAGCTAACCTATTTATTAGATGGAAGAATAGATATTCGCCCATTTATTGGATCGCAGAAGACCAACCCACCCACAATGGGATGCTTATCACCAGGATCATGTGAGGAGGTTTTGGAAGGTCTAGGCACCCTTTGTGAATTTAATTCTTCAAAAGTGGCTTCCATCCTCAACCCCTCACCATAAGGTTTCAACCTGTGACGTTGTTGAGACTAAACCCCATCTAAACTAATTTGTCTACACCTCATGGGTTAATCACCTAATATCACCCAATATCAAATGGTGATCTAGAACTTAGAGAGAGAACAAAGAAAACACTTCCCATCCATCAAATCTCATATGAAGGAGCAACATGCCACCACAATAAGTGCATAGCATTAGTTTCCAATGGGTTGTATATATTATTATTATTATTATCCAATTTTAAGGTCACGACAAACACCAAATTGGTGTATGAGACCCTCTTGTTTGTGGGACAAGGGACCCACCTCCGCACAACCATTTGAATGCTAAGTCTAGGAAGACATATATACTCTATGCCCTCTTAGGAGAAAAAACATGTTCTTAACCCTTAGGCCCACTCGAAAAAATAGAGAATGCTAGTCTTTGCATACTAGTTACAAAAATAACCAATAAAAAGTTTTTTAGTTTCCAAAAAATAAAAATAAATAAAAATATATATACAATTTTAAAATATAGTTAATCATCAAATGCATTACTCTTAATGCTAACTCACATATGCATGGTTTTTCACACACTTAATACTAATTCACATATGCATGACTTTTCACACTATTAATTTACTTTCATAGAAATAAATTTAGATACTAAAAAAATATAATAAATAAAATAAAGTTTCTAATTTTATAAAATTAAAAAATTAAAAAAATAATTAAAAATATTCTTACATCAATTTTTTAATAAATAAATAAAATAATTATCAATTCTTTTTTTAAAATTTATAAAATGTTCTTAACAATTAAATCTTAACTTTATATAATTTACACAAATTTTAATTTTAAACCTATAAAAAAATAACAATTTATAATTAACCCTTAAAACTTCGAAATATATATATATATATATAACTTCGAGAGATATGTATATATAAGCGTGTAATATACGTGAACTATTTTCTATGAAGTACAAAAGGTCAAGCAGTAAATTACGAATAGGAAGGCTAGGCTAGGTAGAATAGTTTCCATATGTTACATGCCAGTCCGAACACAACTTTATATAAAATATTAGAGAATTAATAACAGTTTTAGAAAATAACAACCCTGCAAAAATAAGTTTCATAAGCTTCATAGCACATCACAGTAAACGGTTATGAAAAATTTTTAAACGTAAAAAACCGGCAAAAGACCCTCTGACAATGCTCGTCAAATTCCAACTCTGTAGCCCACTTACTTCAATACCTATATTTTTGGCCTTTGCCTGCTTTTTGGGTGCTTCACGAACAGTTTCATTCATATAACTTAACAAACTCCTATAAGTTTTCCCTTCTCCTTTCTCAATTGCCTTTATAAAACTGAAAGTCATGGCTCCGGTGGATGTAATCTTTGAAAGACCCTGTTTACAACATTTCTGTAAACATTTCTATTAGAAAATTGATTATGTAACCCTAGAGTTATTATTATACGCAAAAATAATTGTAAATAATCACACAGATTATATATATAGATTTTGTAATACTTTAGATATGTGTATAGTAATAATAGTTATTTTTATTCCTATCAATCCAATTTCCAAAATATTTCATTATCCAAAAATATTGCAACATCATAAAAATAAATTATATAATATACTTTTAACATGCATAAACAATAAGATAATATTACTTTGGTATCTGCAGGTATCTGCAACGGTTTGATCATAATCACATCCACTAAAATATATGGCTTCACCTCCCATTGTTCCTTTTCGCATACCATTTTGAGGTATGGTCCTCTCACATACATTTTCCTCCACTAAATTTGTCAAAGTAATAAAATGCTAACAATTAATTTTAGAAAACAGATGAATTTATTGCTAGAGAATAATTGAGAACCAGACATGACTGTAAGGAATAATGAAGGATTGAACCTCAGAAAAGCTGACCTGGGGTTTAAGAGGCAGACGTAGGGAAAATGTAGAATAGTGCCACTATGGAAAGCATCGATTATTACATGCAGTCGAGCTCCGGGGGGCAGGGTTTTACCAACGTATCGTTGATGTCATTGTCCACAATCATCCCCACCATCTCAAAGTCAAGAGGCAACAACGTTTTGTGGTAGCCATCAACTTCATGGCCAGTGAAATATTTTTGCTGGGAGCCCTGCCCAGAATAATGAAACACCAAAGAATCTCCAGGTTGGCAATCCTGCACCAGCCAACACATCCACCTCTGGATGTTTTGTTTTGTGGGGATTCTTTTCGAATCATTTTCTTCCTCTGCAAAAACTGAAACTACAGAGGTCACGTAATGAAAAACACAAGTGAAATATTTATACGAAGCGAAGCCATCTAAGATAATCGAAACCGTTAATAACTAATTAATACCTGTGAGAGTAACTATAGAGTCTTCACGGAAGTTGAATCTGGCTGTCAGAAGATATTTCATACCATTGACATCGTTGATACAACATTTGAGCTCGTATGGCGTATTTTTATAACAAATCGCACAGAGAACGACTCTTTTATTACTGGAGACTCAAACCAGAGGAACCAGACTAACAACAATCAGCTCATGTCTGGGTTTGTTAAACTTTAGAGTACCTAGCATTTTCCTGACGAGATTCGACTGCCAGCAGGGGGTTCGGGTTGGTGAATCTCGGCATAAACACCGCAGTAATGATAGCGAAAACCAGCAACTTGGGGAGGAAGCCATATTTCAACACTGCAATTGGGACAACCCACCAGCAGGAGAGGATCCATTACTAGTTGTTGGTAGGTTCTCTGATCACCGCAACTAACATAACCCTAACTAACCAAAACGAACTCTAACTAACCACTATTCGCATCTAAGGCTGATAATCTTTCAATCGTCTAACACACAAGATCGATGGTACCCAATGGTGTAGAGTGGCAATCAAGAAAGTTATTTTCAAATAAGAATGCCTTACGGCATAATTAGTAAATATATGATAGCAATCAACGTAATCATCCTGTTTGATAATTAAAATAAAAGCATCCATTTAAAAAAGAAAATAACATTTATATTTGTGTACATGCTTATAAAAACTATAATAATTAAGATGTATTTTAGTAACAACGTCAAAGATAACGTGAAGAGTGCTAATAAAATCATACCTTGCATTTAAGTAAAACCATAATATATCGATAAGGTTTATATATGGACGTATTTGTAATACCTTTAGTTAGCATTGTTTCTTTTAAATAATTATTAAAGTAAAACCATAATGTATCGATAAGGTTTATATATGGACGTATTTGTCATACCTTTAGTTAGCATTGTCTCTTTTAAATAATTATTGTATTAATGGGTAATGAAGGTTTGTATTTTTGAAACGTCCAATATTTTTTTGTATGTAATACATTTTTTTCTAAACATCACCATGGAATAGTTTATCAAGGTTAATAGAAATTTATTGTGCTTGGATTTCTTCGGAAAAAAATAGTATTATTGATTGTCTTGTAAAATGATGAACATCACAATTCTAAATCATTTGTGTGGATTGTCTTATAAAACTATGAACACAAAAATTTTATTCTTTTACACCATCTTAATTTATTTATCAATATTGAATTAATGAAGACCACCTCATTTATATCATGATTGTATGATTTTTTTTTAATTGATTGTATGACTTTTTTATTGATTTTTCTTACCGTCTCTAAACAATAATAATAAACATATGTTTGCTAGAAGGCATACCTTTTATCTTAAAATTGCAACCACGTTTTTTTTATTCTATACCACCTTTTACATTAAGAATATGTAATAACTCATTTTAAATTCTATTGATGCAAGAAAATGTGTCTTAAGGAAGATAACGAAATTTATCGTACAATATTTTCACTTAGCAACACTAAGATCCATCACAATTGAATTGAAGCAAGGGATTTAATGTTTAGGGTTTTAAGAAGTTATCCATGGAGCTTTATAATTTCTTACCAATCTAATAATTCTATATCAAAGGAATATAAAGTGTTTAAATTATTTGTCTATATCACATTATAAGTTTTGGTTGTTGTAACAACTCTATTAAGCATAATATTCAAACAAAATTAATTAAAGTATTTATAAGAGTTTGGGTAAATTGATAGTGATTACGTAAGTGTATATTATGTAAATATGGAATTTCATATAAATATAAAAAATTGTGTGGAGAGATCCTTCCTAGGGTTGTTATAGGGCCCTATGGGTCCATTAGAGTTAAGAAAAGGAAGTATGATGTCCATTTGATGTAATTTGGACTGAGTGTATAATGTTAATTATGATTAAATAAGGCCCATGAGGTAGTTAACACTGATTAAATGTAATCTGGCCTCATTAAACAAGGCCTTATTCCAGCTATAGGGCAATGTTGAAATTTTCAACAAGAAACAATGAAATTGGCATCCAGAAACAACATGAAAATGCACACACACTACAGTGGGATCACAGGTCACACAATGATGGATCTAGAGACACATTAGTGTGCAACCAATTTTTAAATAAATTGGAAAATTAATTGTAATCTTATCTCATAACAACTTGTAATAGTTAACTAAGTGTAATAGACTTAATTAGCTCAAGAATTACGAGTTGGGGGTCAAAGGATATGCATGTAGAGCGATTCTATTATTAACAGGGTCCAATTGCAATTGTAGCACTAATGTAGTGTGAATGGGATCAATTAACTCACATTAATTGAGTTAAAATAAGTTTAACTAGTTCTAACTGTTTGATGAGCTAGTGGAAGATCAAGTGAATTAAAATAGATTTAATTCACCAGTAGTGATCTATCAAGTAATTGATGATTCACTATTTATAGTTGCATGCATGCTAGTTCTGGTGGAGACCTAGTTGAGACAAAAGGTTCAAGGCTAGTAAACTATCAGTTGTATTTTTAGAAAACTACCCACATGGAGTTATAAAACCACAGGAATCCCATGATGAATTGTGCAATCAAGGAAGGTTGAGTTTAATATTTAATAGGGATTTAATTCTCTATGGATTGCGTAAGCAAGGTAGGCTGATAATTGGCTATGTGTTTGTCCAATTTTTCCTAGATCAGTGTGAAGCAATTCGTAGAGTGTATGAGGTTGTAGTGATCACAAATACAATGTATTGTTTCATAATTCCTTGGTTGATTATACAATAAATTTGGAGGGTTTTTGAGCAGTTTCTTTCCCCAGGAATATATGGTGTTGTGTATTGATTTACTTCGTTCTATTACTTGCATGTGATTGAGTGATCACGTTTTATATTCCAAAAATATTGTAGAAGGATCCAATATCTTGTTTTAGTACATTGCATAATCGGATTGAGTCCATTGATATATTTTCTACATGGTATTATCGCTGTGTTAGATATTTTCTACATGGTATCATAGTTGTGTTAAAGATTTTCTACATGGTATCAGAGTGCCATGAATCACAATAGTGAAGAAGAAATTGAGTTTGTGTTGAATGATATTCAAATTTGCAGGTACTTTCTTTGGAGCTAGAAGCGGATCACGATGTCTTTCAATGGCTTGAGACTCAAATATGCACTGGAGGGAAGTTCAAATTATATTGCATGGAAGGATAGGATAGAGG
Organism: Pinus albicaulis; assembly: GCA_034641835.2. Classification (NCBI taxonomy): domain Eukaryota; kingdom Viridiplantae; phylum Streptophyta; class Pinopsida; order Pinales; family Pinaceae; genus Pinus; species Pinus albicaulis. The sequence continues at coordinate 938,697,536 of CM076573.1, forward strand.
CAGTGTTGGAGGACAATGGGTTGAAGGAATTCATAGATAATGATATTCCTAGGCCTGCAGCTGTAAATGCCCAACTCCTTGATGCATGGCAGAAGAAGGTAGCAAAGGTGAGAAGGATCTTGTTGGAGGGAGTTCGAGATCATATTGTCTCGTGTCTCAATGGGAAGGAAACTCCATATGCTATGTGGAAGGCCTTGATAGATCTGTTTCAAAAAATCAACGACGAAAGGAAGTTGGCACTGAGGACAAGCTCAAAAAATCAAAATGGAGAAGGGCGACACAATCTAGAAATACTTGACCAAGTTCACTCAATGTCGAGATGAGCTTGGAAGTGTTGGGATTATTGTAGTTGATGATGACTTGGTGAGCCTAGCACTTCTAGGCCCTCTCAAGAGCTAGCATAGTTACCAGGACTCTGTGACTAGGAGGGAGAAGTTACCATATTAGGAGAGGCTATGGTCATATTTGGTATAAGAAGAGTTTTAGCGAAATACCAGGGATGGATCCTCATCCAAGACTGATGATGAGGAAAATTGTGCCTTGGTTGGTAAGGAAAAGAAGGGGAAGGGGAGGAAGTCCTATTCCAAATCTGAGATCGAAAAAGAAGGCAAGAAGCGTGACATGTCAAAGGTGAAATGTTTTCACTGTCATGATCATGGACACTATGCCACAAATTTTCCACAAAACAAGAAGAACAACAAGAAGGCTGCAGGAGCTACAGTGGGTGAAGCTTTGGCCTCACAGTTTGAGTTGGACTTCTCTCTCATCACATGCATAGCATCAACTATGATGGGATCTATGTGGTACTTGGATAATGGAGCATATTTCCACATGACAGGAAACAAATAACTCTTTAGCAGTTTGGAGGAGAAGGATCTTCAAATGCACATCGAGATGGGTGATGATGGGAGGTATAGTGCTACCGGGATTGGTATAGTTACTTTCCAGAGAAAGTCATGTAAACCTTTTTTATTAAAATATGTCATGCATGTACCAGGCTTGAAAAATAATTTAGTTTCAATTTCTATGTTGGAGGATCTTGGATATGATGTGGTTTTCAGTGAAGGAAAGGCATTCCTTCGTCACAAAGCCACATCACAAGTAAAGAAGATTGGGGTTTGTTTGAAGAACCTATACAAACTTGATGTAGATGGTTGCACAACATTGAGTAGTAAATTAGGGAAGGTGGTGAGCTAGGATACAGGTGAGTTATGGCACTGGATATTGGGTCATGTACACCACAGTGCTTTGAGGATCATGTAACAGATTTATAAAGGTCTTCCAAAGGGAAATATTGCGTAGATAGACACATGCAAGGGATGTACCATGAGGATGTATACTAAAGCCTCTTTTCTTGAGAAGGAGAATCGTGCAGTGGCAATCCTTGTGAGAGTTCACTTAGACATGTGTGGACCATTCTATACACCTTCCACAGTAAATCATAGGTATTATATGATTTTTGTTGATGATTTTTCTAGAAAGTGTTGGATATTCTTTCTTCACAAGAAATATCAGGTGTTCTCCAAGTTTTTTGAGTTCAAACCACTAGTAGAGAAAGATACAGGGAAGAGGGTGAAGGCTCTAAGGAGCGAAAATGGTGGTGCGTATATCTCTAATGAATTCAAGAACTTATGTGCCAAAGAAGGAATTCAGATAGAATTTATTGCACTGCATAACCCACAACATAATAGGGTTGCAGAAAGAAAGAACAGAACAATTTCGGGAGCAACACGAGCTATGTTACATGATCAGGTCCTACCGTTTCATTTGTGGGCAAAGGCATGTAACACAACGCTATTTTTTCAGAACCATAGTCCTCATCAGATACTTGGCATGAGTACACCATAGGATGCTTTTTTAGGTAAGAAACCGAATGTTTTATATTTTACAATTTTTGGCTCATCTGTCTATTTCCATGTGACCAAATATGCCAAGAATAAGATAGAATAAATAGCAGAGGTTGGGATATGATGCAGCCAAAAGGCCACAAATACTCAACTTTGCAGATCTAATTTTTCATCTACCCAAAACCCGATGGTAGAGTTATAATATCTCTAATAACTTTTACAAAACCCACTTTAATCATTACTAATTTATATGATATCACGGAAGCTTCTTTCTAAAGTGGTTTTGGTGTTTATAACTCATATAACCCTAGAGTTTTTACCTTATTTTCTGGCTGCCTTCTTTATCTTCCCTAATGCATACGTGGCATCGCACTTTGGCAAACTTAAGACTTCGGCTCTTTGCACATCGTCTCCCCAAACTATATTGCATACATCGCAACCACAGATTATATCACTTCGCATCTCGGAGAATATAAAATTTCGCATGTCGCGCCTTTTAAATCCACAGTTTAACCTTTATACCCTATCTTCTGCGATGTGCGATATGCAATTTGATCGCAATCGGCATTTCTCAAACTTAACTTCATGTCGTTACCTATTAATCATATATCATGCGCTATGAGATATGCACATGGACCCCGCCGACACATGGCTCTTCATCACATCACAAATTATATTATTTAACTTGTGATTTATTAGCACCTAAATATAACAAGTTCCGATGGTGATGTGCACTCACTACTCCTAATGCGATATAATCTCATCCATCCATCTCTTGCTGATGACTTTATCACAACTGTCCAAACCACTTCTTCCTTTGGAAAACTTACTCTTCCTCGCATCGCAAATAAAAAAACTTACCAGGCGATGTCTTAAACTTTAAATACTGAAATTGCCGATTGCGATGTACGCTTGAATACTCCGCCCGACACCTACCCACTTCACAATTTCCCCAATTTAACTTGTGAATTCAATCTTAGTCGTTCATCTTTGGGACTGATCTTTGTAGTTTTAATCTTCATCTTCCATTCCCTTCCTTTGGAAATCTTTTAAATTCTTTGTTGTCTTAGTCTTTTCTTCTGTTTCTTTGACCGCCATCACTCCACCTCTCCATTTCCTTCACGCTATCCTTCCTGAGCTTGTTCGGTACTCAATAGAGATGATCTCTCCTGAGCTTTAACTTCTATTTTTTTATCCATTCTAACTTGGAATTTTCACACTTGAGGCACACCTTGCAAGTTTTCTCAATCCCTAATACAAAACACTTTTATGTATTACTTCTCTAAATCCATAATTTGGATTTTTTTCTCCTTCTCAACTTGCACACAGGTTTATCTACACTCATATGCTCCCGTTAGGTTCATTCACAACTAATCAACTCCTAGACTAGAATCATACAGATTCTACCTAGCCACTAAGTCCTCATCATTCATAAAGACTTTCTCTTTAATCAGAATTCACATAACAATGGTTTATCACACAGAAACCATAATTTCTCAGTTACGAATCACTTAGATCATAACAAAAGGAATGACACAGAGTCATTGTGAATTTTATTTCTCATTAATTAACAAATGTACAGATACAAATAAAACCTGCTTATAATCTAGCTTTGGTCTGATGCTCTCTTTGCATGGCCTTCTCTTCCTACAAAGCCTTCTCTGTTTTCCCGGCTCTCGCCTCTCTATCTACTACTGGCCTAATCTTCTTTGTTTTAATTGGCCTCCTCTCAACTCTCGCCTCTCTCTCTAGGCCTGATCTCCTTTATTTAATTTTTTCCTCCCTTCTCTCGAAGCTTACAATTAATTTATAATACAATTCAAAGCTTATCTAGCCCTTACTCAACTCCTACAAACTTTTAACCACTTCTATATTCAGGAAATCCTAATTTATGACTTCTCAATATTCTTGACATAAACAACAAATATTCTCTCTAATATCCCATTTCTTAAGGGGATTTGTTACATTGACTCAACACTCATTAACACCTAACAACTAAGCATATTCCCTATCAATGCTCCATAGGAAATAAAATACTTTTTACATGAGTTTTACAATGTCTCTTTACAATATTCCCTCCTTGGACAAATGTCAAGACCCTAAGGTCTGATTTCTACTTGGAATTTTGACTTCGAGAAAATGTTCCTACATCAGACTGCCCAAGTGAAAATAATCATGATCTCCAGGTCATGTGTCTTTAATAGTTTTCCTCCTAGAGCCCAGACTTCGTTATGTAATCTGTCTTTGATTATTGTTGTTGTTGTTTTTTGATGTTCTCTAGGTCTCCATACTTTATGTTGCATTGCCCCACTGGCTATGCTCTCACCTTCTTCTGTTGTCTTTTTCTTGTTGGTGCTACTTTGCTTCCTAGTTGTTGTCTTCTTGTGAGACAATTTCACCATCAACCTTCTTATTTTTTCAATCTCCATGTCTATTTTATCTTTTAACTGGTACTCACTCTGCCAATTGTCTTCAAACTGTTGTTTTTTATCTCCTCTTTGAAGTTGTTGGATTCTTACTACCACCCTTACATCCTTACCCTTTTGTTGCTTCTGAAATTTCATCTCATCTCCAAGCAATCTCTGTTCAATATCTTTGATAAAAACATCAGAATCAGATGCTTCCAACAAATAGTTCAGTAATTCACTTTCTATCTGATTCCTTTCAAACACCTCATCACTATGTTGTTCATCAATTCCAGCATATCTTTCTTCCTCTTCCTTGACAACCCTCAATGATTTTCCTTCACCTCCTTTACTAATCCTGGTAGTGAGTTCAACTTCCTTCAGTTCTAAGACTGATTCCTTTTTAGCAAGAGACATGTCTGCCTCACCTTTGTCTAATTTCAATTGTACATTCAGAATATTCTTTCTCTGACTTGTTAGTCTATTCTCCAAAATAATTAAATCATGCCATAAATATGTCATCTCACTTGGAACTTCTTCCAAACATTCTATACAATCCTCATTATCTCCTTCTTTGTCACAAGTCCAATTTCTTGGTGACACTACTTCCTCATCCTTCATCAGAATGACATTTTGATCCTCTATCTCTGTGACAGCTTTAGATATCTGTCCAATAATCTTATCTTGGTCAATCAGATAAGCCAATTCTTCCCTGTCCTCAACAATAGTAGGTCTCTTCATATGAGACATAACTATCTCACCATCCTTGGAGATACTTTCTTCACTAAGAAATGAAATTATGAACTCCTTCTATTGTAATAACTCAAATTGATCTTCATATGAAAGACAATCATCATCATACTTTTCTTGAAAATTCTCAACTTCATTCAAGACAATTATAAGAGATGGATTGCCTTCTGTAACACCTGAAAACACAGTCAAATTATTAATCTCAAAATCACAAGACTCAATGGTCCCATTTATTGATGCAGTCACAAAATCTTCCTCTTGTTGTTCTAAGTCCTCTACAAGACTCAGAAAACCTTAAATGGTATTCGTATCAGCCTCCTCAGGAGCTTTAATTGGTTGCTTGATATCTTTCACCATTTTTTCTTGCTTTTGACTATCATCATGAGTCAAACTTCTTCTGCTTTCAAATTTAACATGCTAAAAAGCAATACCTCCTCTTAATTGTGTATGATATTCCATATGAAATCTAATTGTCTCAAAACTCAAATTCTGCCTCTCTTCTTTGTCTTCTTTGACATCACCTGCAAACATACACAAATTATTAATTTCAAAATCATAAGGCTCAATTGCCTCAACTGATGTTTCAGACATCATTGCTCCATCTTCAAGTTCAAAAGAAACTTGTTCATCTCCAACAACTTTGTCTTGATGTAGCTCAACTCCTTCGAGCTTCTCTGTCCTCAATTCAACATCCATAATCTGCTCAAGCTTCCTCATCTCCTCTATTAACTGCATATTCACATGTTGTCCTCTCTTCTCTTGTAGATTATGCCACTTAATTTTCTTTATCATTCTGTAACCAAATCTCTGGTCTTCTTTACTCCTCTGATAAAATTTATCAATAAATTATATTGCATTCTTATCTCAGCCTTTTCTCTCTCATACTCTTCATCCATGCCATCTGCTTTGACATCTTTCTTCAATTTTTTTCTACTGCGGTCTCTCTCAGAACTTCTGCTATGACTATCAATAATCATCTTCTCATCTATCTCTAATAGTTCCTCACTCACTATGAGATGTACTTAAGCCTCTGCAATAACAAGTCCTCCTTGCTACATTACCTCACCAAGATTTCCTCTGTACTAAGCAACTAGTCCCCTCTCTGGAACTTTCTTTGAGCATTCCTCTGCTCCTTCTAGGCTTCAACTCATTTGCACTTTTGAGAACACAATTTTCTTCTTGTATTTCAATCACAAATGAAATACTAGGTTCTGGCCACACTCTTCTTTCACTCAAAAACTCTTACCAGTTTCCTTCATCACTGCTTCTTAAGGCTGTGATCTTCTTTTGTTGAGATACTTCATTAGCTTCAACTATCAATCTTCAATCTGTCTTCTGCCCTGCAAAACTCAAATTAGAGTTAAACAAAACAATACCTTCATTATTCCATAAGCAGACTCCATCTACTCTTCACATTCGAGTGAATCTCCATTCTCCACAAGAAAACAACCATCATTGTGATTTCTTTATGCTTCTGCAATCTTTTCTTAAGAGTATCACTTACTCCCATCTTTTGCCATACTTTACCTCTGTATGCCTACTGCTTGTCAAATTTAAAATCTGATCTCCTCTTTTTGCAATATCTCTGTCAATTTTCTGCAAAGCACATTTGCTTTACTAATCTCTTCTTTCTTCTGCAATCACAGTTTCATTATCCTTCCATTTCACTCAGAATAGTATTCTATTCTGCTACCAAATGTCTTATGCATAGTTTAGCTCTACAATATTCATTTATAACAATTTTTTTCATTTTCTTGCTCTAATACCAAATGATGCAGCCAAAAGGCCGCAAATACTCAACTTTGCAGATCTAAATTTTCGTCTACCCAAAACCCGATGGTAGAGTTATAATATCTCTAATAAATTTTACAAAACCCACTTTAATCATTACTAATTCATATTTTATCGCAGAAGCTTCTTTCTAATGTGATTTCGATGTTTATAACTCATATAACCATAGAGTTTTTACCTTATGTCGTGGCTACCTTCTTTATCTTCCCTAATGCATACGTGGCATTGCACTCCCGCAAAATTAAGACTTCAGCACTTCACACATCGGCTCCCCAAACTATATTGTGTACATCACAACTACAAATTATATCACTTCGAATATCGACAAATATAACATTTCACATGTCGTGCCTTTTAACTCCATCATTTAACCTTTATACCATATATTCTGCGATGTGTGATATGCACTTCGATCGCAATCGAAATTTCTCAAACTTAACTTCACGCCGTTAACTGTTAATCATATCTCATGCGCTATGCGATATGCGCATGGACCCTGACACGTGGCTCCTCTTCTTCACATCAAAAATTATATTATTTAACTTGTGATGTATAGCACCTAAATATAACAAGTTACGATGGCAATGTGCCCTCACTGCTCCTGATGCGATATAATCTCATCCGTCCATCTCTCGCTGTTGACGTGATCACGACAGTCTAATCCACTTCTTCCTTTGGAAAACTGACTCTTCACCACATCGCAAATAAAACAACTTACCGGGCGATGTCTTAAACTTTAAATACTGAAATCGTCGATTGCAATGTATGCTTGGCTGCTCCGCTCGACACGTATCCACTTCACAATTTCCCCAATTTAACTTTTGAATTCAATATTATCCTTTATCTTGGAGATGATCTTTGTGGTTTTAATCTTTTCCATCCATTCCCTTCCTTTGGAAGTCTTTTAAATGCTATGTTGCCTTAGTCTTTTCTTCTGTTTCTTTGACTGCCACCACTCTGCGTCTCCATTTCCTTCACATTCTCCTTCCTAATCTTGTTCAGTACTCAATAGTGATGATCTCTCTGGAGCTTTAACTTCTTCTTGTTTATCCATTCCGACTTGGAATTTTCACGCTTGAGGCACACCTTACAAGTTGTCTCAATCTCGAATATAGAACAATTTTTTGTATTACTTCTCTGAATCCAAAATTTGGATTTGTTTCTCCTTCTCGACCTGCACATAGGTTTATCTACACTCATCTGCTCTCGTTAACTTCACTCACAACTAATCAACTCCCAGATTAGAATCATACAGATTTTACCCAGCCACTAAGTCCTTATCACTCAAAAAGACTTACTCTTTAATCATAATTCACATAACAATATTTTATTACACAGAAACCATAATTTCTTAGTTACGGATCACTCAGCTCGTAACAAAAGGAATGACACACAGTCACTATGAATTCAATTTCTCGTTAATTAACAAATGTACAGATACAAATAAAACCTACTTACAATCTAGATTTGGCCTGATGATCTCTTTGCATGGCCTTCTCTTCCTACAGATCCCTCTCTATTTTCTCAGCTCTCGCTGCTCTATCTACTGTTGGCCTAATCTTCTTTGTTTTAATTGGCCTCCTCTTGGCTCTCGCCTCTCTCTCTAGGCCCGATCTTCTTCCTTTAATTTTGGCCTCCCTTCTCTCAAAGCTTACAATTAATTTATAATACAATTCAAAGCTTATCCAGCCCTCACTCAAATCCTACAAGCTTGTAACCACTTCTATATTAAGGAAATCTTAATTTATGAATTTTCTATATTCTTAGCATAAACAAAAAATATTATCTCTAATATCCCATTTCTTAAGGGGATTTTCTACATTGACTCAAAACTCATTGACACCTTACAACTAAGCATATTCCCTATCAATGCTCACTAAGAAATAAAATACTTTTTACATGAGTTTTACAATGTCTCTTTACAATAGTCCCTCCTTGGACAAATGTTAAGACCCTAAGGTCTTATTTCTACTTGGACTTTTGACTTAGAGCAGATGCTCCTGCATCAGGATATTTTTGGGGTACACTGATAATTCCCAAAACTATTGAGTGTATTTTCCGGCTAGCATGGTGACAATTGTAAGGAGAGATGTTAAATTTGATGAGGAGAAGGCCATGTGATTGTCCCTTGAAGGGGAGCTTGAATTTCATGCAGATGAGGAACTCTTAGTTGCAAAGGATGAACCTCAGGATGTGGAGCAGCCCCAAGCAGAGGATCATGGAGTGGAAGAAACCACTCATGCAGAGCCATCCACCAGAAATGGTAGGAATTGCACCAGAGAGGCTGACAGATTGATTTTAGATGTGACAGAGCATGTAGGTGAACCTACATCACAGTGCAGGTAGAGAAGGTCCCCAGATAAGTATACAGGATACATGGATCTTACGAGCGAGTGTATTGTGACAGAACCATCCTCTTTTGAGGAAGTTGTGCAGCAACCAACATGGGTTAATACCATGGTTGAGGATTATGACTCCATTATCAGAAACAGTGCATGGGAAATTGTCCCAAGACCAGTGGGGAAGTCAGTGGTTGGATCTAGGTGGATCTGCAAGGTGAAGTAAGTATAGGCCTCTAGGAGGGAGAAATTTCAAGCTAGATGGGTAGAGGGAGTACATGCAGCTATACCTCTAGGTGTGAGGTGGGGCGATGTGCAGAAATAAAACCAAGAATAAATTTGGGCAGGGTCTATTGAGATGATGTGTCTCATGGATCGAAACTAGCTACGAGGAGCCCACAGTACAATAGTATCACGAAGGATCGGTTATATTGATGCAGTCAGATGTCAGGAGGAAAAAAATTAGAGTGACAAGTGTCAGATATTAGAGCAAAAGTCAGAGTTGGTAGCAGTTCATAGTGCATGGATGCAGATGTCAACAGCGTAGAGTGTCTAGTAGACATATGCAGTAGCTAGCTGCAGTCAGAAGACTTTGATGACATATGCATCATATTGATTCAGTTGTTAGAGGCTATTCAATTTCAGGAGAGTTTCATGTCCAAAAAACATTAGGAAGTGTTGCATGTAATAACATTACAAAGGTACCAAATTGAGACAGATTGATTCCTTTCTTTTTTTGAAAAGATAGTCCATATAAGTGAATTTTTTTTTTTTAGAAATAGAGGAATAACCTGTTTCGAGTATTTTTAATAACCCAACATTTCGGACTTCCTAAGTGAGTCCATCATCAGGGGTAAACGCTTATAATTCTTTGAAAATTGTGATTCCTTTCTTGTTGAGAGGGAGTGTCGAAATTTGCAACAAAAACAGTGAAATTGGCATCCAGAAACAAAATGAAAATGCACACTCACTAGTGTGGTATCACAGGTCACACGATGATGGATCCTAGCGACACATTAGTGTGCAACCAATTTTTAAATAAATTGGAAAATCAATTGGAATCTTATCTCATAAAACTTGTAATAGTTAACTAAGTGTGATAGAATTAGTTAGCTCAAGAATTTCGAGTTGAGGGTCAAATGATAGGCATGTAGAGTGATTATCTTATTAAAAATGTCCATTTGTAGTTGTAGCACTAGCGTAGTGTGAGTGGGATTAGTTAACTCACATTAATTGAGTTAAAATCAATATAACTAATTGTAACAGTTTGATGAGCTAATGGAATATCAAGTGAATTGAAATATATTTAATTCACTAGGAGTGACCTACCAAGTAACTGATGATTCACTATTTATAGTTGTGTGCATGCTAATTCTAGTGGAGACCCAGTTGAGACAAAGGTTCAAGGCTAGTAAACTATCGGTTCTATTTTTAGCAAACTAACCAGATGCAATTATAAAACCACATGAATCCCATGATGAATTGTGTAATCAAGGAAGGCTAAATTTCCTATTTAATAGGGTTTAATTCTCTAGGGATTGCGTAAGCATGGTAGGCTGAGGGTAGGATGATAATTGGCTATGTGTTTGTCCAATTTTTCCTAGGTTAGTGTGAAGCAATTGGTAGAGTGTATGAGGTTTTGATGATCACAAATACATTGTATTGTTTCATAATTACATGGTTTATTATACAATAAATATGGAGGGGTTTTGAGAAGTTGCTTTCCCCAGGAATATCTGTTGTTGTGTATTGATTTACTTCTTTCTCTTACTTGCATGTGATTGAGTGATCATATTTTATATTCCACAAATATTGTAGAAGGATTCAATATCTTGCTTTATTACATTGCATGATCGGATTGAGTCCATTGATATAATTTCTGCATGGTATTATAGTTGTGTTAGAGATTTTCTACAGGCATATCATACCATTAATGGTGGGATCCTTGAGGGGGCTATGAGCTCATTAGAGTTAATAATAGGATAATCATGGTGGTCATTTAATGTAGTATGGACTACATCCATAATGTTAGATATTACAAATAAGGCACATTAGGTTTTTAGAATTAAATAAATGTAATGCTTCCGCATCAAATAAGGCCTACTACATAGTTAGCATATTCTTATGGCTATGGTTTTCAAGCAAGTTATAGATGAGGGTAGAGTCAGTTTTAAGAATAGTGTATTGAAATATATTGTGCTTGAACTTAGATAATTGGGAGGTTGTCCCCTAGAATAGACAAGTGAACAAGAGTTGATCCTTCCATTAAAGGATCATTGTATGGTGTTTCCCTACCTCAAGGATCTTATGATTTACTAAGATAGTGTAATCTTGAATAGATGTTTGTGATTCAAGGGTTTTATGCTTTATTCTAGTATATTAGTTTTCTTAAATATATTTTTGTTTGATATGTATCCTAACAACAAAAAAATCAACCTATTCACCAAATAATAACTAGACTATAGCTTAGAAGTAGAGTTCCCATGTAATTTTAGAATTTGTATTTGTAGAAGTATCATGGAATTTATACATGTTTAAATTTAGGGCTGAAAAAAAACTCATGAAAAATTCTTATAGTGCAATTATCTCTATATTTATGAATTAAATCCACTACTATTAAAAATAGAGTGGTTATGGCAGTTCAAATTGGGGACATAATATATATTTAGAGAAATATCATGGAAGTCATGCGTATTCCATTTTAAAGCCTTAAAACCCTCACAGAAAATTCTTGTAGTGTGAATATCTGGCCATTTATGCACAAAATTGTAGCAAGCCTAATTCCATTTTGATTGATATTAAGGAGGTTATGACATTAAAAAGTATCGAACCTTAAAACCCTAGTCGAACCAAAGAATGGAAACTTATTAGAAAAGGAGCATATGATTCAACTATATGACCAAGTATTGGAAACTTTGCACTAATTAAGGAGGCTTGTATCATCATAGAGAAATATGCTTCTATAGGAATTGAGATTACCGAATACGTATATACTAGGGTGGTATAAAGGAATCTAATGATGAATGGTATATATGCAGTTTTAATTTATGGGAAGAAAACTACCTCCAACCTTAATTTGTTGGCATATTTGTCTATACCTAAATATACAAACATATCTTACAACATGGAGATATCAAGTTAGAGGAGTATCATGGAAAAAAAGCATGTGATAGTTGAGGGAGAAAAGAATGTAAAGCCATATGTGGTAATCTAGCACATTGGCACAATGAGGTAGTTGTAGGGGTAAAGTGAGAACCAATTCTTGTATCTGTGTAAAAAATTAAATAATAATAGTAATAAAAATTATCTTTGTTCTTTTTTATATCATCATATCATGGTGCTTTTGATATACCAATGCATTAGTATGTTATATTTATCAAATGCATCAATGTTTACTCTAAGTTAATATCTTTTAAAACTTACACCAATGTTTGTGCTAGTGTTACACACCAATATAGTTAAATATATAGGATGCATCAAAAATAAATTTGGAAAAATGTCAATATTTTTTAAAATATTTTAACCTTACTTAGTGCACATCTCTAGGTTACCTATATTTATCGTCTCAATTATAATATCCTTTAAAAATGATGGATATTTTAAAAAATATCTTAAACTACCTTAGTTTGTGTGGTAGGGCTACACAAGGATGTTGTTAAATGTATTGAGTGAACTATTAGGTTTCTTACATTACAAACCTAAAACGGTGCTCTTGGTATGGTTGGTATTGTTTAATCCATTTGATGAACTAATCAATATTTTTAAAACAAATGGTTAGTATATTTATCAAATGGATAGCATATTTTTCGAATGAATTCTCTTAATATTTTTAAAAAATTACACTGATGCTTGTGGTATTGTTACACACCAATGTAGTTAACTATATAGGATTCATAAAAAATAAATATGGAAATTGTATTATATTCTTTTAAGTATTTTAACCTTACTCAATTCCCATGTTAATCTTACACATATTTGTCGCGTCAACTAGAATATCTTTTAAAAATGATTGATTTTTTTTTAAATATTTTAAACCACCTTAGTTTGTGTGGTAGGTTTACACAAGGGTGTTGTTAATTGTATTGAGTGAAACATTAGGCTTCTTAAATTACAAACCTAACATGGTGCACCTGGTATGGTTGGTATTGTTTAATCCATTTGATGTACTAACAAGAATTATTTAAACAAGGGTTAGTATCTTTTATAAAATATTCTAGCATGTCTTTATGCACATGATATGGTTATGAATTAATGTAGCTTGATATAAGTGGTACATTAATAATATGGTCTTTCTGAATAAATAACTTATACTTTTTGTAAAATATTTTAATGCACATTAGTTTGAATGTATGGTAACACGTTGATGTGGTTAAATATAAATGGCTCATAATTAAGAATATTTCGAACAAATGACCTTATTTTTTTATAAAATATTACTAAACCTAGTTTGATGCAAATGGTTTGGTGACATAGTGTAGAATTTGAATATGAATGGTGCATCAACAATATTTTTGGATAAATGGTAAATATTTTCTATAAAATGTTTTAACCAACCTTAGTTCTTGTGATAGGGTTACACACCAACACAAGTGATAAGTAAATGCACTAATGAAACTTTATAGTTTAAGAACCTCAGAACTAAAAATATACTAAAACCTTTGGCCACCCATTTTTACTAACAATAGAGAAAAGAGAAGTGTTTTTATAAAACCCCCACCAATTGTTGATTTCCTTGTAGTCATATTATCAAGCCTCTATGCTTGAGCGCCCATGGGAAAAATTAGTTGGATGATACGAGTTGCAAGGCAATAGAGTCATCACACATTTTGTGATGTTTATTCAATGTTTTGGGCATTGTGGCACAAGGAGAGAAAGAGCGCCCAAGGCACCCATGTCGACACAAGAGTGGTTGCACAAGGTGCCTGAGTTGACACGAACATGCTTGGGACAAGCCACCCTAGTATGAGCTCACCCTAAATTCCCAAGATGGAATGAAAGGCGCTTGAGTTAGCCCATAATGTGCCTACATTATGCGAGAAAGTATTGAAGAAACCAATGGTTGACTCTGTTGTAATTTGAGAAGGGACAATGGCTTAAAATTATGTATGTTGCAACATTGTTAGTTGAAGATATTTGTGTATATAATTGGAAGAGAGGATTGAGGGTCCCGTTTTATGAATTTGGTGTTCCACTTTGAAGAAGTTCTATACTGCATTTATGTGACAAAGTATTGTCTCTATGTGACGAAATGTAGCATGTTACATATGTGATGATGTTATGACCATGGAATATATGGTAGACATAAAATTTTACTGGAGCATTATACTTGTGTTAATATTGAACGTTGGATTCAACACATATAATATATATTACACATGAATAAGAAATATAAGTGCTAGAGGCATAGTCCAAGAGTCAATTACTCATAAGTTGGTCACAACCATTGTGAGGAACTTCATTGGTGCCACACACTCAGAGGGCGTCAACATTCTTTAACTCAAGGAGCACTCTACGAGTGTGATAGTTGGTATCATAAAAAAGTATGCCACATCCCCCCAAAGTTGGTATCAAAACTAAATATTACTAAAGTGAAGCAACAATAGTTGAATTAGTTTGAATGTATTTTGGTCACCACATGGTCCTTGATGTAGCAGGTGGATTGAAGAATCAATTCGAGAGAAGAAATGGTAGATTGTTAGAGTGAAATGACAAGGAAACCAATATGAAATACATCAATGCAAAATCACCTCAAGGAGGTTAAATCTCTTCTCCAAAGTTGGGAATGCTTGGAAGAAAATATGGTGGAGCTATGTGTTGATGCTAAATATTTTAAAAAGAAAGTAAAGGAAGTAGAGGCATAATACTCGTATACCCACAATACTATGGATGTTTCTTCAAGAAAGAAGGTGGAGCCTATCCATATGGATGAATGGGTTGGATATTGCTAGGGAAATTTGGATGAGATAAAATGCAAGGTGATATACCTTACTATGATGAAGGAAACACATTATGAGGAGGTTGGTTCTGTGAATAAATGGTCGAGAAGGGGATGGGGTGGAAGGAATAAGAAGAGGCCAACCAAGGTCAAAACTAATTCAGAATATTCACATGAGAAATAGCCAATTAGAGAAAAGATTCCCACTTTGAAGGAACTTATGTCTAAGATTTCTACCGTAAAGGAGCATAACATGGAGCATAGTTCTCTTAAGTCATTTCCAAGAGAGGATATTTAGGTGGTCAACATGGTTGCTTCATTAATGAAGGATTAAAGAAAGAAGTCCCCAAAAGATAAGAAGGATTTGGAACTTATACTTGTACATGTGATAGTGATGGGTAAGAAGTTGTAAGCTTTAGTTAATATTGGTGCTACACATAACTTCATTTATGAAAGGAAATTTAAGTTCTTGCAGAGGAAGAAAGAGGAGGAGGAGGAGTTGAATGCCTAAAAAACAATGAACTATGAGATGAGGTCAACATTTGGGATTATCAGGGATATACTGATGAGAGTGGGATAATGGTTTGGAAATATGTATTTTATAGTTATACAATTGGAATATTATGTGATGATTTTGGGCATGGAATTTATTAAGACAACTCAAGCATTTCCTTTGTCGGAGAAGGACCGACTTTTGATCATTAGAGACCATGGAGATGAAAGAATACCAATGGTAAAAAAGAGTAGTGCGAGATATCATTCGAGGGTGCTCGCAATTGTGTTGTATGAGAGATATCCTCAATTGTAGAAGCTTGAGAAGGGATCAAACCTATCTCGTGATTAGTAAGAAAGAGAGATTATGGAAATGCTTTCATGAACATTTTCGGAAATTATTATTTAGATTGGAGTTTGGGTAGGAGGTGATGGTTGTCTCTCAATGTGGAGTAGCATCAGGAGATTTCAACCGAGTAACTTCACCAAAAACATGAATCTAAAGTGGGAGGCATGAGTGCTTCTTTTGACGAGGATGTTATTAGTGCAGAAAGGGATGATAGAGATCCTACAAATATTGTATATTATTACATATATGTGATGGGGATAAATGAATTTTAGTTGACAGAGCAATAACTTGCAAAGTTGGGTTGTTCAAAAACATATATTGAAGGAGTGAAAAGATACTTGAGGATGATGCATCAGTCAAATATCCTTGTTTCCTGGATTCAAGGGAGTAACTTCTAAGCCTTCCTATATCATTACACCCTTGTGTATGAGTGATGAGTTCCTACCTCAGTAGGAGGGGCGATGAACCACCTCAGGGGTTATGGTAGGAGGGATCATGAAACATTGATATATGTGGATATGTGTATACATATTTATCATGCTTTGGTAGGAGAAGCATCTGTTTGGAGCTTGACAATACTGAGAGGGAGGTTGAATCAATATTGTGTTGAATGGATCACCAATTATACTTTTTTCCTTTTCTTACAACAATGAATGGAATCTTTAATGAGGACCAAAATATATAATAAAAAATATACAACATCCATAACAAAAACATGAAAGCATAAATACTCATGAGCAACACATAATAAATCAAATCAAACATCATTAATCATATGAACACAAAATATTAGGTGGAAACCGTTCTGAGAGAAAAAAACATTATAAAATTTGCCTCATTCTTCTTATTATTATTAAAATATTCGTGTTACATCATTCACTAACCACCACTAGTAGGAAATCCCTGACTTGTGATGTACGTGAGCTACCACTCACTCCAGGCCACTGCCTAATGGAAGAAACCACTTCTACAACTATGTAGACCCCAACCTGCTGCAGGCCCCAACTTGTTGTAGGCCCCTACCTCCAATAGTTTCTAAGACCACCACCTAAAAGAAGCCACAACTCCCTAAGAAAACCACCACTTTCCACATTGAAGGCCCAAACCTTTAAACTATTGTGGACCGAATTTCATTCATTTTCAAATTGGATCCACCTACAACAAACTCAACTCAATATCTTGGACCTCATTTCTTATATTTTTATACTAGATCCACAAATTCTCTCTACTCAGTATCAAACCTCTCTAAAACATAATCCTCTACTCAACAAACAAATATTCTCAACACATAAAAAAAATAAAATTCACGCTCTTCTCAACCATACATCACTCAACAATATTATTCTAGAAACACAAAGTGTAGGGCAACTACAACTCCATACAAACCAATCAATACTAGCACTAGCAACATACTCCCTGCAAAAAAAACTTCAGTAGTTTAAAATATATAACAATTACACCAGCACTCTAACCTCCATAGTAGAAATACAATACTAAACCATTACTACAAGTATGTCCATCAAAAACTCATGCAATACTTGTCACATTTGGACCTGCAACATAAATAAACAATGCAACCATATGATCTCTAATCGAATTTCCCTACAGTAGGAGCTACAACAATAGTTTGTTCTCCATATCAGCAACGACATACAAACTCTAGCCATCTACTCTCTTTAATCACTCTCAACATCTTTGAACTATTGCTTTAGATATGATCTTTGATCAATCAAATCTACACTCTATACTACCTTTCCTCACAATATCTCTCAATGGAACCAATGCCTTTACACATTCCAAAATTTAATTATTGATGGAGTATGCAATAATTACCATCCATTACACTCATCATCACCTACAGGTAGTTCACAGGGATATAAAGGCAAGACAAAGTATATTATCACAGGGATACAAAGGAAAGCCTACATAGTATATGCAATTTCTGCAAGGATGAAGAGGCAAGCCAGGGTAGATACTGTAATTATTGGAAAACTCAAATTTCTTCAACCCAGATCAAGAACCACATACATCATCACATCATTAAATTTCATTGTAACCTACTAAAATTCCATAAAACCTATATCATACATCATATAATCATGCACACACATCCACAACTATTTACATCAATACCAACATAATCTGGCTCACTATTGACATCAATTCCAACACCAGGTTGCCAACAATCTCCCCCTTTGGTATTTATGGCAACACCACAATGACATCACCAATGAACTCTATTTAGTGGCTTCCATTCACTCATTGATTGGATATTCTACATTTGTGGCTAGTCTCACTCTCCCCTTTGATATCAATGGAAAAGGTTGACCAAATATCACTTGGAACAACATGCCAACACAATACTATGTTTATACCAATTTTCCTCTGATGAAACATGATCAAATAAAACACTTCTATAAGACAAACATTAGAACCAAGAAATGATGGTCATACGTGTATCTCCTGCAACCAATGGACATCAATGACAACACGGTCAACAATGACCTTCCTCTTGCTAAATATTCTCCCCTTGAACATGTGATATGGTTGTCTACAATCAACTCAAAGTTTTTTTTCAATAACATGCTATTGCTCTTGTTTTTATTCCTGGAGCCAATACTTCCTTGCCACATGTAAGAGTTTACATAATATAGAAAAAAGACTCCATACAACCTATGTCCAATGATGAAAAATGAGCCATACCAACAATATCAATTCTATCAAATGCAAGTACATGGCATACTCATGAAATACAAGGCTAGAATTTGACACACAAAGGCCCATATATGGCTAAAATATAACTATCTTCCATGCATGCCCAAAAAAAATACCAATATACCAAATGATGAAAGAAAAATTAATACATGGATAGATATTTCACTCAAGGGTGCATATGTGGTTGAAACAAAGTGACACTCTTTTGTGCATGCTTAAGACAAATGACTCTCTCTAATGCATATCTAGAAAATATTTGTTTAACAAAAATACTAGATGAGATACATTACCATACATGGTTGATTTAAAAACTTTCAACTCATGATTACAACACATGGATCATGCTACAAAAAAAAGATGAGTGAAAGCAACAAGGGATAACATGCAACCCTTGTAACCCTAATTTCATGCATAGCTCCTCTTGAGCTCATATACCTTCCAATCTGTGTGCTGATTATGTAGACCTGATAATTATTTTAGGATCTTGATCACTCCATGTTTTTGTTTCCAACCATATTCATTCCTTCTTCAAGATTCAATACTACTTCCATACGCTCCCCTTGAGACCATGTAAGCCTCACATTGCTCTTCTATAGTCATTTGTGAATAAATATGAAATCAATGGACTACTGGGGACTTGCTCCAATTCAAAATTTGAAGAGGAAGAGATTGTCTGGGGTCCTAAATCCTTTTTCAATCACTCTCTTGGACCTTTCATTTCTAATGAAACAACATTTAGAGTTGAAGATCACTTCCTTTACTCCATCAACCATCCAACTAATGCTCAATATCTTATGCTTCAGGCATTCAACCAAAAACACATCAATTTCATTTATCTTCTTATCACCAAGATTGGATTTTTGTTTTCCCAACACCTTATATCATTTATTCTCTCCAAGAATAACCTAGCCATAGTTGGTCTTCCTCGGGAAGATGAATTTTCTATTGTCCCCTGATATATGATGGGAACATCCACTATATAGATACCACTAATCATCTTAATTAAATGTGCACAAAGTGATTCCACACTTAATAGATGTTCCTCCTTCATCTTGCACACTCTAATAGGCCACTTGTTGGTATGTACATTCTCTTTTGGCTTTATACTAGGCCTACTAATCCTTTTTTCTGATTTTCCTCGAGAAACTTAATAGCTTGCAGCCTCTAGGCATGTGACCAATTTTTTCACAGGTATAACAATTCACATGACCAAGATATGGGCAAAGAGGATCAAATATTCTACTAACCATGTCATATATCTACCTTGCATTGATCATTCCTCTACTCCATCTATGATATATGCAATCAACTTCCTTGTATCCAAATATGCTACATCAAAAATAATAACCATGTAATGAATTTGTATACCTCATGGTTGTTTCTATCCTTTTCTACCCAAATAGATGCATACTTTGTTGGTTAGATATGTACATTCAACTTATACAACTAGTTGCAACATGTCCAAAGTTATGGAAAATATAACACTCGACCACATCCACCAAAGGAGCAAAGGGATTTTCATTTCTCCTTTGAAATATTGCAAATATCTCATAGTCTTCTCTTGGAGAGAATGGTCTTCTTGTCATGGGTGCTCTTATTGGTACATTTCCAAAATATTGTATTTAATACTTGCTACCTCTTTTTCCGATTTTCCTACTATCATTTTCTTCTACAGGCTTCCTAGGCTTCACATTTTTGTTTGCAATTGTTTGTGAGCTATAATATCCCTTATGAAACCATAGAATATATTTGATCAAGGGATATATTTTACTGCTAATAATGTTTTCCAATATCTCATACTGATTTCCATCTTCAACTGATTGTATTTCTATTCAAGTTTCTTTCACATAGAGACGATTTTAGCCTCCAAATTTTTACATTGATCCTATCTTTATTTTTTTTAAATTCTCACACACATTAAATTATTTTTTCCTCTTATAACTAGATCTCTAAGCAAAAGATTTCTTCTCTGAGCTCATTTTCCTTCTCATCAAATATCTATAGTAATCTTACCTAATATCTATTCATATTTTTTAGCCTTTTTACTTCAACAACTAGTTTATATATTACAACTAGGGTTGAATCAAGTTTAGATTTCAAGACCACCATTTTGTCAATCATCATAATATTCTAATTTAATTTGTTTCAACATAGATAGTTCTCTTTCACTTTCGTTTTTCTATTTATCCTCTTGATGATTTATTTAACCATTCACACTAGGGGGATGAATGTCATTGGGTTGAGACTCTTTCTTTTGATATCCCCTCTTCTTCTTCTTCTTCTTTGCTCTTCTTCTCTCCATTGTTGCTACTGTTATCTCCTCCATACAACACCTACAATATTTACAATATGTATTTTATAGATGTCATATCAATACCTTCTCAAGCTCTGCAATGTGAAAGTTGTTGTAGATCAAACATTTTACTCCAACATTAAGTTGTTTTACTTTCCATGAGAGGGGATCATTTCCATATACTTCACACACCATCTTCCAAACATTAGATCCATAATCTAACAATTCTGGTTTAACCATTTCACTCCATACCTAATATCTTGGAGCACTGAGTAAAGACACTTTGTAACGATCCATCAGAAAAAATAATTACCCAAATATACCTACCAATAGTCAAGCTACACCTAAAGGTGCCTTCTCTAATAGAAATTATTGGGAGCTTGAAAATACTAAGGTGGGGGGGTGGGGGGGAATGAATTAATATTGTGCTTAAATTATGGATCACCAATTCTAGTTTTTTCCTTTTCTTACAACAATTAATTGAATCTTCAATAAGCACCACAACATATGATCAACAAATATAACGTGCATACCAAAACATGAAAGCAACAATACTCAGGATTAGAACATAATCCACAAAATAAAACATCTTCAACCACATGAACATCAAATATTAGGTGGAAATCCTTCTAGGAGAAAAAACACCATACGCTTTGTCACATTCTTCTTCTTATTATTAAAATATTATTCTTACATTATTCACTAGAAACCACTAGTTTGCAAGCCATGAATTGTAATGTATGCAAGAAAACACTCATTCCAGGCCAATACCTAATGAAAGCCACCACTTCCACAAATATGAATGCCCTAACCTACTAGAGGCCCCTACCTACAACATTGTCTCAAGCCACCACCTGAAGGAAGCCACCATTTGCCACACTGAAGGACCCAAACTTCAAACTCTTGTGGAACAAATTTCATTCATTTTCAAAATAGATCCACCTGAAACAAACTCATGTTAATATTCGTTGATGGACTATACACTCTTGTATATAAGAGCAACCTCCCTAGGTTCGAAAACCAAATACTAGACAAAAAACACAAAAATTTATACAATATTTCCCTAGAATGTTGTTGAAAATGTGAATATTAACATACCTAGTAATTTGAAGTTTTTCCTCTCTTGTTCTTTGCTTGTTGTAGCTCTCATTCTTCCCGTGATCGTGAAATGAAAAACTTACAATATCACAAAAAAAAACTAATCAAAGAATTTGATATATAATATACTCAATAGATTCTAAATAGATGATCAAGGATTTCCTTTACAATATTTTCACAATAAAATAACATATGTGTGAAACAAATATATTTTGTATTAGTAAGTAAAAGGATAGAGTTACAACGAATGCCTTGATGTTGATAGCTTCCTCCCAATAGTCCTCAATTTCAGTGGATACCTTAGCATAGTGAAAGTATACTTCCAGTCTAAAAAGAACCCCCTTTTCCTTCGATTTTATTGTATTTTTAGGCCAAGGATGGAAGTTTGAGACCCACATAAGTAGGAATTAGATCCATAATTGAGGGGATGGGATCCACTATAGTAGGGATGAGAACCACTTGAGCAAGCATTCAAGCCCATATCCTCAGTGATTGGAAATATACGTCTACGAGGCTTATAAAATGGAATTTTCGTAACCTTTTTTATTATTTACCCATGTGAAAATATTGACGCACTTTTTTATAAGGAAAATTGTGATGATGATGCAAGATGTTAGCAATGCAAGGTGTGATGTTGCAAGTTATAATTATGGTACCTACAACGGTCGCCAAAAATAGGGTTTTTAAGGTATGTAATCCATGATTCTTATCTTTTCTGGAAAGGTACTTCTTTCATATTTTGCAGGGATTGATGAAAATATTTATTTAGATGGAAAAAGATCCATATTTTACATCATTTTCCTAGATGAAACAAAATAATGTGTAACAAATTGCACCCCAAATTACAAAGTCAGAAAAGGTATAATGATTTAAGTTCTTTATCATGCAAACGTTCGAATACAGGAACAATTGGTTGGAAACATGTCAGTCAACAATCAAAATATTACAGTACAATATCATCATATCATCATATATAAGGTAGGCATTCCCATACTCAGAATGAAAGTAAATTTAAGCATAAGTATGTAAATGTAAAAAAATTCATGTCAAAAAGAAAATTCATGGCCACCTTATCTGCATTGTGGATCCATGCTCAGAAGACTCATTATGAACATGGCCACCACACATACATCATGGATCTATGTTATAGTCATGAATACTTAAAAATCGACACAATATGGGTATGTCAGACAAGATTCAGGGTATTCATCTCTATCTATACATAGTACAAATCTGACCATGTGAATAAACGTCTTGAGGTCAAACATGGTAGAAGCCATCCAATTAGGGGTCAATGATGAGAACCATTAACAAATGTGAGAGGAACCACCAATAATGACAATGGACCTCTTGAAGTATTATAATACATCATATGGAGTGTGAATAAATGATATGAATTCGAACACCCATAGAATCATTCGATCAAAGGTCAATAATGCAAACCTATCATCGAAAGCGAGGAGACTTACCATTGAGGCATGTAAGTTCCAAGGTACTAAAATGGTTTCTAAATCAAATTCTTAGATAATGTGCTAAAGTTGATAGGAATAGATCCTTCAAAAGAGGGCCTTGATGTATCCCCCATCAATGACATGAAATAGGTGTCAATATTTAAAGTAGAAAAAATCAAGAGTGATTCAGGATTGACTTAGGGATAACCAATGCAATAAAAGTCTTTAAGGATTGAAAATTTGTTTGGCTTAGGTTGAACTTGTCTTGAACATACTGATGAAACGATAATTTAATTGGAAGTACCCGACTCAAAATAGGACAAAATACCATTATGAAGACTTTCAATGAGATATGATCAATAGAGATACAAAAGGATTTCCCAACCATGACATGAGGAGTGACAAAATGCCATGTTCAAGAGTCACTTGTTTCCTTTTCAAATATAGAATTTATATACCTCTTTCCCAATTCTCCCCACCATTTTTGGAAATTAGCTTTTTAATTATACACAAGCTTAAAAAGGATAACATATGCTTGAAATCTAAGATGATCCTTTAGAGCGTTTTTAACAAACCCTAGGAAAGAGTGGATCGGTATCATCAAATACATGAGTCATTCATAGTGTATATTTTATGAGTCTGACGAAAGGATAAATCAACACCTTTTTCATATATAAAGAGTTTGAAAATTAAATAAAATGGAAACTCCAAAAATGGCATTTTTTTGTTTATGTTTAACGATTTCAAAGAAAGGATAAAAGATAACTCATTTAGTTCTTTCAATGTAAAATTTTAAATGAGCCTCATGAAAGTAAATAACAATTATTTTCATATTTAGGGAATTTTAAGAGAACATATAGAAGACTACATGGGTTTTATTTTTCGTATATTTAGTCTCCTAGGAAAAAAAAGGATAAAACAATACAAAGGAGAAATATTCTAACCATGATTGACTACAATATACCATTTTCGTAGTTATTCTACCCATTCTGAAAAAGGGATAAAATTACACCAAATAGACGTGCTTTCTAATCCTTTTAACGAGTGCGAAAGGAAACAAGCTCACTTAGAAAAAAATTCATGTTTAGGGAGTCTGAAAAGAGCTTAAAGGAAACTCCACAAATTTCCTATTTTGTATAGTTTATACAAGCCCAAAAAAGTGATAAAATTATAATCAGTAACTTATTCTCATGTATTTACGAGCATGAGAAGGAACAAAGAATAAGCTCAAGATATGCTTTATTTTTACACAAGCTTGAAACAAAAAGAAAATTGTGCTTGAGATAGCTTTCATTTTTACACAAGCTTGAAATAGAGGGAAAGTTGTGCTTGAGATAGGTTTCATTTTGACATAAGCTTGAAACAAAGAAAAATATATGCTTGAAGGTTAGTACTATTCCCCTAGAATAACGATAGAGACTAGTGGCTTCATTCTAGAATGATGACCAGAGGCGCATGCCCCCAAACTTTATGGAGGGATAGCTATTTAAATTTTTAACGAGATTTACATGTGAAAGGAACTATGCTCATGAGTCATGTTTCATATTTTAACGAGATTTACATGGGAAAAGGAAATATCCTCATAAAAATTTGATCATGGCTTCCAAGAGGACAAAGCTCTAGAAGGAATACATGCCAAGGGACACATATCGATCATGGGTTCCAAGAGGTCTTCATCAAATGGAATAATAATACTCTTGAAGGAATACATTTCAAGGGACTCAATAGGGGTAGGAAGTTCAAGCTTCAATGTCCCCATTGAAGGGTTCACCATGTCAACTACCAGATCTAATTCAAAATAAGTCGAGCATACATTGAGTAGCTCATTTTCATCAGTAAGTGAAAGCGTGGAACAAGTTTCCACATAATTAACCTATGGTGGAGGGGATATAACTTGTGTATAGGGAACATTCAGGGAGCTTGGATGGTTGATATTCATATCCGGGCCAACAAACAAAAGTTGGTCAATAGTCACAATGTTTTCGTCATGAGGTAAAGACATCATGTGAAAGAGTGTGGAAAAAAAAACTTTCATGGCATATACATAGTATCTCCCAAGGAGAAAATTGAAATATAATGGGCCTTAGACTACCATAACATAAATACAAAAAAAAATTCCTTCCAAGGTAATGGGAAGTTAAGGAAGGATCCATAAAGGTTCACTGAATATTTTTTTAAAAGCCAATATATTGCGAGTAACATACACAAGCTGAGGAGAACCCATTACTTGCCAAGAAATTGAGGATATAATGCTAACAAAAAGACTTTCATATACAATAGTGTGATATATGTTCTTATCACAATCCTTTACAATTATTTGGAAAGGCATGCAAGAAGGGAGACAAGGATTTGTAAGTCTATTCCAATTAAAAGAAATGACCTTAGTACTTGGTGAGAATTTCATTGGAATGAGGGAAACGCCCCCTTGCTGGGAAAGATTTGAATTGACAAGAAGAATTTGAGTCACATTAACTTCACTCTCTAAATGGAGAGTGGGATTGACCAATAATTGAATTAGATCGACCACTTCAACAACTCATGGTGGGTTTGTATAAATCTTATCGTAACCATTTGGAAGTTGTTGCTGAGAAAAGGTAAGGTTTGCAACAATTTTGAGGCATCATCCATACAAGGGAAAAGGTGAGTTTGATGAATCCATTTGGATAACCTACAAGGAAACCTAACTTTACCCTTTTCCCCCGGAATGTTATAAACACTAGTTTAAGGACCAACAATGAGTTCGTGAGAATCCTTAGACTATACCTCTAAGACTTTAGGAATACCAAGACAATATATAAGAAGGTGGTCACCCTTACAAAAATTGTAAGGTAATTTGATCTTGCGATGTATGTTGGAGGGTTCCTCAACATTATCAACACTCACAACAATGGTTGTTTGGTTGCTCCCTTTCTTATTTTTCTTTTTCTTTTTATTTTTCATTTTTTTCTTCTTCCTTTTCTTCTTCTTCTTCTTAACCTCCTCATTACTAGCATTCATACTTTCACGAAACGAAGAAGAAGAAAGGAAATAAGACAGGATGGGAAAATATGGTAAAGGGTAAACATGAGGCCGGTGATGTTGAGGTGGAGAACAGAGTTGAGGTGGAGCAGCTTGGGTATTTGGGACCAACAAAGTTAAGAAAAACCATACCAGTAAACCTATCTTGAATATGGGAAAGGACAACATAGCCATATAAGGAGGACCAATATTTCCAAATATGGGAAAATGACTATGATACCCTTTAAAATGGGTTCCTTGATTGGAAAAAGCAAGAGTTTTTTCCATCAAACTCAACCTAAGGTCTACTAAAGAGAAAATAAAAAAACACATGCTAATAAATCTAAGGAAGCAAACAAACTTTTCACAGTAACCACACTAGTTGGTGATGATATCCAACATCACAAAGATCAATATGAAAAGTGGCTAGAGATAGAGTGGGTGGAAATAGTCGCGCTTACAACCGACTTAACAGTCCAAACTTGATGCAAGTATCCTCACATATAGTGAAGTATCCTCCAAGAAGGCCCAAGTGATTCTAGCCAACATTTTTCCCAAGTATAACAAGTAGTTTCCCTTCATTGTCACCTTGTGTAATAGCCCTAGGATTATGGTCACTAAGGTCACCACCTACAACAACCTTGCCTAGGGAGACAGTTGAAAACCGGATATACATGCAAAGGCAAGGTAGAAAAGCTCAAAATCCCCTTAAGAGATCCCTTAAAATGAGGTTGTCTTCTCAAGTAACCCCCAAGTGCCTTTCGACACCATTTTTAATACATGTAGATCAATGCCATTGTAACCAATGAAGAAGGAAAAAATACTTCACTAAGTTTGATGTGAGCTCGAGCTTGAATCATGTGTAAGAGGAGATTCCTAAAGACAAGATGTGATAAATGGATTTCAATCCATATCACAATATTGTATGTTAGTTTGCAACTTAGGAGCGTTTACTTTCTAGACCTATTCGAAAGCCCTATATCTAATCTAATGTAGGTGTAGCTACCATAGAAATATAAAAATTTCTAATTTATTTTATTAAGAATTGATTTTAAGTTGTTATTTACTCAAGAGGATCCACGAGGATGAAACCAATGAAATTATGAATCGACTCCAAATCTAATGTAGTGAATATGAAAATGTAATATTTTTCAATTTGATGAATATTAAATACAATAAGGAGTGAGAGGTTTTAAGTAAATAAACAAGTTTAACATTCAAAGAAAGAAACATGAACCACTCTTTCAATCCAAATCGAAGAAACTATAAGAAAATGTAGGGTACTTTAGGTAAATATGCAAGCTAAAAAGCACTTCACCCATGAACTACAATACGATATTTTTCTTTTTGAAAAAAAATATTCTATGGAAAAGAATAATAAATATTTTAATAAAACACTCCAACAACCAAATATTTGGAAAAGTACTTCCAATGCAGAAGAAGACTGTAAATGCTTTAATTAACAAATAAAAACTAATTACGTTAAAGGAATGAAAATGGAAAATTTTCACAAAAATAAAAATATTTTCCACAAACATTAGGGGAATTTTGAGGTCTAAAATGGGCCTCCTAAAGAAATTATAAAATATTAGTGGAAATAATAAAATAAAATTAGATTACATCATCCAATTTTAGAGGGAAAAAAGGTAATACTACTTTTTCAACTCGTATTTTCAACTTATCTCCCTATGGTTTTACTCAAATTTCGAGCGGGAACACTCATTCGATGCAGAATTTGATTCCTAATCCAAGGAGTACTCATGTTGCATACTTTCCATGGACCCTACTAAAAAAAAATGAGAAATGCATGAAAAACGTGTTTGCATTTGTGTAGCAGGGTCAATCAAAAGTATGCATCATGGGTACTCCTTGGATGAGGAATTAAATTTTGCATCCAATGAGTACTCCCGCTCAAAATTTGAGTAAAGTCTTAGGGAGATAAGTAGAAAATACAAGTTTAAAAAGCAGTTTTATTATTTTATTACTTTTTAATATTTTTACTTTTTTACCCCAAAAATGGTGAATCATCCCCCATGGTTGACATCATCGTCTTGAATCCTATGGGTTATTATAAATTTTATTTTGGTTGTACATTTTTCTTAGGTGGCCCATTTTAAACCTCAAAATTTCTCTTATGAAGATAGACAAATAAAACAAAATTGAAGTTCTATACCTACACGAGATCGAGAATAAACTCAAAACTTCAGTAAAATAGAGATCTCAGATCAAACAGGGAAAAACCCTAAGAAAATTTCAATTTTATAGGATCTATGTAGGTATTCAGTACATAGCAGTGCGATGAAAATGGATAGTTGCAACTTATAGATCAACATAGTGCAATGTCGACAAAGTATCTTCCACAAAAAGTACGATGGGTGTGAAATTAAAGAAAAATTTAAAAATATTTCAGAAGATCTAAAATATATTGGGTTTTAGAATCAAATAGGGTTTTCCAGAGACTCAGGAAATATTTGACTTAGGAAAAAAAGGAATACCACGAAATAACAATGTGTTCCCTTGTGGAGTTTCTAGTACAGTTGATGGAATGATATCTCTTGTAGATAAGAGAAATATCCCTAGGTTCAAAAACTAAACACTAGAACAAAACATACAAAAAAATATACAAGCTTTCCTTAGAATATTGTTGAAAATGTGAATATGGACATACCTACTAATCTAAATTTTGTCCTCACTTGTTCTTTGCTTGTTGTAGCTCTCATTAAGCCTTTGATCCTCAAATCAAAGACCTGCAATATCACAAACAAACAACTAATCAAAGAATTTCATATATAAAATACTCAAAATATTCTAATAGATGATTAAGGAGTTACATTACAATATTTGCACAATAAAAAAACATATGTGGGAAAGAAAAATGTTTTGTATTAATGAGGAAAATGAGAGAGTTACAACCAATTCCTAGATGTTGATATATTCATCCCAATAGTCCTTAATTCCAACCTTGCATTCAAAAGCCTTCAATTGATACTTTATAAGAGTGAAAGTATACTTTAAAAGTCTAAAAGGCAACCCATTTTCCTTTGAGTGTATTGTATTTATAGGCCAAGGATGGAAGTTTGAGATCCACATAGGTAGGAATTAGATCCATAATGGAGGGCATGGGATCTACCATGGTAGGGATGAGAACCACGTGAGCAGGGATTTGAGCCCTTATCCTCACGGATTGAAAAGATAAATCTACAAGGCTTCTAAATGATATTTTCATAACATTTTTTATTTTTTGACCACGTAAAAATACCAACGCACTTTTTTTATAAGGAAAATTGCGATGCCGACACAAGATGTTAGCTATGCAAGGTGCAATGTCAGAAGTTATAATGTTGGCACTTGCGATGGTCTCCAAAAATAGGGTTTTTAAGTTATGCAATCTAGGATTCTTATCTCTTATGGCGAGGTAATTTTTCCATATTTTCCATGGATTGATGATAACATTTCTTCAAATGGAGAAAGATATGGATTTGACATCATTTGCTTGGTGTGACAAAATAATGTGTATCAATATCTTGTACCTAATTTTTTCTATTTTCATATTGGATCCACGAAGTCTCTCCACCCGTTATCAAACTTCTCTACAACAAAATCCGTTGCACAACAAATAAATTTGTTCAGTACATCAAACACATCAAACTTACTCTTTTCTCAACCACACATCACTCAATAATATTAGGCTAGCAATACAAAGTACAGGGAAACTACATCTACATACAAGCCAATCAATACTAGCACTAGTAACATACTCCCTACAAAAGCATTGTCAACAATATAAAATATATAGCAGCTCTACACCAACGCTCTAATATCCATAGCAATAATACAATAATCAACAACTACTACAACTCTGTCCATAAAAATGTCATGAAATACTTGTCACAACTATACTTACAACATAAACAGACAAGGCAACCACATGATATCTAGTCAAATGTCCCTACAACAATAATCTATTATCCATACCAGGAGAAACATAATACTAACAACATCATACAAACTCTAGTCATCTACTCTCTTCAATAACTCTCAACATATCTACACTATTGCTTCAGATCTGATCTCTAATCAAACATATTTTCACTCTAAATTATTGTACCTCACATTCTCTCTCAATGGAGACCATTCCTTTGCAGATTATGAAATTTTATAATTAATGGAGTATGCAATAATTATCATCCATTAAACCCACAATATTAGATTATATCAAATAATTAATCATGGCCAATTCAATTCAACTCGATCTCCACTAAAAATCCTCGACAAGTACTCTGGAAAAAGCCCATGGTATGTTGTGTGCGGGGACAAGTTGTGAAATTTTCACCCACATGCAATGTTGTGGGGATACAATGGAAAAATAGAGCATATTTTCTTGGGGACATGAATGCAAGCCTGTGTATTTTATGCAAGTTTCATGAGGTTGAAGAAGCAAACCATAACAAATGTTGTAATTATTGGAAAAATCAAATTTCTTTAACCTAGATTGGGAACCACCCACATCATTGCATCATTAAGAATCATATTAACCTCTTGAAACACCATAACACCTCATTCATACATCATATCATCATGCACACACATCCATAGTTGTTGACATCAATGACAACACTAGTTGATGTATTATTGACGTTAATGCCAACACTAGGCCGCCAACAACATCACATATTTTGAAATGTATGGCAGGGAGACTTTATTGTGATGGTGTGAGTTAGTTTGAACCTATGATAGAGAGATGTGGTGGAGTTTTTCTCTTGCATGAGGATGCACATTCTCATCAATCAATCATGATGATTAGATTAGCTACCTGATTAGTCTGGGAGAAGGGTGAGCTCAGTGTGTAGAGTCATGTATGGGGGAATCTACTTCTACAACCATGGACGTCTGTCAAAGATAGGAAATATTCTGCATCACACCTACTTTTGGATGAGTGGCTAAGAGAAATTAGGCTTTGGTTTGATGTTACCTTTTGAGGAAGTGCTTAAGATTAGTCTATTGAGGAGTTTGTCATTCTTCATATCATTCATGTAGTAGGAAAGTTGTTTGGTGACTTATAGTGATGTCATATTGGTGAGAAAACTTCTTGAGGATGAAAATCTTTTTTTATGGATGGATTATCAAGGGAGGTTCATTTTCTAGGATGAAAAAATATTTAGAGTGGGGGAGGATGTCAATCCTTTGAGCTTGAGAACCCATGGGAAACACTAGATGGAAAATATGAGTCATGAGGCGAAGAGAGTCATCACACATTTTGCGATGTTTATGTGACATTTTGGGTGTTTTGGAAAGATGATACCTAGAACACAAAAGGCACCTAAGTCGACAAGAGAGCACTTGCATGAGGTGCCTAAGTCAACATGAACGCACTTGTGATGAGGCACCCAAGATTTGGTATGAGCCCACTTGAAATTCCCGAGGTGGAAAAAAAGGTGCTTGAGTTAGCCTAAGACATGCCCACATCATGGTTCCTAAGTTGGAATGGATGTGCCCAATGTGGTCCCAAGGTACCCAAGATAGAATGAATGTGCCCTCTTGAATTAACCTAAAGTAGAATAAGCATGCTCACAATGAACATGTATGATGTGGAATGAGTCGGCCCAAGACTACATAAACCCCATGCATGAGACACAACAATTTGGCCGACCAAAATTTTAGGTTTCTCAAACGAAGAAGGATAGAATAAGAATCGACTTGATTGCCTAAATTCCCACTTGAATGCATGATGAAACAAGTGGAACGAAGGAAGCAGAGGAGTTGCACAAAAATAACAAATGACTTTGCATGAGCATGACCAAATGAGTTTGGAGCAAAATTGAAGGAAGACAATAGTTGCGCAATGGTTCTCTCTACCCTTGAGGTCCTGTAGAGTCATTCCCACTAAATAGAGGTACAAGTTGGGATGAAAAAAAACAAGGAAAACTAAACCCGCTCAGATAATTTGAGAAAGTCTCGAGACAAGAGGAGTGTTTCTATATGGTTTTTTTGGATTTGGTTTGAGAAACCAAGGGTTGAATCTGTTGTAAATTGAGAACGACCAAGGGCCTAAACTTTTGTGAGTTGTAGCATTATAATTTGAAGATATTTTTGTATATAATTTTAAGAAAGGATCGAGGTTCCTACTATATAAATTTGGTGTTCCACTACGAATAAGTTATATATTATATTTATGTGACGACGTATTGTCGAGTCTATGTTATGAAATATTGTAGCATTTTACATATGTGACGATGTTATGATTGTGAACTAAATGGTAGAAATAAAATTTTAGCTTAACATTTTACTTGTGTTAAGATTGAATGTTGGATTCCACAAACATAATATATCCTACATGTGAATAAGAAGTATAAGTTATAGATGCATATTTTGGGAGTCAAGTACTCATAGGTTTCTCACAGCCATTATGAGGAACCTCTTCAATGTGACACACTCAAAGGGTCTTGGCATGCCTTAACCTGACGAGCGCTCTTGGGGCATGACAACTATGGTACCTACCCCACTAACTCATGTAAGTTAAATAACACGGTAACCTATCCAACCCACCTTCCTATCCTACTTAACCTATTAACCTAAAACCCTAACCCACCAATATTACCTAATCCATCTATGAAACCTAATCTATATACCCTCGTAATCTCATACACAACAAGATACCAAACAGTTTCACACCTGACCTATATAACCCCATTTAACTTACCCCACTACCAGAACTAGCCTACACTATCCACCTAACCTGCTACCTGACATAATCCAATTAACACCTAACCCACCCCATTATCCCACCTAGCCCATTTATTACACAACCTACAAAATTGTATAAACCCTAATGTACCACACTAACATACTTAACCTTATAATATGATAATTAGCATAATCTACTAACCCACTAAATATATCCTAACCAACCTACCTATAACCAACTTAAACATCCTAATCTGACCTACGCAACTTACTAAAGACACACAAATAAAATAAAACACATAACATATTATGCTAAAAACTAATTAAACCCACTACCAAATCAAAATACCTGCTCAACTAACCCCAAAATTACCTATCCCATTAGCCCACCTAGTCCACGAACGTAACAAAACTAACCTAATTCACTAACCTACCTTACTTAACCTAACCCACCAACCAAAGCTATCTAAACTACCCTTAATTACCCACCTAACTTACCTAACCTAAGAAACACCAATATTGACATTTGAACCTTAATCCCTAACACATCTTTGAAGTGGAATAGATGGACAACTAAAGATGAAAAAATATTCCCAAATGACAAAATAATGGATACCACAAGACATAAAAAAGAATGTAATGAGTTTTTCAAAAGGACACCAAAGGGGAATTACAAGGTTATAAGGATGTTAATGGAAAATTATAAAGTCACACTAAGATATAAACATGACACAATAAATACACTAAATTACGTACAAGAATAAAAAGGAAGACACATATTAAAAATGCTAAATATATCATTTTTTCCAAAAGATATAAAATAAATAATACCAGGGAAAAATAAAATCTTGTAGACATTAATGGATCAAAAAGTAACTTTAACACTAATTGAATAAAAGGAATTTTAACTTCTATTTTGAGAAGAGGAAAGTAACTATGATTACAAAAAGAGATGCTTATGTAAATATTTACAGAAGGAAAACAAAACAAAAACTTGTAACTTCAAACGATCAATGATATGTGCAAATGACTCTAAAAAGAAATTTCTTGTTCATCGAGGCAATTATCTGAGTCAATAAGACTAAATTACTGGGCGTTTTTCTTTCAAAGTATTGGAAATATAAGCACAACTTCTTAACTTCACCGAAATATCCTTTTAGTTTCGCCTTATGAATTTTATAAAAAATTTCATTAAATAAATTAAGAGTATTATGTCGGGAGGCAATGAAATTGTTCTCCCATATAAGATGTAAATTAAAATTAAAACTTTATTCTCTCATGATTTGCTACTAAGAGAGTGAATCATGAGAGATTATTCTTGAATCATGTCTCCACAATCGAACAAGTCTCCCGCACTCTAGCCTGATCTCGTCGTGATCTCCTACCAATCTTTACTTAACCGCTGCACCGTCATAGCCATATTTTGACTTTGGGTTTAACTCTTAGGTATTTTGATATTTGTAACCTGCTAAGTCATGTCGATAGGTGTAAATTCATGTGGTGAACAATTTTCATCTTCAGACATCTTTCATTCCTCCATTGGTGCATTGCAACCTTAATGACGGATATGGCTACAAAATTTCATATTAGTTGTAGAATAATCAATATTTTGTAATTGTAGAGATGTTTTCATTATAATTCATAAAGAAACATAGATTCTAAAACATGGATGATTAATAACTTTTATGAGCTAAGATGACCTTGATTATGCTAAGACTGCTACAAAATGGTCACAAAATAAAATAAATTAGAGAGAAAAGTAGTAAAAAAGGAAAAGAATTCAGACTTCAACACTATTTATAATACTATTTTTTCCATTGATCTCCTATTTTATATATTTCTAAAGCATGTTTCATTCTTATCCATCATAAAAATTTCTAATTTCATAGGGGAAAATCAATTGTTTCTACTGTGACTTTGTTATCAAAAAATTATAAATTTAAATTGAATGAAAAAACTGAAGAAGATAGACACTTTTAAAGTAGACATCTCTTTTTCTTTTATTTATTATTTTCAACTCTCTGTAGGATGTGATCATATATAGACATGATAATGGGAATTTTTATCAGTGAATTTTGAACTCTCTTCTGCAGATTTGCTCACACAATGAGATTTGTACCATAGACGTTTAAAAGATTTCAAAATTCTTCAAAAAATACATTAAAAAAAAAAACTAAACCGACAAAAAGTAAAGTTCTCTATGAAACGACAATATTTTATATCATAACCAAGTTTTTAGTAGTATTTATAGAGAGTTAGGGAGGATCTCAGACCTTGTGAACCTTAATTTAACAGTAATTTAACAAATAATAGACTTACATGAAATTTGAAGTATACAATATCTAGAAAGCACAACACCAAGAGGCACTTTGCTTGCCACTGTAAAACATTGTTTGAAAAAAATGTAGGGTAACTGCCACAAATGCAGGGGACGTTAAACATGCCATGTATCAAGCAAGCATCAAGACTCGTCTTGTAGCTAAAATTATATGTTGGAATACTTTCACTATTTAGATTAGATTCACCACATTCATGGGAATTTCATGTATTTGAGCACTATATTACTCCTCGATATCTATTGGAATCCTTATATCATTATTTCGAGAAAAAAAAAAATTATTGCTAGAGGCTAGTATAAGGACAATAACTAACACCCTCTAGATTCTTTAGCGCAAATCAAACAACTTGAGATTTTTCATACCATTCAATCAAAACAACCTGAACGACCAATTATATGAATGTAAAGTTCGCAATTTCTAGCAAGATGATAGTTTTATCACCAAGGAAAATTGATGATATACACAAAAGTAAAATGTTAACCAACTAATAAATAATGAAAAAGAATAAAGAAAGGGATGAAAGGAAAAAAACACTTGCCTATTGAACATTAAGACAAGGAGCCCAAACATATATTGTGATTAAAATAAGGGTTGTGCCTACACTAAATTTTGTTTACATCATGTTATTTTTGTGGCATGTATCCATGCTTGAAGACACTAAAATTTTACCCCACATCTTCTCTGTCAACGAATCAACCTATAGGTACAAAACCCAAATTACATAATAGCATAAGCAAAAGAAAAATGTTTAATATGTGGGCCAACATATTGTTCAAATTTGCAACAAAAAACAGTGAAATTGGCAACCATAAATGAAATCTAGAAAATGGAACCCATAAATGGATACCATATGCGGCTTTTGATTTAACTTCCCTTAATCAAATTGAAAGAAATTTGAAATTTCATCTCATGACAAATTGTATTAGTTAACTGAGTTAGAAAGAATTATTTAGTTTAGGAAATTAGATTTAGAGGTCTAAGAGGATGCATGCAAAGGGATTTTCTATTTTTAAGGGGTCCATATATAGTTATTTGTGAGTTGTAAATAGTTAGCTCAAGTAATTGAGTTAAAATCAGTCTTAAATAGCTCTAACTCAAAGATGAGTTAGTGAGAGGTCTAGTGAATTAAATATGATTTAATTCACAAGTAATGATCAATCAATTAACTGATAATTCACTATAAATAGTTGTTGCATGTCAATTATAAGGAAGGCCTAGTTGAGATTGAGGTTAAAGGGAAGAGATCTATGAGTTGTACTAATAGAAAATTCTGCAGGTCATGCATGAGGTCATCGGGAAGGCCTTGAAGGATTGTGCAATCATTAATTGGTATTTTCCAAATTAATAGGGGATAAATTAGCCTGAGAATGCATGATCAAGGTAGGCTAGGTAGAGGCAAGGAAAAGGCTAAATACTTGACCGATTTTGCTTAGATTGCAAGCCAGTTTCAAGCAAGATCAGAGTGAGAAAGTCAGTAGAGTGCATGAAATTTCAATAGTGTGAGAAAGAATTTTATTGTTTAATGATATGGACCATATGAAATATAGAGATAGAGGGGTTTTTAGCAATTGGTTTCCCCAGATACATCTTGTGTTGTGAGATCGATTGATTTCTTTCTCTTGCTTGTTTATGTGATTGTGCGATCGTGTTTTGTTTCCACAAATTGTAGAAGGGATTCAATATATTATTTTAGTACATCATAATATCTTATTGAATCCCTTTGATAGATTTTCTACATGGTATCAGAGCACTGAGAATCACAATATAAGAGAATAATTTGAGTTTGTTTTGAATGTTCAAATTTGCAGATTTATTCTTCAGGATCCAATAACAAATCAATATGTCTTTCAATGGCTTGAGACTCAAATATTCTCTTGGGGGGAATTCGAATTACATAGCATGGAAGGACAGGATGGAGGCAGTGTTGGAGGACAATAGGTTGAATGAATTCATAGATAGTGATATTCCCAACCCCGTAGAAGCAAATTCCCAACTTCTTGATGCATAGAAAAATAAGGTAGCAAAGACGAGAAGGATTTTGTTAGAGGGAGTTCGAGATCATATTTTCTCAAGTCTCCATGGGAAGGTGACTCCATATGCTCTGTGGAAGGCCTTAACAGATATATTTTAGAATAGCAGTGACCATAGGACTTGGTACTGAAGGACAAGCTCAGAAAGATCAATATGGATGAGGACGAGACGATACTGACACACTTGACGAAGTTCACTAAGTGTCGAAATGAGCTTGGAAGTGTTGGTGTGACAATAACCCGGGATGATTTCGTGACCCTGGCTCTTCTAAGCCTTTGCAAGAGCTGGCATAATTAGTACGACTCTGTGAATGGGAGGGAGAAGCTACCAAACTCAGAGCATTTGTGGTCCAACTTCGTAATATAAGAGATAACGCAAAGCGCCAGAGATCGAACCTTCGACAAAGAAAAAGAAGAAGTTTTTTCAATGGTGGTAAAAGGCAAGAAATCTAAGGGAAATAAGTCCCAAGTCAAAGAGGACAAGAGATACTATCCAAGATTAGGTGTTTTCACTGTCACGAGCACCAGCACTATGCCTCAAATTGTCCATAGAAGAAGGCAAGCAAGAAGGAGCCTGTAGTTGCAATGGGTGAAGCATTATCTTCATAGTTCTAGATTTATTTTACTCTCATTGCATGCATAGCCAACACTGTAATGGGATGCATGTGTTATGTAGATAGCAGTGATTGGAATAGAGATCTCTTCAGTGACTCGGAGGAGAAGGACCTCCAACAGAATATAGACTTTGGAGATGACAGGAGGTATAGCATAACTGACATAGGTACAGTCACCTTTCATAGGGAGTGTGGCTCCCCTCTCACACTGACAGATGTTTTGTATGTTCCAGGACTAAGGAAGAATCGTGTTTCTGTAGCAGTACTACAAGACCGTGGTTATGATGTCATATCTAGAAAATGAAAGGTGTTCCTTAGACACATCACCATGGGATGGGTGAAACTGATCGGTGCTAGAGTCAAGAACCTAGATTCTCTCGAGGTCGAGGATGCATGCAAAGCTTTGAGGAGCAAAGAAGAGGTTAGTGACTTGTTGGTTGAGAGGGAGCCTCTCAACATGAAGCCTCAGAATCAGTCTTAGAAGGTTTTGGAGCAACCATAATTGGAGAAGTAAAGAGGAGACCAAGTGGAAGTGTCCACTCAATTGGAGAAATACAATAGGGGGAATTTCGAGCCATATGGGTAGAGAGAGCACATGCAGTCATACCTGGAGGTGAGAGGTGGGGAAAT
Source organism: Pinus albicaulis (assembly GCA_034641835.2). NCBI lineage: Eukaryota > Viridiplantae > Streptophyta > Pinopsida > Pinales > Pinaceae > Pinus > Pinus albicaulis. The sequence goes on from CM076573.1 coordinate 938,736,295, forward strand.
GTGCAGATATAATCCCAAGAGAAGAAATTTGGGCAGGATCAAGTGAGATGGAATGCTTCATGTATCAAATCTGGTTAAGAGGAGGCCACAGTACATAGTACTAGGAAGGATCAGTTAGATTGATGAAGTTAGATGTCTGGACGACATAAATTAGAGTGACAGATGTTAGATACTGGGAGCGCAAATCAGAGTTGGTAGCAGTGCAAAGGGCACAGATGCAGAGTCATATGCACAAAGATTTTAGCAGACAGTGCAGTAACTGGTAGTAGTCAGAGACTCTGATGATATATGCATCATACTGATTCAATTATTTTTTGTGAGGCTATTTAGTTTCAGGAGTTGCAAGAGCAAACAACACTGGAGAAGTGTTGCATGAAAAACATTCCAAAGGTATCGTATCAGGATAGATTAAATTACTTTTTTGTTGAGAGGGAGTGTTGAAATTTGAAAAAAGAAACAATGAAATTGGCAACCAAAAATGAAATCTAGAAAATGGAACCCAAAAATGGCTACCATATGAGGCTTTTGATTTAATTTTCCCTTAATTAAATTGAAAGAAAATTTGTAATTTCATCTCATGACAACTTGTATTAGTTAATTGAGCCAGGAAGACATAATTAGCTTATGAAATTCGTGTTAGAGGTCCAAGGGGATGCATGAAAATGGATTTCTATTTTTAGGGGGGCCAGATATAATTATTTGTGAGTTGGAATTAGTTAACTCAAGTAATTGAGTTAAAATCAATTTAACTAGTTCTAACTGATAGATGAGCTAGTGAGAGGTCGATTGAATTAAATATGATTTAATTCACAAGTAGTGATCAATCAGTTAACTGATAATTCACTATAAATATCTATTGCATGTTATTTCTAAGGAAGGCCCAATTGAGACTGAGGTTAAAGGGAAGAGATCTATCAGATGTATTATTAGAAAATTGTAGAGGTCATGCATGAGGTCATCGGGAAGGCCTTGAAGGATTTCAGAATCATTAATTGGTATTTTCCTAATTAATAGGGGATAAATCATCCCAAGAGTGCATAAGCAAGGCAGAGGAAAGAAAAAATTTAAATAATTGACCGATTTTTCTTAATTGCAAGCTAGTTTCGATCAGGATCAGAGTGAGACAGTCAACAGAGTGCAGGAAGTTCCTCTAGTTTGAGAAATAATTTTATTGTTTCATGATCTTGACCATATGAAATATAGAGATAGAGGGGTTTTGAGTAGCTTCTTTCCCCAGATAGATCTTGTGTTGTGCGATTGATTTATTTTTCTCTTACTTGTTTATGTGATTGTGTGATCGTGTTTTGTTTCAAAAAATTGTAGAAGGGATTCAATATTTTGTTTTATTACATCATAAGATCAGATTGAATCTCGTTGCCAGATTTTCTACACATATGGAAATCATTATTGTATAGAATACTATTATTTTCCATGTATAGTAATAATGAAAAATATAAAAGAAACATTAGACAAATTATAATAAAAATATGAAAGTTGTAAAGTAAGAACGACAGGCTTGCATGTAACCCACATGCTTCCAAAAAATATAGTGAATATGCTGCTTAAATTTCCAGAATGCCAAGGCTCCAGTGAATCTATTACTCATCTAGAAAGACCCAAATAAGACAGATGAGAGAAATGGTTTCATTCTACTCTTGGCCACATAGAATTTACGAGTTGGAAATTGCATTGTTTCTAGAAATAGTTATGGCAGTAGATTTAATTTCAGATTTCATGCCAATTACCCAAGTATTTCTAGAAGCATATTAAATTCTCAGTGATACAAATTCAATTGATTCAAATTCATATCCTGCAATGGAGATGGAAAAGGAATAATCCACTACATAATATACAGGGGGAATGTCTCTCTAAACCTAATTTCCTCTCATCACATTTGTTCGTAAATAATCCCTCCCAGTAGCTACACAAAAAAAGGACATTAAATTCAGTAGAAGGACATTGAGTCCATTAGATCGAGGCACTGGTTCTTAAGCAACACATATTTGGTAGTGAAGGAGTGGGAACCGATTTTCAATTTTAATATGTAGTTGGTTACCACACAAGCATTGTGAGTTAAGTTACAAGGCCTACCAATCGAGCTCTAGCAGTAACAACATTTTGTGGCTCAATCAAAAAAAATTGGGTAATTTCATTTTCTTTGGCCCAAACCATTGCATCAATTCTAGTAAAGTAGCAATATAGATGTGTGTAGATATGGATTTAAGGAAGGGCTTGTAAGAAATCTTAGTGCGATAGGTTATGAAAGATGGAGTTTGTCATAATTTGGTTATGTTTAAAAACAAATCATTTCATTTTAACAGGTGTCATCAATTGGGACACATCAATTATTATTCTTCAATGATGAAGGGTAGTATGTATTTTCCAAAGGGAAGATCTCAAAGATCCCCTTAACCCTCAAAGAATGTCTAAATTATAGGCGGAAATTAGGTCTCAAACCTAGAAATGGAGTCTAGACTCTAGCTGCCCAAAAGAATAAACTAACTTTAGACACTAGTTGCCCAAAATAATAAAACAACAAGCCTGTAAAAAGAAAATAAAATTATCCAAACATAACTATATTTTATTTCACGAGTGATGTTGAAGCCATACCGCTTACCATTTTTCTTGTTTCATTGTGTTTTTTTTAATGGAAAGTTTCCAAATTTGGGCCGAAAATTTTAATATTTTATCTTACTTTTAACTTATGTTTCTTTTCGAGCATTTAATATCTTGTTTGTTATCTTTTTTCTATATCTATGATAGTTTACTTAGTCTTTAAAGCACTCTCATCTATAACTTAATGATGAGCCTTTTGGATAGTTACATTGCCTCTAAAACATGAGATGCTTATCAATGTTTCTGCAGAAATAGATATGTGATTCACCATTGAAAGTTGTCTTTCGGTAATATATCTTGTATTGTAAAAATCAATGTTTTGGTGTGGATTTATTGTATATTTTCCCTATATTTTGCTTGTACATGGCTCTAAGTGTTGTAATCTATAATATTTTTATGTCTACTCATCCTTGAATTGTCTAACCACAAGGTGGGCACTGAATTCCCATTCAATCATAAATTAAAATTGACTTTGTAGGATTGAATTCCCATTCAATCATAAATGAAAATTGACTATGCATGAAATCATAACAAAATATGAAGTAAATCGTAACAAAGGATACAATTATTTCTTACAAACAGGGTTGGTTGTTTCTTATTTGCAAGATTCGTTGTTGCTTGAGCATCCTACTATGAGAATCATAAGCATCCAACGTCTAAGCAAATATTTGTGTGTGAAATCATAAGCATCTAGCATATGGGAAAAGATGGATGTGCAAAATCAAATGGCGCTATACTCTGGTAAGCTGTGATATAGGGTTTGGTGGCAAAGACAATGTAAAGTGAAGACAAGTGGAGTATGGTGTCAAAACATGTGTGAGCCATGCGTAAACACTCGACAACCTTTTAAACATAAAGAAATGTGTTTAAAGATATACTCTTAATGGGTAAACATAAAATGTTTGCTAACTAATGTTAGCATTAGTTAACAAAACTGAAAACTCTGTGAAACTCTTTGTATCGATTGACATTTACTCTAAGTTTTTTGTATCAATTAAAATTTACTCTCTAAGTTTCAATATATCTTGCCTCATATCATATTTAAAAATATGTAAAAAATATCATATTTATTTTCTCAAATTTATATCTAAGAAAATTTAAAAATATAAAAAAAATATAATGGAAGAAAATTTAAAAATATTAAAAAATATATTGAAAATATCATATACATATGTAACAACATTTAATAACATTAAATCTTTTATAGTGGAATGTCATCATTTTGCATAAATTTTTAAAAATTATCTTATACAAATCTAATAATCTTAAATATTAATTTAAGATATCATAGATATAATTTGTTAGCATCATGTGTCAACGAAATATATACGAGAGAATTAAATAAAATTAATTTAAGATATACACAGATATAATTTGTTAGCATCATGTGTCAAGAAAATATATATGAGCGAATAATTTGTTTTTCATGGTATCTACTTTATTTCTCATAAAACATTTTTGTTTAATGTACAAGTTATTTTCTCATGTCAAACTTCTTTCCTTGACCAATTGTTTTCTCATGTCAAACTAAGCTGTGTTCTGATATCAAACCTCTTTCCCCGACAAGTTGCTTTCTTGGATGGCATCGTACTTTCAAGAATCCAAAGAGAAAAAAGTAATATAGAGAACTCATAGTATCTATGCTATGTGGCCCACATCCCCTCCATGCATGGGTTGGCTCATGTGATTTTCCATCGTATCATAAACTATAGAGAACTAATTCCTCTACATAGACATTATTCGTTTTGTATTAAGATATAATTATTATTATCCTTTATCGAATAATATATTTCATTCAGTGACATCTCGACTCTACAATGGTTTGAGCTTGACATTAAAAAAATTTAGTTTCTAAACTTGAAAATGATTTTTTTATTTTTTTATATTGTCATATAATTGTTTTTTGTTTGTCAAGTTATGTGAGTTTTGAGATAATTAACATGCTTGACATGTGGCTTGAGGCTTGAGTAGACGCAACTCAGGGGCTTTTAAGTCATCAAAATCATTCAGGGATTGCACCTCACTTGGGCCCTACCAATCTTTAGCATAGTTAGATTTTTTCTAATGGAGTTTCGAACCTTTACACCACAGAGTGCTTTAACAAAACACCCTATCACAATCTACTCTACACCCCATGAACATATTTAATATAATTACGAATGATTAATATATTTGATATTTTATTAAATTAAATATTCTTTATATTATATTTAATAAAAAACTATCACAATCTAATCTACAACCCATGGGCATATTTAATATATTTATGAATGGTTAATATAATTGATAATTTATTAAGTTAAATATATTTTATAATTTTCAATAAATTTATATTATATTTATTAAGTTATTATAAAAAATTATAAATAAGTTCGAAGAAAAACTATATATATATAGGAGGGGTATTGATACACCATGTACACAAATAAAAGAAAAAGTGGTGTTAGGGGATTCAAATATTTTAAGCAAGGGAGTAAAATATTGTAAAGAGAAAGGGTGTAGAGGTAAAATTGAAATTTATTAAGGCTTTAGTGAGTGATTATTAATTTTGAAGATATTTTTTTTCTTTTAGGTTCCGAGAAAGCATAACTATAAATAATGAAACATTTTTTATTGTCTTAACCCTTCGTATATGGTATTTTTGAATTCAATTATTAAAAATTAGGTTTTTAGGAACCCAACCTTCTTAGTATATTTCTTTTTGACATTTAACGGAAGTTATAATATGTCAAATGTAATAACATATCTCATCCCACTTCTTTCACAACACATGAGTGTTATGCAGAATTGTGATCTACAGATAAATCAAATTCCCTAAGTGTGGTGCTAGGCACTTAGAACAACAGAAGAAAGACTTTGCTAACACTTTCTCTAAAATAAGCAAGCACACAGAATGATAGAAGAACCTACTTGCAATCTAAGCGCTTCTCCTTCTCCTTCTGTTGCTTTTGTTGCTGTCTTCAATCCAAATCAGATCACTAGATTGATTCCTGCAAGCATAAACAGAAAACAACAAACAGATTGCAATATACATATGCCTATTTATCTTAATCACTCAAATCGATAACATGTGAAACATATATATCATTTAAGATTCCATTGTGTGATAAATAAAAACATAAAGAGATACATATATGGGAAAATGAACAACAATATTTATTAAAGAGTAGAAGGGGAGGTTACAACCACTGATTGATTTGATGCCACCAGCTCCAGCTTCCTCCCAGCCTCATCACATCCAACATCACACCAGCAGAATATCAGCACTTTCACTCTCTCAAATCAGAATCCAATAACATTTATTTACCAAAATTCTTCCTTCCCTAGCACTATGATCTGTGCTCAATCTATAGGGAAACTAATGGCAGTTTCTCAATGATGACTTTCTAATAATATGAAAGACATGTTCCCAAGTTTAGGGGTGTTATATGGACACTTGGATTCGAATTTTGACACATATAGACTCTTCTAGAAGGCACTGGCTATGTGGAGATTCCGGAACAATGAGAATTTCGCTCCCAATTGACCAAGGCACTCTTGAATGTCGGGAAGTGCATTGCAGTGCACCCTTGAATGGAGGAAGCAGCATATGCAACACAATTAGTCCCTTTAGATGCAGTGTTGGTGAGTTCATAAGTGATATAACATATAATTCAAACCTTATAAATCTCACAATAGAAGCCATGAATGATTTGTTCTTATCTTAGGGCATATAGCAACTGAAATGTAAGGAGATGATAGACCCTATTTCATTGGTCCTGGGGATGATGTCCAGTTTGACTAGGTCATGGGGGATGATGCCCAAATTGACCTATAATAGTTGCCCCTAAAGCATGAAGTCGAAATAAAAATAATAATTTTGAATGAGATTCTTTACAACGTGATGAGCTGGTATTGAAGCAGAGTGGCACCTGCATCAATCTTACAATACATTACATCATGATATTTTCATCTTGATCACGAATTGTTGAGGGAGGCATTTCAATGCTCAACACATAAACTATCTAATAACATGTACATATGTAGAAAGTCATCTACATTTGAATTTTTCCCAATAGACATGCCTACAAATATGGGCCCATGTTCAGATGAGGATATTTATGTAAGGCCACTATACAGATGATGTGTACAAAAATCCTGAAATTGCAGCCTGGATGGATGAAACTAGATCCGAGGTCTTCTTATCTCCTTCACTCGATCGTTCAGGTACAATTCTAGCCATGCGAATATATGATTTTTAGTCGGACATGGTAAGACATCGTTTGATTACTAGCCAATGATGTGAGATGTTAACAAACGTGAGAGAACCACCATTGATGTTAATGGCTCTCAGGGTACTGCAATACATTTGTCAAGGCATGAATAGATGATTTGATGTCGAACGAAAAACAAAATATTTCGGTCAAAGGTCTGGAAGTGAGGATCTTGTCGATGCTATAACAAGCCTCATGGTACTAGAAGATAATGTTTCTAAGTAAACTTCCTGGATGATGATTTGATGTCGACAGGAAGCCACTTTATCGTGAAACGGGAGTTACTGATTTCAGAGACAAAATGTGACTTGATATAGCAATGTTTAGGGATGACTCTCATGAAAATGAATGCTTATGAGTATTGCAGAGGATGAGTATTCACTGGATAACTTCTCTTGAACATATCGGTGACATTGAGATGTGTTGGCAACATTGACCCAAAACCGAAGTGAAGGTATGATGAACCATAGGTATGAATGAACTGTAAAGAATATTACTCTCAACCCAAAAGTCACAATGATGGAGTAAAGTTTCATGTTCAAGAGCGACCTGCTACCGTAAAAGTTTTGTGCACTTTCCCAAATTTTCCCCAGTCATTTGTCGACCAGTACCTCTTTATTTTTTAAACAAGCTTGAGGAGGATAACATATGCTTGATATATAATTCAACCCTTCAGGTGAATATGCATCGCTATTTAATAATTTAACGAGTCTAGCGATAAATGAAAATCAATTCTTTCCATGATCGACAAGCTTGTCGTTATTTTGTGTTTTAATGAGCCTAACGACAGTGACAACCCGGTCCTTTTTCATATTTATAGAGTTTGAAAAAGAAAAGAAAAAAAAGAAACTCCATGAGTCCATTTTCTTAAATTTGTCGCTCAGGTCCGAAAAAGTGTAAAATGATACCTGAGAAAACCTTGTAGCCATGTTCAACTAAGGTTTTCCTTTTTCGTAAATAATTTATCTCAGTCCGGAAAAGGGTTAAACTTATACTGAGTAGATGTTGTTTCATTTACTTTTACGATCTCGAAAAGACAAGTGCTCAACAATATTTTCACATTATCGGAGTCTGAAAAGAGCTAAAAGAAGACTCCAGGGGTTCCTTTTTCACCATTATCGAAGCTCGAAAAATAAGGATAAAAATATGCTTTGTGGTCAAATCATTCTTGAAATAAGTGTGCACGAATAATATGCTATGTTAGTTGTAAACCTATTCAGGACAAAAACAAATGGATTAAAAATACATGTTTCATGATAAAAAATGAATAAAAACCATAGTCATAGCAATAAATATGATTCACAAATAATCAAATGACTAATTAAAAGAGTTTTACCATTGAGAAATAGGAACTCTGAACCATTTTTTGGCCTCGCATGCAGTTGATTGGGTGAAATTGGTATGAATGTTTTGAATGCCCCCTGCAAGAGCAGATGCCCCCCAAGCTTCATTTCATTCAGCTGAGAATATTACTAGTTACTAATAGTTGGATGGAATGAAGGTTGATTTTACGAGATTAGATGGAAGACTCGTCTTAATTATGAGAGGATTTGTTTCTTTTCTTAAATAGCTTGACACAGGAAAAGAACTATGCTCATGGAACCTTGTTTCATTTTTTAATGAGCTTGACACAAGAAAAGGAACTATGCTCATGGAGATGTTTCATTTTTTAACGAGGTGGACACAGTAAAAGAACTTTCCTCATAAAGTTGTTTCATTTTTTAACGATTTTGATACAGTAAAATAACTTTCCTCATAACCCGTTTCATTTTTTAATGAGGTTGAAACAGTGAAAGAACCATCATCATTGTGCAGTCAAACCAGTGAGTGTGTGCTAGAAAAGACATAGTCTAACAGATTCATCATTTAAGGAGTTTGGTGAACACCACAAATGATAATTTATAACATGTGTTGACGATTCTTCCCAAGGGTTTCCATTGAACTTAGGAATATTCGAGGGTAATTTATGTGGTATCACCGACCACCAAGGAGAATAAGTTATGGTACCAACTTGGTATTGCACTGAAGATGTGAATAAAGGATCAAACCATTCAATACTAATAAGGGAGGAACCAGATAGGATTCTGGATGATGACATGGGTGAAGTCTAAGGACAATACATCAAATATGAAGCAACAATAGATGACGTCGTAGCTGAAACAGATAGTTCAGTCTAGGATGTTGTCCTAGCCATGGTAAAGTGTGTACCCTATAAGATCTACAGGAACTCGAATTGACACAAGTTCAAAGAAAGAAGTGTGGGGTGATTGAGGAAAAATCTCGTAAAGATAAAGCTCTGATAAAAAATGAGTTGGAGTCGAAGGTGTTTTGTCTTGTGGTATTTCTTCAATCGAAATTAAACCAGGTGGAAGGATTTTTCTGTCAGGCCCGAAGTATATTTTAGGAGGTTGACTGCGTGATATGGGAGACTCAATGGCTACAATAGATTGTGGGGCAGCCGATACAAGAAAAAATAATGTTTTTTCAACTTCAAGATTCAGATGTTTTGGAAAAAAGGTGACAGGATCCGAATTAACTTCCAGTTCATTAATGCCGAGTTCGGGAGGTATGGTGTCACTGATTGGATGGATCGTGACCATGGGTAGCTGTGAGGAATCTGTCTCGACAATAGTATATGAATCAGGGTTTTTAGAAACAACTTGAGCTCACTCTGGTATATGTGAGGATGATGTCGCACCAGAGGTATTGATAGTACTAGTTTCGATAGAGTGATGTCGCCTTCGGCGACCAAAAATGGCTTCAGGTGGTAAAGGTGGTTTCAGTGCTATTCTACGGGAACGACGGGGAAATGGATGTTCTTCTTCCACGATGAATGATTTATTTTTTGACCAAAAACAAATAAACAAAATAAAAGGTTAATTTTGGGAAAAAGGTTTACCAAGTAATTGTGAACTGCAGAATACCTCCTGGTGAACCAGGAAATACGGGCAGGCAATCTCCCCGAATGATGTGTTCGGTGTTTCACAAGTTACAAGGCGGTCGACTCTGTTCATTATGGATGGATAACCGCCTAAAGTTGTCCTCCGAAATATACCCGAAGGTACGTGGAGGCCCAAGTTCGTATTAGCGCTGTCTAATGTGAAGTCGCACAGTGAGAGCACCCCCTTATACTTTTCGTACTAGAACACCGCCCTATATAACCGAAGGTACGTGGACGAGCTCCGATATACTTATGTATGTGGAGTGAGGTATCACACTCGGAATGTATCGCAGACAAGTTAAGGATAACTGCTATGTTTAACGACATCGAAACACATCTCTAGCCTAGACCTTTAGACCTTCTAAATGTTATCGTTCTGGTTCCAATGCTTTCTTAGGTAAATTGATGTAAATTTTAAGTTTATCTTATTTAGAATGTTTGTCTTTGAAGTTCACCGCGTGATGTGATGGAAATTCCTAAAAATGAAAACTAAAATGATAAGAAAACTTTACAATTTTATATTTTTCAATGAAAATCCTAGCTACTAAGGGAAAGAGCAATCAGTTTTGGAGAAAACAACAAAGAGCACAAACTAAAATGCATCTTTCCTAACTTGTTCCTATGAAACACACACAATTCACTATATGCACATGCATGTTTTTCTTTTCATCTCCTTTAATGTGAATGCAAGAAGGAAACTATATGCATCAAATCAATAAAACAAGATGTTTTATTCTTTGAGAAACGAGGAATTTAACAACAATTTCTCTTTCAGGAAAAATGAAGAATGGAACTACAATTTTTCCTACAGGAAACGAAGAATGAAACGAAAATTTCCTTTACGAAAACAAATGAATCTAACGCAGAAATAAAATTCTTTGAATTTGATTTGCCAATGATAAAGAAGAACACTAAAGGGACATTGAACAAATTTACTTTTCAAAGGAGGAAGAATCAAGTGAGTTCACTAGTCTCTAAGAGGTATCAGACAGTTGAGAATACATCAAAAATATGGATGAGAATGATAGCAATGAAGAATTTGAATGGAATTTGGTTGGCTAAGGGGGCAACGCAGTCTCTAAGGGGAGAGTGCGTTGCAGTGCACCCCTGAGTGGGAGATAGTGCACTGTCGTGCACTATGTCTTGACCAATAGTGCGTTGGGTGCAGCAGTGATTGAAAATGAAAGTTGCAGAACACACTTCTAATGCAATTATTTCATTCAAAGGTTTAATAACTGAAATTAGATGCTAATGATGAGGATTAGTAGAGGTAAAAACACTAGGAATGAGAGGTAACTCCCCAACGGAGTCGCCAATTTGTTATGCAGAATTGTGATCTACGGATAAATCAAATTCCCTAAGTGTGGTGCTAGGCACTTAGAACAACAGAAGAAATACTTTGCTAACACTTTCTCTAAAATAAGAAGACACCCAGAATGATAGAAGAACCTACTTGCAATCCAAGCGCTTCTCCTTCTCCTTCTATCTCTTTTGATGTCGCCTTCAATCCAACTCAGATCGCCAGATTGATTCCTGTAAGAATAAACAGAGAACAACAAAATTATTGCAATACACAGATGCCTACTTATCTTAATCACTCAAATCGATTAGATGTGAAACATATATATCATTTAAGAGTCCATTGCATGAGAAATAGAAACATAAAGAGATACATATATGGGAAAATTAACAACAATATTTATTAAAGAGTAGAAGGGGGAGGTTACAACCAATGATCGATTTGATGCCACCAACTCCAGCTTCATCCCAGCCTCATCACATCCAACATCACACCAGCATCATATCAATACTTTTACTCTCTCAAATGAGAATCCAACTGATCCGTGCTCAATTTATAGGGAAATTGATGGTAGTTTCTTAATGAATGACTCTCTAATAATAGGAAATACATGTTCACAAGTTCAGAGGTGTTATGTGGACACTTGGATTCGAATTTTGTCACATATGGAATCCTCTAGAAGGCACTGGACATGTGGAGATTTCGGAACAGTGAGAATTTTGCTCCCAATTGACCAACACACTCTTGAATGTCGGGAAGTGCATTGCACTACACCCTTGAATGGAGGAAGCTGCATATGCAACGTAGTTAGTCCCTTTAGAGGCAGCGTTGGTGAGTTCATAAGTGATATAACATATACTTCAAACCTTGGAAATCTCACAATAGAAGCCATGAATGATGTGTTCTTCTCTTAGGGCATATAGCCACTGAAATGTAAGGGGATGATAGACCTATTTCATCTGTCCTGTGGATTATGTCCAGTTTGACCAGGTCATGGGGGATGATGCCCAAATTTACCTATAACAATGATTAGACAAATATTAACAGCTCGTACCAACGTGTCATTTAATTAGCCATCCTCTACAATGATTCATCAAAGTGGGATTTTAAAATTTTGTGTGAGGGGGTTACACCCTTTGGCTTCTACCATGATAATTGATTCAACTTCTCCTATGGTTTGGACAGGATCTTATACCTAATAAGAGGGGATAATTATCAAGAGAAAAGAAAATTTTGTCGATGAATTACCTCAACATTCTCCTTTTTTCTTTTGTTTTATTTATTTAGTCATTTCATGGTTTGAAAATTCTTTTCCCTCCTATCTTTTAGTTTAAATATAAATATCATGCATTATTATTATATTTTCAAAGAATTTTGGTACCCTCTTTCTCTACTTCATCCGATTTGTCTAACCCCTCCTTTGCTCTATAACGAGGAGGTCCTTTGGTTCATGTTTAGGTTTTGTCCATCATTTCACAACTCTTAAAATTTCAAAAATATTGCACAAATCCCCCCTATTCATCTCATCCTCGAAGATTAAGAAAACTTTAATCTAGAACAATATTACTCAAAGTTTAAAATAATAATAATAGTAAGGTGTTTTGGGAGTAGACCAATTCTCGGTTTCACTTCAAAGCTCATGGGAGTTAGTTCTTATATTTGCAATGTTCATTTTATTCTTAGCATTGCTCGATACAGGGAGATAGTTCTAATTAAAAAGATTTGGGTTGACCACCTCCTTATAATACCTTAGATTCATTTTACCCTCTAACTCCTTATCATCTCACAATTTGTCCTTAAATTGGGAAGTAATAATATTTTTAATATTATATTTATTCTCCAAGATGATCTCCTTCTTTATCCTCGAATAGTCGAGCCAGGATTGGACATCCTTTTTCTAACCTCACTTGAGCTGAAGGTGGGGGTTTTCGCTAGATTTATAAGAAATTTTGGGGAACCTCTTGTTTTACATGTTAAATCTTCTTCTTATACATCAAATAGTGAAACATAATCATGCTTTCAATGGGGGAAAGGTTAGCTCAATCAAGAGGATAGGATAGGGAGTATTACCTTTAATCTTGAGGTTGTAGGTTATAAATTTCTTTTGTATCAACTCAATATTCCTCCATGATTCTCTAAATATACTACAACCCTAAACCTCACATCCATATAAAATAATAGGGGTGAAGAGAGTCTCAAAGAGGAACTTTTTTTACTCCAAACCCAAAGATCAGTTGTCTCCCAATTATTTTCAAGCTTATAATAATATTTCTAGCCTCCAATAATACTTTTATAAATGTTATAATTATACTTGAGCTAATGATGAATTTCAATACCTAAATATTTTTATAAAGAAACCTTGTCCAAGTAATTATTATCATAGATAGAATTGTCATGGTTGATCATTTTGGATTTAATTATCATGACTTTAGCCTTATCAATATTAACAGTCATATATTTCTTGGAGCAGTAATAATGGAGGAATTTAAGCTATTTTTGAAGATCCTCATGGCTTATGTCTAGAAGAATAATAACATCAACATAAAGTAGAAGATATTGGAGCTATCACATCACACAACTTCCAAATACGATTCTATATTATCAATGTAAATGGAAAAAAGGGTAGGGGATAGGGGAAATCCTTTCTTAACATCAATATTGCATTTACTTTATTTAGACCAAAACTTGGTGGCATTAATCTTGGCAACAACATTCTCATATAGTCAAATCACAACAACAACATTCTCGTATAGTCAAATCACAAAAACCCTCAACTCAAGAGGAATCGTTATCTCTTCGAGTCTTTGTTGTAACTTACCTCGAGGAACTATGTCAAAAAAATTTCTAAAGTAAAAAAAACAATAGAAGAGATCAATTTTACTATTGTAACATTCCTCAACAATGAACCTAAGAGTGACAACATGGTCAATAGTTGAGTGATGTCTTCTAAAAATAGCTTGTCATTTAGCTCCTTTACCATGACTTTCAAGCCATACACTAATCTTCTTTTCCAAAATAAGCCCATATAGTTTGGCTAAGATGTGGCTAATCACAATGGTCCTATTATTAGAGGGAATATTTTTATTCCCTGTTTTAAACATAGGAACAACCAAGCTTTGTGTCCAAGGCTTAAGGAATTCGTATTTTACAACCAAATTGAGAAGCTTCTTGATATGAGGTATGATGATAGATTTACTTTCCATGATGAGAGAGATCTGTAATTGAGTTAGTCTCTCTACATCCCGATATGGGGGAGATGTTGTGGCGGTTGTAAATGAGTGTAAACATTTAAATGCCAACCAGTTTGAGATAAATATTGTAGTATCCATGAAATGAAGTATTAAATCAAAATAATAATAATAGTAAAACATAATATCAAAACGATTGAAAAAATAATAAAAGTGACAAGTCAATTCATTTAAATTTTTATATCGTAATTTTGTTTTTATTAATAAAATTAGAAACCATTATTCCCCCAAAAAAAATTTAATTAATTAATCTTTAATCAATTCTAGAAATCCACCATCTCAATCTACTACCAAATCATTTTCCATGTTTGCCACAAGGTATTTCTCATTACTACTACGTTACACAGATCATGCATTCAATCACTAATTTTCTCATCAGGATATATAGACACAAACAACTTTCATTAATGCTAGTAGATACAAGAGTGAAATGCATGGTATACTAGCATTTGCACCAAAAGATGCAAGGGCACGTGGATAAAAGTGTAGTTGAATGAAGAGTGATATAGAGGTAGAGTTGTAGGAAACAAAGATGTGGATATGGATGTGGAAACCTCTAAGTAATTTTATATATTATATAATATCCTCATTCCTAATATCACATCATCTAAATAAAATAACATTTTGTAAAAAAAAAAATTATATTTATTATTTTTTGTTTTTTCATATTTCTAACTTTGAAAAATATAAAAAAAAAACTTTTAGAATATGAATATTTTACACATTGACATACTCAAATATTGAAAAAATATCTCATTAAAATCATTTAAAAATTAATAAAATTAGGAATATCAATAATAAATATTAATTAAAATACACTTCTAACATAAAATATATTAATTTATTATTATTATTATAATTAAAAATATAAATTAAAAAAAATTCATTAAATGTGACATGAAAATCATCACTGATATTGTTAACCTAACTCTCACATAAAAATAATCAATAAGTCCAAAATATTCAAAATAATTAAGATTGTAAATCTTGGATTAAACCCTAATTATATATTCTAGAATGTTACGTTTTTGCAACAACCGAGTATGACAAATGGGACGGGATCATGTTACGAGCTCGATTATTCATGGATGATTAGCTAAAGGGGTTTTTTTATATAATTGATGCATCAAGCTTAGAAGGGGTCGAAAAGTATTTCAATGCTCCATCTATTTTCATTGAACTCTGGTCTTTGAGGACGCGAATATAAGTTCAGTTTTATGGTCCACAAAGATATAGTTTACAAACATGAAAGAGCACATATCAAAGTCGTGAAGTCATTATAATGAGTGGTATAAAGTAATATGGTGTTTTTTTATATTAATGGTGGAGAATATATCTCTCCAACAAATTACATGCATAAATCGAATGGTGTATGGTACTTTTACATGCATAAATTGTAAATTTTAAAAAGAAACGTTAAATCACTTGCAAGTGACTTCATAAAGTACATTAAATTATTTTAATAATTTAACAAGATGAATGTAAAACCATTAAAAAAAAGATCATAAAGTAAAGCTTTTGGAGAGATACGGTCTAATATATTTTTTATGGAGGGATAAGGTATATTTTATAATATTTGGAGTGATAAGGTGTAAGTGTAATTTTTTTGGAGTGATAAGGTGTAAGTTTTTGTAAATGTTTGGAGAGATAAAGTGTAATTTCAATTTTTAATATGGAGCGATAAGCAAATTATCTTTTAAGGGAAGGTCATTGTTGTAAATCAAAGAAATGTTTTACTTTGAGAAAGGGTGAGTTGAATAATTGAATTCAACATTGTAAAACTCTTTAGGGTGTATTTTCAGTATTATCCGACACTCTCATTCTAGTAAATCAAAAATCAAGTGAGCGAGTTCACAAAATAAAGAAAGTTAAAATCTAAACCAAGCGATCGAGTGCAAGAGAGTGTGTTAAATACCAAAATGGGTAAAGGGAAAACGTCTTCAAAGTGCAGACCTACAAATCAAAGAATTACAAGAGTGCAATCATGAATTACAAAACATAATAGAAATATTGGAATGGAAGTTAAAGAAAAATCAAAACTTAATCAATCAGATGACCAACAAATTAGAAGCACCAAAATATTTTCAAATTGAGCTAGATATGAAAGAACAAATAATTAATCCACTTCAGATAAAATTAAGTGAATAACACGATCTACTTGATGCAAGATGTACAAAGAACGTAGATGCAATGTTTGACACATAAGACCTTATCCAAACAGCAAATTAAAGTTGTGAAACATATGACCTTATTCACCATATTGATGCAAGTTGTGACACAAATGATCTAATACACCATATTGATGAAAGTTGTGATATAAATGATTTAATCCACCTGGTTTATGTAAGTTGCGACACATGTGATCTCATCCAACAAGTTGTGCTACTAAATGATGCAACTACTAGTACTGAAGTTCTAATTGAAACATTTAATGCAACATGTGATAAAGATGAATTATTAATAGAAATTATTGATGCTCAGTGTGACACAGATGACTTAATGAATCCAGCCCAAAATTTCAGCAACAACAACAAGTGTGAAGAACAACAAAAAAATGGTCTTTCCAAGAAGGTGATTAGAACTTGGGAAGCAATTTATTTCAACAAATATCAACATGGCTTGGGATACAACAAATAAAAAACTTTTTATTTTCCAAATTTCTCAAAACAAGTTTAGTGTGTAAGTGTAGGTTTTCTAGAAAATGCTTAGAATCTTGTTAAGTATAACCATCCTAAGAGAAATGGTCACATGGCGAGCAAATTTTTCGACCTCCATCCTTGTCACCATTATGGCAAGAAATATCATCTATCTGAGAAATGTTGAATGCAGACTAAAGTGACAGTTAGTTATGGTTGGTTAAACCCCTCGAGATGGAATCTATAAATGAAGAAATTGCGTAAGTCCTACAATCTACTTAATACAAAGGTAAAGATAAAGTTTCCTGAAGAATTAAAAACAGGAACTCTCGTACATCTTAAGGGGGGGAGTTAAACAATAAAATGAAAATGATTTTATCTCTTTTTAGGTGAAAAGTGGGGGAAATGATAATGGAATTGAAGGTGTTTGACAGACTAAAAGTTTGGAAATCAAAGACATAGAAATAAGTAGAAATTCGTAAGAAGAAAAGAAGTAGAGGTATGATTATAATGGATATCAGTTCAGGTATGACACTAACGAAAATAATATGGAAATGTATGTAGTATACTACATTTGATATGAGATGCGTGATGGTGTTAATAACTATATTGAAAAATGAAAAGTGTGATGTATCTTCTGAAGAATAATTGTGCTCATGAAATTTGAGTTTTATGCAAATAAAAGGAAATAATAAATTATGTTGCATTGTTTGTACCTAAGTCATGAACAATATCACACTGTAATTATTGGTAGTGTGGATTAATTACCAACTTTTGCATGCATTCTCTTATAATAATGCTTAATGGTGCATTTAAAGAAAAATGATTAGAGCTACAATGCATTGGTTATAAGAAAATAATGAATGCATGTATATTTTTGGGTGATAGCAAAAGAATGTAAAAAAAGTGGGTGTTGTCCTTGAAGAGAATAATAAAATGATTTAAAAGACATTGAAGGATCCCTTTTGAATGTTGAAAATAAATAATGAGTCATGTGATAGGTCTTGACTATAATGGATGATTTTTGATTGAGTCTTGTCATGGATTTTTATTGAGTTTATGATGGTTGGTAGAATTTATTATTTAGTATAGTATGCTAGGTTTAATGAATTAGTATTGCTTGACTAACTAGTAAACTTATCCTCAAAGGTATATTGCAATATGCATAAATAAATTTTATCTAAAAATTATTTAAAGTTGTAAAAATGTGATAATGGTATTTCATTGCATGATATTGGTCTAAGGGTCACTAGTACAACATGGCTAATTAATTACTAAAAAAATGACTAAAATTTGCATATAAATGACCATTTTTCATTCGGTGACCAGTAGTAGCCAATTTACAGTATCATCTAACGCGACCAACTTTTAGTCATTAATTGGTTGTCTCAATTTTATCATCTACTAGTATATTTATTCATAAATGTGGTCATTAATTTAGTTATTAATTTACTCATTTATTGCCACAATTAATGACCAAATATACAAACAAATATATTACTATAGGACCACCCCATAAAACCAATTAATGACCAAAATGTTGATCATGTTATAAGATAATGTAACTTAGATACTAATAGTCATATATATGCAATTTTTAGTCATCATTTGAAATTAATTAATGACCAAGGATATATGAATAAATTGTGGTCATGTTATAAGATACTATAAATTAGCTACTAATAGTCATATATATGCAAAATTTAGTTGTCATTTGTAATCACAAATTTATCATTTGCAGTAGTCATTTATATTTTTTTTGTAGTTTCATATTCATTATATAAACGACTAATTTAGTATTTTATATTCATTTCATTTACTTTCATTAATAATCATTATAAATGACTAATTTAGTTATATATTCATTTTATTTGTGTTCGTCATTAATCAATATAAACTACTAATTTAGTAGTTTTAGATTGATTTTATGTGTTCATTATTAATCAACATAAATTAATTAGTATGATTTAAAAATTTTCATACAATGCGCATGTTCATCTAATATGAAAACACAAAGTTTCATATGTTAATTACAATACTAAACAATATCAAGTGAAACTATAATTAATTTCAACGACATAAATTATATTATATGAAATGTTAAAGTATTACAATATGAGTTTCCAACTCAATATTGGTTGGACTATAATTTACACATGAAATGATGTTTCATCACCTTAAAATATTATCATTGTATTTCTAAGGAATTGCAGGTGAATTCACCAACTCTGAAAACTTGACCATAAGTCTCTATGGGTGTATCTTATGCGGAATATTAGCTATAAGGTTAACACTAGGCCGGTCCTCTTCTCTCTCTCTTTTTGCATTTGTCACTCCAGTGTTATTGATCTCCTCTTTCTTTAATTCCTACTTCTTACCATCAATACTGAGTTCATTTTCTAAAAATAAAATAAGGTACAATGTAGAGTGTAAGACATGAAAGAAAATTAACATTAGAATATAAACTAAAGTAGACTATAAAGAATTTATATGAAATATACCTCAACATCAATAATGTCAAATCCATTTTTCCCAATACAAGTAAGAAAATCGAACAAGTATTCTTCAGTTGAAGGATAATGGCCACTATAATGTGGCCAGATGACCTGTATAAACAAAGAAAATAAAATTTCACCATAGAAACTAACACCTTAGTAACTTAGTATTCAACCTTGAAGGAAATATTAGGCACAATCATGTCAACTAAGTTATATGCTAAAAAGATCAAGTTGTAGATAACTTGTGAAAACCAATAATATGAGGGGTGATGTTTAATCCTTGTTGTTTTATTCGCATAAACATTTAATTTTCTAACCCATTAACTTGGTCAAGTATATAAACAACATGTGCTCAAATAACAACATGAAATTAAACTTTTCTCATAGTCATGAAAATATTTTAACACAAAATATCTATAGGGATTCCAATAGATAGTGTGTAATACTAATTTCATCTTCAAGATTTGGTTGTTTAAATGGACATGATACCAAGTATTTTCAACTTCATAGTTAAAAGACAAAAAAAAAAAAAAATTAAACGTCCAAAATATAATCAAACATTAAAGAGAGAATATCATGGAATGGAAATTGCAATTATAAAAAAATTGTTTACTTGTCCACCAATGTCTTATACAGAATTCCCAAAACATTTTTTTGTCCAAAATAACCATGAGGTGAAATAATACAAATATTAAAAACCATAGGAATCCCTACTAGAAACATTTCCAAATTCGATGGCTCAGGTTCCTGAAGGATCTCTAACAACAGATGAATCATATCCAAGACATGTTATGAAATGTCTCCCCGTCCTTTTTCCAATCACATTTCCTGTAAACTTCCCACAACAGAGTCAAGTAACAATCAAACCAATGCATTGACATTTTATTTTATCTTTTATATCTATAAAATATGAATCTAATTTGTTTCAGGAACGTATTAATTCATATGTAAATCCTTCTTGACATATGAGAAGGTATCAATCAAGTTGGACATCAAAAAAATCGACCTCAATGAGGTCCTCAAACAATTTCTAAAATATCAATATTTTTCTTGTAGCGATATCTTGGGTAGAAAAAATAACATATCTACAAAATAAAAATCCATATATTACTTATGTTAAAATTGTGTATGGTGTATTCTTAGGCAACTTTTTAAGATTTTCCTCCACCTTTACCAAAGAGAACTGTAGCTTGGTTAAATTTTATATCCCTTCATTCATCATCAATTTGTGCAACATAAATGTCACACATTATTCTTTCCCATTTCTCAACATGCTACATATGATAAATTAAAAATCACATAAAACCAAGAGAAAACCCTTTTCTAACCAAAACAAACAAACAAACAATGGGTCTAATAAAAATTCATTCTAATATTAGTAGATGAAAAGAGAGTAGACCATTTTTTTTGTTTTACTTTTCCTATTTTTGTTATAAAAGTTCTCGAGCTTCAGGAACCAATAAATATGAGGGAAGTTGTAAATGTCAAAAAAATTAGGTTGACCTTTGTAGAATTCTTCAAAATGATGTGAATGATGCCTTTTTCGGATGTGGTAAATCTCATAATAAGAAATGGCCACATTGGATGCAAATATTAAATATAAAAATGTGTGGGCATGGCATGTATTCTAATAAATTGCATTGCAATGACTACCATGGACATCCATGGGTTACAGGTCCTCAGTATGTTAGTCTCGATGATGAAAGAGAGATGGAACAATAAGTATGGGTGGTCCTAGTTTGTATGGTGGATATATTCAAATCAAGGTCATCATCTTAATGAACTTAAGTTCTGAGATGGTAAACATGGATCTGGTCCTCACCCAGATTCATTCCATCATACTTTATCAAGACTCAAGTGGACATAATCATCCTTCAGCTTATAATAGGGTTTCTTTTGAGGTTATAAATAAAGCTTATCCAAAGAAATTGGATTTTTGGGCTCCAAGAGATATGGATAATTTAAATGATAACAACCATATGTTTTTTTCCCAAGATTCAAATGTAGGGATACATTTTGTGTATTTTAATAATAGATAGAATGCGAGAAATAATCCATGAGGAGCATCTACTAGTCATTATGATTAGGGAAATACTCGTAGCTAATACGAATATTTAGATTCAAATCAAATATGGTGTTGATTCTTGTAGTTCCTCAGTTGCTGGTAGTTTTTAAGGTAGGAATTTCGGTTTTTCAAGGGTAGGGTCCTTCATCTTAATTGCATCTGCCTTGGTATAATCACCCAGAAGCAAAACATAATCAACAAAGAGTAAATATGTCAATTTTAGGGATCTTCATATTTGTATATTTTTCAAGCTTATTTTTTTCTTTTAGGTTTTGAGAAAGCATAACTACAAATAATGAAACATTTCTTATTGTCTTAACCCTTCGCATATGGTATTTTTGAATTCAATTATTAAAAATTAGGTTTTTAAGGAACCCAACCTTCTTAGTAAATTTCTCTTTGACATTTAACGAAAGCTATAATATGCCAAATGTAATAACATATCTCATCCCACTTCTTTCACAACAAATGAGTGTTATGCAGAATTGTGATCTACAGATAAATCAAATTCCCTGAGTGTGGTGCTAGGCACTTAGAACAACAGAAGAAATACTTTGCTAACACTTTCTATAAAATAAGCAGATACACAGAATGATAGAAGAACCTACTTGCAATCCAAGCGCTTCTCCTTCTCCTTTTGTCACTTTTGTTGTCGTCTTCAATCCAACTCAGATCGCCAGATTGATTCCTGCAAGCATAAACAGAGAAGAACAAACAGATTGCAATATACATATGCCTACTTATCTTAATCACTCAAATTGATTAGATGTGAAACATATATATCATTTAAGATTCCATTGCATGATAAATAGAAACATAAAGAGATACATATATGGGAAAATGAACAACAATACTTATTAAAGAGTAGAAGGGGGAGGTTACAACCACTGATTGATTTGATGCCACCAGCTCCAGATTCCTCCCAGCCTCATCACATCCAACATCACACCAGCAGCATATCAGTACTTTCACTCTCTCAAATGAGAATACAACAACATTTCTTTACCAAAATTCTTCCTTCCCTAGCACTATTATCTATGCTCAATTTATAGGGAAACTGATGGTAGTTTCTCAATGAATGACTTTCTAATAATAGGAAAGACATGTTCCCAAGTTTAGAGGTGTTAGATAGACACTTGGATTCAAAGTTTGACACATATGGACTCTTGTAGAAGGCATTGGCCATGTGGATATTCCAGAGCAATGAGAATTTCGCTCCCAATTGACCAACGCACTCTTGAATGTCGGGAAGTGCATTGCAATGCACCCTTCCAACATCAAACTAGCATCATATCAATACTTTTACTCTCTCAAATGAGAATCCAACAATATTTCTTCACCAAAATTCTTCCTTCCCTAGCACTAGGATCCGTGCTCAATTTATAGGGAAACTGATGGTAGTTTCTCAATGAATGACTTTCTAATAATAGGAAAGACATGTTCACAAGTTCAAAGGTGTTATGTGGACACTTGGATTCAAATTTCGACACATATGGACTCTTCTAGAAGGCACTGGCCATGTGGAGATTCTGGAATAATGAGAATTTCACTCCCAATTGACCAACACACTCTTGAATGTCGGGAAGTGCATTGCACTGCACCCTTGAATGGAGGAAGTTGCATATGTAACGTAGTTAGTCCCTTTAGAGGCAGCGTCACTGGTGAGTTCATAAGTGATATAACATATACTTCAAACCTTGGAAATCTCACAATAGAAGCCATGAATGATGTATTCTTCTCTTAGGGCATATAGCAACTGAAATGTAAGGGGATGATAGACCCTATTTCATCGGTCCTGTGGATTATGTCCAGTTTGACCAGGTCATGGGGGATGATGCCAAAATTTACATATAACAATGATTAGACAAAGAATAACAGCTCGTACCAAGGTGTCATTTAATTATCCATCCTCTACAATGATTCATCAAAGTGGGATTTTAAAATTTTGTGTGAGGGGGTTACACCCTTTGGCTTCTACCATGATAATTGACTCAACTTCTCCTATGGTTTGGACAGGATCTTATACCTAATAAGAGGGGATAATTATCAAGAGAAAAGAAACATTTATGGATGAATTACCTCAACATTATCCTTTTTGCTTTTGCTTTATCTATTTAGTCATTTCATGGTTTGCAAATTCCTCCCCCTCCTATCTTTTAGTTTAAATATAAATATCATGCATTATTATTATATTTTCAAAGCATTTTGGTACCCTCTTTCTCTACTTCATCCAGTTTGTCTAACCCCTCCTTTTCTCTATAACGAGGAGGTCCTTTGGTTCATGTTTAGATTTTTTCCATCATTTCACAATTCTTAAAATTTCAAAAATATTGCGTAAATCCCCTCCTATTCATCTCATCCTCGAAGATTAAGGAAACTTTAATCTAGAACAATATTACTCAAAGTTTAAAATAATAATAATAGTAGTAATAGTAAGGTGTTTTGGGAGTAGACCAATTCTCGGTTTCACTTCAAAGCTCAAGGGAGTTAGTTATTATCTTTGCAATGTTCATTTTATTCTTAGCTTTGCTCGATACAGAGAGATAGTTCTAATTAACAAGATTTGGGTTGATCACCTCCTTATAATACCTTAGATTCATTTTACCCTCTAACTCCTTATCATCCCACAATTCGTCCTTAAATTGGAAAGTAATAATATTTTTAATATTATATTTATTCTCCAAGATGATCTCCTCCTTTATCCCCGAATAGTCAAGCCAGGATTGGGCATCCTTTCACTAACCTCACTTGAGCCGAAGGTGGGGGTTTTCACTAGAGTTATAAGAAATTTTGGGGAACATCTTGTTTTACATGTTAAATCTTCTTCTTATACATCAAATAGTGAAACATAATCATGCTTTCAATTGGGGAAAGGTTAGCTCAATCAAGAGGATAGGATAGGGAGTATTACCTTTAATCTTGAGGTTGTAGGTTATAAATTTCTTTTGTATCAACTCGATATTCCTCCATGATTCTCTAAATGTACTACAACCCTAAACCTCACATCCATATAAAATAACAGGGGTGAAGAGAATCTCAAAGAGGAACTTTTTTTTACTCCAAACCCAAAGATCAGTAGTCTCCCAATTGTTTTCAAGCTTATAATAAGATTTCTATCCTCCAATAATCCTTTTATAAATGTTATAATTCCAGTTGAGCTAATGATGAATTTCAATACCTAAATATTTTTATGAATAAAGCTTGTCCAATTATTTATTATCATAGATGAAATTGTCATGGTTGATCATTTTGGATTTATATCATGACTTTAGCCTTGTCAATATTAACAGTCATATATTTCTTGGAGCAGTAATAATGGAGAAATTTAAGTTATTTTTCAAGATCCTCATGGCTTATATCTAGAAGAACAATAACATCAAAATAAAGTAGAAGAGATTGGAGCTAGCACATCACACAACTTCCAAATATGATTCTAGATTATCAATGTAAATGGAAAAAAAGGTAGGGGATAGGGGAAATCCTTTCTTAACATCAATATTGCATTTACTTTATTTAGACCAAAAATTGGTGGTATTAATCTTGGCAACAACATTTTCATATAGTCAAAACACAACAACAACATTCTCGTATAGTCAAATCACAAAAACCCTCAACTCAAGAGGAATCATTATCTCTTCGAGTCTTTTTTGTAACTTACCTCAAGGAATTATGTGAAATTTTTTTCTATAGTAGAAAAAAACAATAGAAGAGATCAATTTTACTATTGTGACATTCCTCGACAATGAACCTAACAGTGACAACATGGTCAATAGTTGAGTGATGTCTTCTAAAAATAGCTTGTCATTTATCTCCTTTACCATGAATTTCAAGCCATACACTAATCTTCTTTTCCAGAATGAGCCCATATAGTTTGGCTAAGATGTGGCTAATCACAATGGTCTTATAGTTAGAGGGAATATTTTTATCCCCACTTTTAAAGATAGGAACAACCAAGCTTTGCGTCCAAGGCTTAGGGAATTTGTATTTTACAACTAAATTGAGAAGCTTGTTGATATGAGGTATGAGGATAGATTTACTTTCCATGATGAGAGAGATCTGTAATTGAGCTAGTCTCTCTACATCCCGATATGAGGGAGATGTTGTGGCAGTTGTAAATATGTGAAACATTTAAATGCCAACCAATTTGAGATAAATATTGTAGTATCCATGAAATGAAGTATTAAATCAAAAACATAATAATAGTAAAACATAATATCAACACAATTGAAAAAATAATAAAAGTGACAAGTCAATTCATTTAAATTTTTTATATCGTAATTTTGCTTTTATTAATAAAATTAGAAACCATTATTCCCCCAAAAAAAATTAATTAATTAATCTTTAATCAATCCTAGAAATCCACCATCTCAATCTGCTACCAAATCATTTTCCATGCTTGCCACAAGGTATTTCTCATTACTACTACGTTACACAGATCATGCATTCAATCACTAATTTTCCATTAGGATATATGGACACAAACAACTTTCATTAATGCTAGTAGATACAAGAGTGAAATGCATGGTATACTAGCATTTGCACCAAAAGGTGCAAGGGCACGTGGATAAAAGTGTAGTTGAATGAAGAGTGATATAGAGGTAGAGTTGCAGGAAACAAGGATGTGGATATGGATGTGGAAACCTCTAAGTAATTTTATATATTATATAATATCCTCATTCCTAATATCACATCATCTAAATAAAATAACATTTTGTAAAAAAAAAAATTATATTTATTATTTTTTGTTTTTTCAAAGAAAAAACATTTAGAATATGAATATTTTACAAATTGACATACTCAAATATTGAAAAAATATCTCATTAAAATCATTTAAAAATTAAAAAAATTAGGAATATCAATAATAAATATTATTTAAAATACACTTCTAACATAAAATATATTAATTTATTATTATAATTATAATTAAAAATATAAATTAAAAAAATTCATTAAATGTGACATGAAAATCATCACTGATATTGTTAACCTTACTCTCACAACTAGTTAAGCTCCACCAAAGGGAACTTTTTTATATAAGGGGCCGAAAAGTATTTCAATGCTCCATCTATTTTCATTGAACTCTGGTTTTTGAGGACGCTAATATAAGTTCAGTTTTATGGTTCACAAAGATATAGTTTACAAACATGGAAGAGCACATATCAAAGTCGTGAAGTCATCATAATGAGTGGTACAAAGTCGTGAAGTCATCATAATGAGTGGTATAAAGTAATATGGTGTTTTTTTATATTAATGGTGGAGAATATATCTCTCCAACAAATTACATGCATAAATCGAATGGCGTATGGTGATTTTATATGCATAAATTGTAAATTTTAAAAAGAAACGTTAAATCACTTGCAAGTGGCTTCATAAAGTATATTAAATTATTTTAATAATTTAATGAGATGAATGTAAAACCATTAAAAAAAAAGATCATAAAATAAAGCTTTTGGAGAGATACGGTCTAATACATTTTTTACACTAAAGTATTTTTAGGGAGGGATAAGGTATATTTTATGATATTTGGAGTGATAAGTGATTTTTAACTAAGTAATTTTTTTGGAGTGATAAGGTGTAATTTTTTGTAAATTTTTGGAGAGATAAGGTGTAATTTCAATTTTTTATAGGAGTGATAAGCAAATTTCCTTTTAAGGGAAGGTTATTGTTGTAAATCAAAGTAATGTTTTACTTCTTTGTTTTCACTGAAATGGGTGTGGATTTTATTAGTAGAGAACTCCGAATGGCCGTAGCCTTACATCTTTCAGTGCAATTCTTTTACATTTTCTGTTTCCAGCAATTTTCGAATTTCATGGTATACATATTGTTTTTGGATCTCCGCCATTTGTGCTTAGATCTCCTTGGGCCAAGAGGCAGCCTTTGTTGGCATATAAGTCTGCCTCTTTGTTTGATTCTCTGAGAATGTGATAGCATTTGAAGGAAGTGAAGTCTTGGAGAAGGTATCTCAGCCTTCGCAAATTCTTATTTAAACCAGCTTCATTGAATTGGCCTTGCGTATGTATTATTTTGATCAGGATTTCTGAGTCTTCGAATGCTTGCAGCTCCCGATGTCCTCTTTCTTTGGCTATTTGGAAAAATTTTAACAGGTTAAGGATTTCTGCTTGATTGTTAGTTCGTTGCCCTAGACCCCAACTGAAGGTTTCTATGATGCCTCCATCAGAAGAGTATATGAGTCCTCCAGCTCCTACTGTCCCAGGGTTGCCTTTAGAGGCACCGTCAAAAAAAGTTGTTGTTATTCCTTGCTTCCTCCACCAATTCTGAAAAGCTTCATCCTTTTCTCTTAGCCTCCACTCAGGATTTCTGAGGGGTTTTTTTGTGCTGTGTATCCGTTGGATGAATGCTTGAATACCAAGCCAATTATTTTCCTCTTGCTGCATCGAATTGTCCTCTTTGATTTTCTAAGAATTCAAAATTTCTAGGAGTCCTTTTGCTTTTTCTGCTACCATGTTTGGGGTCCAAGTTACATTGTTAAATATCTGCTCATTTCTAGCTAGCCATAGCTTCCAACACACTAGCTTGGGGAGAGTGATCCAGATTCTAGCCCATGATGAGTTTAGGGAGAGCGACGGGTATCGCTCTTTCCATGAGAGGAATAATTCCACAACTGAAGTTTTAGTGGGGATTACAGCCTTTAATCCTTGAAGAGTGTAGGTCCAAACTCTGTTTGCATATGGACATTCAAAAAATAAATGATCCATGGTTTCCATGGCTTCTTTGCAAAGTGTGCACCTATGTGGACCTGCAATGTTTCTTTTCATAAGGTTTTCACCGGTCAGGATCTTGCTATGCATTAGTGTCTAGAAGAAGAAGTTTACCTTGGGCAACACCATTGGATCCCATACCTCTTTCCAAAAAATTTTTGGATTAATTCGGTCTCTGTGTGTTTGCATCGATTCATATCCTTTGGCTGAGGTGTATGCTCCTGTAGGTCCCCATCCCCATTTATCCTTTTTTGATTTATGCACCAGGGCAGCCTCACGAAGTTCCTGTTTGAGCATTTCTGATTGCTGCATTAGGTGAGATGGGATATCTCTGAATTCCCAATCAATCCAGAGCCCAGACTCGTTCCACTTTGAGATATCGTAGAGCATCTTGTCCCCTCTGTTTTCTAAATACGCACATATCTCATGCAGGTTGTCTTGTGTGGCTAATGGTGAATGTCCCATTATACTATCAGTCAGCAGCTTGATGCATTTCCCATTCCCTGGGATACGATATAAATTTCGGGTGAAAAAACTATGCCCTTTAATACATAACTGCCATAACAGCGAGCTCTTTTTGCTGTTTGCAATCTGCAAGTTTCTTAGATTTGCATTTGGTAGGTATTTATGCCTCAGAGTTGTGCTGACGGGATGATTGGGGTCGCTATGGAGTTTCTAGAGTATTTTGCATCCTAGAGATACGTTGGCAGAGTCCGGATCTCAAATTTGAAGGCCTCCTTCCTTTAAAGTTTGCTTTGTTATCTCCCATTTCACCAGATGAAATTTTCTCTAGTTTCCTTTGCCTCCTTGCCACAGAAAATCCCTAATGATTTTATTAATTTGTCCTGAAATTGGCTTGGGAACCATCAGGTATGACGCTTGGTAAATTGGCATAGATGACAGCATTGATTTTATAAGGGTTAATTTTCCTCCATGAGTTAGCCATTGACCACCCCATGCAGCGATTTTGCCTCTGATTTTTGTAATTATTCCTTCCCACAGATTGACTCTGTTTGTGCCCAGTGTTAGTGGCAATCCAAGATAGTTGATTTTTTCCCATTTTGCGTATCCATTAAACCCCAAGTTTTTTTCTATGTTTTGAGTTTCTTCCTCGTGTATATTCCAGCTATAAACTGCACTTTTCCTTTCACTGATTAGAGCTCCAAATGCTTTGCAATATGCTTGAAGAGTATTTTTGAATGTAGAGCCTATTCTAGATGAAGCTCCACCCAGCATGAGGGAGGCATCTGCGAACAGTGCATGGTTTATTGCTTTAAGGTCCTTTGTTATTTTTAAACATGGGGTTGTTCCTGTTATCATATCAAGCTCCAACTTTCTGCTCAACGTGTCCGCCATTAAGATGTAGAGGAAAGGAGAAAGGGGACATCCTTGTCTCAACCCCCTCGTGGCTTGGAAGAAATCAGCTGGCCTCCCATTTTCCAAAGGTGCTATCCATGGACTGTTGGTTCATGCTTGGATCAGATTAACAAACTCTTGATCAAATCCAAAGGAGATTAGAACTTGATATAGATAGGACAACTTGACTCTGTCGAAGGCATTAGCCATGTCTAACTTGATCAGCATACCTTTCTCCTTTCTAAGATTGCTGGAATGCATGGCTTCCTGGACTTGGATTACATTGTCTAGGATATGTCTCCAGTTGACAAAACCCCCTTGCGAATCTGATATGTGTTTGCTCAGCAGTGGCTTTATTCTATTTGCAAGAAGTTTTGCAATAATTTTATATGAGGCATTGCACAAAGAGATTGGTCTGAACCTATCAAAGGAGAAGGGGTTTGTCTCTTTTGGGATTAAAGCGAGGAATGTTGAGTTGGTGCTACCCCCCCCCTTTTTTTCTTTCTTCAAGAATCCTTTTATCATTCTAATTACATATGTTTTTATTATATCCCAGCATATCCTGTAGAAGTGAATAGTGAACCCATTTGGCCCAGGGACTTTGTCTGGATTCATGGACCAAATTATATTGCTGATTTCTTCTTCATTTGTTTGCTTCAATAATGTTGTATTGTCCTCTGTGGTGACCAATGCCAGAATGTTCTTCAGGAATTCTTTTTTTATCTTCTTCACAGTCCTATTTCTCTTTGTTTTAAAGATGATGGAAATGTAATACTGTAGCAGATTTTATCTTTTCTACTCCTTTGCAGAGCCTCCCATTAGAGGAAGTGATCTCTAAGATGTGATTCCTGGAGAGTCTAGCTCTACATTGTCAATGAAAATATGATGTGTTCCTATCTCCAGCTTCCAGCCAGTGACTCCGAGACTTTAGTCTCCAATACTCTTCTTCATTTCTGAAGGAGAGGAATATTTTGCATTGGGCTACTTGCTCCTTTTCTAATTATGTTTGGTTTATATCAATTGTGTCCATTTCACTTTGCAGTATTTCCAAATGTTGCACTGCCTCGATTCTTTGGTCTTTGGGTGTATTTGTTGGAAGTTTACTCCATTCCTTGAGTGTCTTTTTTGTTAATTTTAATTTTTGTTCCCATACATAATTGGGAGAGCCATTGACTGAGGTGTTCCATGCCATTCGGACCATCTCTTCAAAGCCGCTCTTTCCATTCCACAGTGGGCTAAATCTGAATGGGATTGGCCCCAATTCTCTTCCTCCTCAAGCAATATCCAGATGGGCTTATGATTCGAGGTGAGCTTTGGAAGGATGGCTGATGAGATAAGCTTTTGTTCCATCAACATTGTGCTTTGGACCAAGAACCTATCGAGTCTGGCGGATATATGGTCTTCCCCTGTCCTGTTATTTGTCCAGGTATAGAGCCCTTTTCTTGGTTTAAAGTCCAATAGATCCCATTGTTGTATCATGTCTTCTACTACCTGGATCATCTAATCCTTGTTGTTCCTGCCCCCTCTCTTTTCTTTTTCATTCATTACTAAATTTATATCTCCAGCTATGATTATATTGTTTGGAGAATTCAGTTGCAAAAACTCATTTAATGTTTTCCAACAGTATTTCTTTTCAGAATACAATACCGGTACATATAAATTGAATAGTGCAATGGTTAACTTACTTGACATATGCTTCAGCTCTGTGAAACACCAGTGTTGTGTGTTGTGTGAATTGACGAGCCTGAAGTGATATTCCTTCCACAATTTTGCTATTCCACCCGAGGAGCCTCTTGCGCTTATTGTTTTTCCTGTGTTCTTCTGCCATTTCTTTTTGCTGATCTCTAGAAGGGCTTCCCCTTCAATTTTTGTCTCTTGGAGCATTAGGATGTCTGCAGGTTCCCCTTTCATAAGATCTTTGACCGCTTCTATTTTCATAGGGTTCCCGAGCCCTTTGCAATTCCAAGAGACGATTCTCATTACTTACTGTTCAGGGAAGTTGGGCCTCCTCCTTTTAGGTTTTTCTGCCAATTGACATTTCTATAGTGGGTTGACTTCCTTGAATCTTTTGTCTTTCCGCTTCTTCCTCCCTCACTTCTCTGCGAGAGTTTCTTCCTGCTCTTTTGGCAAGCCTTTCTATGATCTCGTCCTCCGAGGAGCTTGGTGAATCATACACTTTCTTTCTTGTTGCATCGGCATATGAGGGAGAGGGAGCTACTTCGAGGGTTTTCCCTTTCTCCTCTCCTCCTTTCCCATTAGGGGAGGATCTTGATTGATTGATGTTGTTCCTGTTTGCTTTCGGAGTTTCTATGGCCTTGCTGGACTCTTCATTTTTATCTCTTGATTTCGAGGTGGGGATGTTGTTCCTATTTGCTTCCGGAGTTTCTATGGCCTTGCTGGACTCTACATTTTGGTCTCCTGATTTCGAGGTGGGGATGGAGGTCCCATCTCTTTGTTCTTGCCCCTTTGGTTCAGGGTTATTTCCCTTTGGAATTATTTTGGTTTTGGGTTTTGTTGTCCCTGCTTTATACACTGTGGTCCATTGTTCTACTTTCGCGTTCTGGCTCTCCTCTCCTTCTTGTTTTTTGCAGTGTCTTGCGAAGTGGCCATAGTCGTGACAGTGCCAGAATTTGAAGGGTAACTGCTCATAATCGAGCTCCTAGATGTGCATCCATTTAGCAATTGTAAGTTTGACTGCCTCTGGTAACCCTTCCTCCAGATCAACCTCCACACAGATCTTTGTGCAGGAGTATTGATCTTTTCGAACAGCTTGATCGATATACGTTCCAAGCGAGTTGCCAATAGCTTGTAGAGATTTTTGATTCCAGCAATGTAATGGGAGATGAGGTAGATGGACCCAGACTAGAACAACAGACAGAACGTCCTGGGCTGGGTCAAAGTCAGGGGTCCATTTGTTCAAGTATAAACCCTGAGGCCCCATGAAGTAAGGACCATTTCTGAAAATGAGGTTTTTTTCGTCCGAGATTTCAAACACGAACACATAGAATCCTTTTCCAAGAAAATGGCTCTTGATTCCTTTAAATACGAGCGGCGTCTAGTTTCTCTGCACCCATGCTTCAACGGATTTGGGAGAGGGCCAGAGCCTAGTAAATTGTCAAAGGAGCCCTCTGTTTGCTAGATTGACTGCGGATCTGCAAGTCTCTGCTATTGGCAGTTCTACGATTGGGATGCGGTCCAGCTTTTTAACGAAATTTTGTTGTGCCTCGGATATTGGTCTTTTGTGAGAATCAGCGATGATCTTCTTGAATGAAATCAGTTCAGGAAAGGGAGGGGCAGGTTCGGCACCCCTACCAGCCTCCATTGGAGCTAAACCCAGAGAGCAAAGAGCAAAGGTGGCGAAGCTAGGTCACGTTCTCGTGGAGATTCTTAATTAAATCAAATTGATTAAAGTAATGTTTTACTTTGAGAGGGGGTGAGTTGAATAATTAAATTCAACATTGTAAAACTCTTTAGGGTGCATTTTCAGTATTATCCAACACCTTCATCTTGGTAAATCAAAAATCAAGCGAGCGAGTTCACAAAATAAAGAAATTTAAAATCTAAATCAAGCGATCGAGCGCAAGAGAGCATGTTAAAGACCAAAATGGGTAAAGGAGGAAAACATCTTCAAAGTGCAGACTTACAAATCAAAGAATTGCAAGAGTGCAATCATGAATTACACAACATAATTGAAATATTGGAATAGAAGTTTGAGCAAAATCAAAACTTAATCAATCAAATGACCAACACATTAGAAGCATCAAAATATTTTCAAATTGAGCTAGATATGAAAGAAAAAATCATTAATGCACTCCAGATAAAACTAAGTGAAAAACAAGATTTACTTGATGCAAGAAGTACAGAGAATATAGATGCAGTGTTTGACAAATAAGACCTTATCCAAAAAGCAAATGAAAGTTGTGACACAGATAACCTTATTCACCATATTGATGGAAGTTGTGACAAAAATGATCTAATACACGAGATTGATGAAATTTGTGACACAAAAGATCTAAACCACCAGGTTGATGTAAGTTGTGACACAGGTGATCTCATCCAGCAAGATCTGCTACTAAATGATGCAACTAATAGTACTAAAATCGAAAATTTTGATGCAACATGTGATACATATGAATTGTTAATAGAAATTATTAATGCTCGGTGTGACACAGATGAATTAATGAATCCAACAAAAAATGTCAGCAACAACAACAGGTGTGAAGAACAACAAAAAAAT
The DNA here is from genome assembly GCA_034641835.2 of Pinus albicaulis. Taxonomy (NCBI): domain Eukaryota; kingdom Viridiplantae; phylum Streptophyta; class Pinopsida; order Pinales; family Pinaceae; genus Pinus; species Pinus albicaulis. The sequence continues at coordinate 938,770,164 of CM076573.1, forward strand.
GGTCTTTACCAGAAGGTGATCAGACCTTGGGAAGAAATTTATTTCAAAAAATATCAACATAGCTTGGTATATAAAAAATAAAAAACTTTTTATTTTCCATATTTCTCAAAACAAGTTCGGTTTGTAAGTGTGGGTTTTCTAGAAAATGCTCAAAATCTTGTTAAGTGTAACCATTGTAAGATAAATTGTCACATGGTGAGTAAATTTTTCATCCTCCATCCTTGTCATCATTGTGGCAAGAAAAATCATCTACCTGAGAAATGTTGAATGAAGACTAAAGTGAAAGTTAGTTACGGCTGGATAAACCCCTCGAGATGGAATCTAGAAATGAATAAACTGCATAAGTCCTACAATATACTTAAGGCAGAGGTAAAGATAAAATTGCATGGATAATTAAAAAGAGGAACTCTCCTACATCTTAAGGGGGGAGTTCAATAATAAAAATAAAATGATTGTATCTCCTTTCAGCTGACAAAGGGTGGAAATGATAATGGAATTGAAGGTGGTTGACAGACTAAAAGTTTGGACAACATCAAAAAATCAGCTAGTGGGAATTATCAAAGCAACCAGTGGGAATCATCAAATATGCCAGTGGGCATCAACAAATCAGCCAGTGGGCATCATCAAAGTAGTCAATGGGAATCGTCAAATTTTCCAGTGGGAAAAAGATTAGGAATCTAAAATTCAACAAATATGTTAGTGGGGGTCATCAAAAATTTTTCATTGGAAACGCGATTGGGATGTTGATTGAGAGAATTTGTGGACATTCTTTTGTTCAATTTTATGGTCATTGGACCAAGAAAAGGACAAAGGAATCATTTTGCAGTGCAACTTGGAATTTGATGGGGGTTTAAGCAACTTTTAGGGATGTATCAGACTTGCAAATGATTCATGTTTCTTGGTTTGTTCTCTTCATATTGGAGTTTTTTCGACATCCAATTTTGGAAATTTTTTAGGTAGTTCTTCATTGAGGATCAACTCAACAGTTTCAGTATGAAGACTTGGAGATGGTACTAGGTTCTTACTTTGGACTTGTGATTGAGGGGGGTAATGTTAGCCTCACTCTCACATAAAAACAATCAATAAGTCCAAAATATTCAAAAGAATTAAAATTGTAAATATTGGATTAAATCCTACTTATCTATTCTAGAATATGACTATTCCTCAAACTTGGGAGTTTGTTTACGTCTAGTTGGTTGAGAGGTTCTCTCCAACTACTTAGGCTTTTATATTAGTGTATGGTTGAGATATTTACTCAACCAAAGTCATTAAGTGTCCAAGATAGCCACACTATCTTGAGAAATACTCTTCATGTATTAACAGTGTATCGTTCTCATTATTTTGTTAAAGCTTCAGGACTTTTCCACAAAAGTTTTTCGCTCTTATTTTATTTATGTTTATTTAATTTTCTTTAAATATCATAAAACAAAGATATATTCTAGACTACTCTTCCCCCTCTTCTCCTTTGAAACCTTAAAATCTAAAAAAAAAAACAAACACAATAAAACTTCATAATTCCCATCACATTACATAATATCACATATCAGTCCTCCCTAAGCCCTATGTTTTTTCAAAACCCTAAATATTAACATTATACACATCAAATACAATATATACACATATACAATATATACATATCTGTAACATTCCATTACCTTGAAATTATCATACTCGAAGTCATAGAGATCTTAAAATGATTCAAAATTCGTAACAAATCACATAATATCAAATATAAAATCCACCCTCAACCCTTAAATTTGAAAAAAAAACCAATATAACAATATATACACAACCAAAAATACATCATATACAATCATGAAATATGTGTGTATCCATGAAATTCCATGAAATTCCATTACATTGAAACCTCGCATTCAAAATCATCAAAATTCGAAAATTAGCTTACTGAAAATCCTCTATTACGACCCCCATTAAAAACACATTGATATCCATGGTCACCAAGACTCCCTAGAGTGATTCAAAAGAAACTATCATATCAATGCACATTTTCAACTCGATGGGCCATATCATAAAGACATCGTGGTATATTACCCCTACCTGTATTCAAACTACAAGTGGGAGACTATAAGATATGTGAGATCCTTCGAGCGTCAGGGAGGAACGATAAGTGCTATGATTTGTTAAACCACAACACACGAATTCAACTTTTTGAACTCAACAATACATAAATGGTTAATTTATTTGGCAGCATAGTGTGCATCCATATTAAATCTCGTAAACAATTTCTAATCCTATTTATTTTTACACGAGATTTACTAGGGGATGTTACAAGTGGTATCACATTAATAGGCTGCAACATTGGCACCATTTGGAAATTCGTAAGCAGAAAAGAAGTAGAGGTGTGATTCTAATGGATATCAGTTCAGGTATGACACTAATGAAAATAACATGGCAATGTATGTAGTAGACTACATTTGATATGAGATGCATGATGTTTTTAATAACCATATTGAAAAATGACAAGCGTGATGTATGTTATGAAGAATAATTGTGCTCATGAAATTTGAGTTTTATGCAGATAAAAGGAAATAAGAAATTATGTTGCATTGTTTGTACCTAAGTCATGAACAATACTCACACTATAATTATTGATAGTGTGGATTAATTACCAACTTTTTCATGCATACTCTTATAATAATGCTTAACGGTGCATTTAAAGAAAAATGATTAGAGCTACAATGCACTGCTTATAAGAAAATAATGAACAAATGTATTTTTTTAGGTGATAGCAAAAGAATGTAAAAAAGTGGGTGTTGTCCTTGAAAAGGAAAATAAAATGTTTCAAAAGAAATTGAAATATGCCTTTTGAATATTGAAAATAAATAATGAGTCAAGTGATAGGTCTTGACTCTAATGGCTCACTTTTTATCGAGTCTTGTCATGGATTTTTATTGAGTTATGATGGTTGGTAGCATTGTTTATTTAGTATAGTATGCTACCTTTTATGAATTATTATTTTTTGACTAACTAGTAAACTTATCCTCAAAGGTATATTGCAATATGCATAAATCAATTTTACCTGAAGATTATTAAAAAATGTAAAAAATGTGAGAGTGGTATTTCATAGCATGATATTGGTCTAATAGTCACTAGTACCAAATTGCTAATTAATTACTAAAAAAATGACTAAAATTTGCATATAAATGATTATTTTTTATTTGGTGACCAGTAGTAGCCAATTTACAGTATCTTATAACGCAACCAACCTTTAGTTATTTTTAGCTTAGTCATTAATTAGTTGTCTTAATTTTATCATCTAATAGTATATTTATTCATAAATTTGGTCATTAATTTATTTATTAATTTAGTCATTTATTGCCACAATTAATGACCAAATATACAACAAAATATATTACTATAGGATCATCCGAGAAAACCAATTAATGACCAAAGAAATATGACCAAAATGCTAGTTGTGTTATAAGATACTGTAAATTAGCTACTAATAGTCATATATATGCAATTTTTAGTCATCGTTTAAAATTAATTAATTACCAAATATATGTGGATAAATTTTGGTTGTGTTATAAGATACTGTAAATTAGCTACTAATAGTTATATATATGAAAAATTTAGTCATCATTTATAATCACAAATTTATCATTTTCATTACTCTCTTTTTTTTTCATAGTTTCATATTTATTATATAAATGACTAATTTAGTAGTTTATATTCATTTAATTTCATTAATAGTCATTATAAATGACTAATTTAGTCATATATTCATTTTATTTGTGTTCGTCATTAATCAATATAAACTATTAATTTAGTAATTTTAGATTGATTTTATGTGTTCATCATTAATCAACATAAATTAATTAGTATGATTTAAAAAATTTCATACACTATGCATGTTCATCTAATATGAAAACAAAAAGTTGCATATGTTAATTACAATGCTAAACAATATCAAGTGCAACTATAAATAATTTCAACCACATAAATTATATTATATGCAATTTTAAAGTATTACAATATGAGTTTCCAACTTAATATTGATTGGACTACAATTTACACATGAAATGATGTTTCATTACTTCAAAATATTATCATTGTGTTTCCAAGGCATTGCAAGTGAATTCACCAACTCTGAAGACTTGAACATCATTCTCTATGGGTGTGTCTTATGCGTGATATTGGATCTAAGGTTATCACCAGACGAGTTGTCTTCTCTCTCTCTTTTTGCATTTTTCGCTCCAGTGTTATTGATCTCCTCTTTCCCCATTTCCTGCTTCTTACCATCAATATTGGGTTCCTTTTCTGAAAATAAAATAAGATACAATGTAGAGTGTAAGACACGGAAGACAATTGACATTAGAATATAAACTAAAATAGACTATAAAGAGTTTATACGACATATACCTCAACATCAGCAATGCCAAAGCCATTTTTCCCCATACAAGTAAGAAACTCAAACAATTCTTCTTCAGTTGAGCAATAATGGCCACTATAATGTGGCTAGATGACCTGTATAAGCAAAGAAAATAAAATTTCAACATAGAAAAGAACACCTTAGTAACTTAGTATTCAACCTTCAGGGAAATATTAGGCACAATCATGTCAACTAAGTTATATGCTAAAAATATCAAGCTATAGATAACTTGTAAAAACCAATAATATGAGATGTGATGTTTAATCCTTGTCATTTTATTTTCAAAAAAAATTCAATTTCTAATGCATCAACTTGGTCAATTATATAAAAAACATGTTCTCAAATAACAACATGAAAGTAAACTTTTTTGATAGTTATGAAAATCTTTTAACACAAAATAACTATAATGATTCCAATCAATAGCGAGTAACACTAATTTCATCTTCAAGATTTGGTTGTTGTTTAAATGGACATGATACCAAGTATTTTCAACTTCATAGTTAAAATACAAAATAAAATAAAAAGAAACGTCCAAAATATAATCAAACAATAAAGAGAGGATATCATGGAATGGAAATTGCAAATATAAAAAAAAAAATTTACATGTCCATCAATGTCTTCTCTGTCATTCCTAAAACATTTCTTGCCCAAAATAACCATGAGGTGAAATGATAACAACGTTAAAAAACATAGGAATCCCTACTAGAAACATTTCCAAATTCAATGGGTCAGGTTCCTGAAGAATCTCTAACAACAAATGAATCATATCCAAGACATTTTATGCATTGTCTCCCCATCCTTTTCCCAATCACATTTCCTGTAACCTGCCCACAACATAGTCAAGTAACAATCAAACCAATGCATTGACATTTGATTTTATCTTTTATACCTATAAAATATGAATCTAATTTGTTTTAGGAACATAGCTCTATGCTTAGTCATTTCATTTCGTGATGATTTTTAAAAAATATTGCAGTAACTCTCAAAATATCCATAATTGGTGAATTTGATGGAAACTTTAAAATTCAACGGTGGATCTAATTATTGTGTAATTTTTTTTATATAAAATACATAAAAAATCCATAAGGATTCTCTTTTTTGGTTAGAATTAAAATAGACATGAAAATTTGACATGTTTTTTAACAATATAGGATGTTTTAACATTTTTTCTGGGAGTTACAACAAAGTTTGGTTAATTCTTTGTCAACATAGCAAATTTTGTCATGTTTTTTATCTGGAAAAATATTTTGAATTTTGTTGTTGTTAAATTCAAACGCATACATGAACCAGGTGACATTAGGCTGCATGCATTTTGTTGATTCACTTGGATCAAGAATAAATTATGAAAGTAGTGAACCGATGATAGAATAAATACAACAAATATCTAAAACTGGACAAGAGTCATTGTTGGGTTTGGATATCTCAACATTACTTCTCTAGTTTAATTTGTTAATACTTTGATGGGACCTATTACCTATTCAAAGTTAAACAAGAATAGTTTTGAGGGTCCATTGGTGGTCAACATTTTTCTCTCCTATAGAGAAGGGATTCAACACTATGCAGAGCAGGTGAAAGGTAGATGCCACTAAACATATGTCATTCAAGGAAATGTGTTGTAAAATGTATCTAATCATTGCAGTACAAATGTTTCCAATTAGAAATTTAGTGTTTGGCATGCTCAACATTGACATAACAATGCATGAGAAAATGTCTTGATGATTGGAATAAAGCCCAGACTGAAAAAAGGCATCAATTACTTGGCTCCATGTCATCCTATAAAAGCACCTCCCTTCTCTTGGTGAAACATAAAGGTACAAATTTAAGATGAAAAAGTACTCTTTTCCCAAGGTTGTTAATATTCAAGGGTGTTAGTGTGGCCTTTGGTAAGGGGATACTGTTTTTAAAATTTGGATTCAATGGTATGCAAATATGAGCCTAACATGTTAAACAAAAGTTGTTGAGCCTAAGAATGAAATATGGGGACATTTTGTGAAGTCTAATCAGAATTACATTTTCTTCTTTTTTCAGAACTTAAACACAAACATGTCAGAATCACCCACATTTTTCAAAAGCATGGTATTTTATATTAACTAAGCCAAATTTGGGTAAAAATACACATCGATAATATGAGGGAAAGTTTTCTACATGATTTTTGGAATAGATTTCCCTACTAGCAACTCGAGACATTCCAATATATACCATACCATTGACACAAACTAGATTGTCGATAGAATAGATTTTTCTCAGAAAAATAGATGTAGATTCTAACTATAAAACAAGAGAGAGCTACATTATTTTACTAGACTATCGATAGAATAGTTTTTGGGAGTGGAATTCTCTCGAAATGGCAGGGAACATGCCTAAAAGTTCTGGAACGTATTTTCTAAGCTATCTCACTCGGACTGTTGTTCTAGGGGCTGCAGGGGGGATGCTTCCTAAAACTATGCTACAAACAAAAAAAACCTTATAAAGATGGAAACTCAATGAACACTCAAAACTGTTATTTTTATGAAATATATGCAAAGTTGAAACACATAGCTAGTTGAAAAGTATCAACAACAAACTGCACAAACTTGCAACACTCAAAATAACATGTGTTTTTCTTTTATTGGTTGGAAGATGAAACTGTACAATGAAATCACTACAAAATACCCAACTTTTTTAACCGAGAGAGACTTTTCACACTTCAATATAGAAGTGGTTTAGGGTTTATAATATTGGAACACTAATGCTATGGGCCTCAGATAAAGTGGCCATATTGCATGCATACATGTGCTTGGAACCCTATGGAAATGTGCCTTAGCTAGATATGACTCATGCTACTTGCCTTCATCTTATCCATTGGATAAATGCCTCCCTTTAAATATGAAAGTATACCTAAGGATTGTACCTTTCCTACAGATAAATAAAATTCAAATTATAAAATCACCTTTTGTTTTTTAACTGAAGAAAATATTCTAATTCTAGGGAAGTAACCTAGTCTAGGCACACCAAACTAGATCTAGAATGACAACTAATCTCGGAAATCACAATGTTGGCATGTGCATGTTTCCTCTCTTTTTACTTAAGAACATCTTTCCTCGCAAGGAATTCTAGAGGATTCATCATGCATGCACCCTATCTGTCCACATAAGAACAAATTACCTCCCAAAGCACTCTAGGGTTGTTCCCTCATCCCTTCTCTATTGTTGTTGTATACTTATGCATTGAGGAAAGTAAGTGTCCCATTGTTATTGGAGGAAAAACAATGAGAAATCTCAGATAAATTAAACATCTTGAATGGTATTGATTCAACAGTGATGCATTTGATTTTAAAGTTCTTTTTTGACAAATAACATTCTTAAATTGCAGAGTATCTTTTCGAATCCCTAAATTTTAAACGAATAAAACCATCACCAATATTTATTGAGATAACAGACAGTCAGAACAACATGGGCATTGGAACATACCATTTAAATGTTCATTGTTAACTATCATCGTCTACCTTCTTTGAGATTGATGCCTTCATAGCTTACTTCATATGAACTTTGCCCATATTTTTGTTATCATGTTTTGGATTATAACTTATCTTATCATGTAATGGCAAACCTAGTGTTGCAATTGAATTTCATGATGAACTGAGTGCACCATACCACTGTGGAGCTACGTAGGGCCTTTATTTGGAAAATAAGAGATGACCTTTAGAACTGGTTTATTATCAACCTTCCATAGCTCCATTCTTAGTCACTGCATTTGGTGATAATTTTAAAAACATATTGCAGTATTCCAAATCTCTAGAATTTGTGAATTTGATGGAAACTTTAAAATTCAATGGTGGATCTAATTTTCGTGTAATTTTTTTATATACATAATACATAAAAAATACATATCTATTCTATTTTTGGGTTTGAATTAATATAAACATGCAAATTTGACATTTTTTTGAACAATATAGGATGTTTTGACATTGTTTCAAGGAGTTACAACAAAATTTGGTTAATTCTTTGTCAACACAACAAATGTTGTCATGTTTATTATCTATAAATTTCTTTTTAATTTTGTTGTTGTTAAATTCAAACACAAACATGAACTAGGTTAGATTAGGCCGCATAAATTATGAAAGTAGTGAACTGTTGATAGAATCAATACAACAAATATTTGAAATTGGACTAGATTCATTGTTGGGTTTCCATGTCTCAACATCACGTCTCTATTTTAATTTTTTTCACACTTTGATGGCATACTTTACCGTGGATTATTTTTTGGGGACCTATTACCTATTCAAATTTAAAAAAGAATATTTTTGAGGGTCCATTGGTTGTCAAAAAAATTCTCTCCTATCGAGAAGGCATTCAACATTGTGCAGAGCAGGTGCAAGGCGCTGCCACTCTGAATATGTCATTCAAATAAATGTGTTGTAAAATGAATCTAGTTACTATAGTACCATTTTTTCCAATTAGAAATCCATTCTTTGGCATGATCAACATTGAAATAGCAATGCATGAGAAAATATATTTATGACTGGCATAAATCTCGGACTGAAAGGAATCAACTACTTGGTTGCATGTCATGCATGTAATTTCTAGGTATGAATGGTTCACATATCGTATCTAAGTCAATAAGGTTAATTTTTATAGCATTATAAGTTATTATACATAGGCTAAGTGTCTAGCAATTTTCTCATGACTGAGAGGCTCGAATGACTAAAGATAGGGGAAAAATGTGTGAAAAATGTATTTCCGAAGGAGGATTGGGACAGACCGAGAATCTTGGAAGAGGGGTCACGATATTTAGGAAATAGAGAGTGAGATTCCTGATTAGGATGAAACAGTGAGTGAGGGATAATACTGGGGTGAAAGAGAACATATCTTATAACTCTTACAATCGACAAGCATATTCTTCTCATAAAAAATGAGGCCATCCTACAACTTCTAATTGGGAAGCTACCCAACTTATTTTGGGGAAAATGATAGCATTTAGATTATAATTAGCAATTCCGACCTCAAAAAGGATTGGAATTTGAAGGAAAGATGTAAACCTTCTTTAGGTTGGAGCCAAGATAGATTTTTTTTCCTCTCCTTACCTATGTCAGGTTAGCGTATATCTCTTTGGCTCATTCATGTATGTATCTTGTTTTGTTCTCTTTTATTCAGCAATAAAATATAAGATGCATTATCCAAGTAGAGGAAACCAAGGGAGACAATCAATCCTCTTTGACCAATATAGAAGGAAATTATGGAGGGTTTCCTTAATCAAAAGGGAGTGCTTAATTGTTCCAATGTTGGTTATATTCATTTGTTCATAGTCTAGTTTATGGTTGAATTACCTGCCTATATAAATTAAAGAATGCCACAAGATATTAGCATTCATATGATCTCTTACACTAGCCTGTAATGTAATCATTTTCCAAAACAATTATGGATACAACTATTTAAGTATAAAAAGCAATAATTTTGGATAATGAAAATAAATTTCTATCCATCAAGCTACACATTTTAAAGAGATTTGTTTGAATGGAAATCTATTCAATGAAGAAAAAAAACTACCCTCACCTACAATATGCCTCCATGACATTTCCCATTAACAGATCAATTATTTTAATCTGCTCTTGAACATATCGAAACTGCAAATCTCTATTTTGTAAGGATATCTTCTCCTATACAACTAGAGTGAATGGAGACCGACTATGCTATAAATGCCACAGAGTAAAAATAAATTAAAGATCCAAGGGTATATTCAAGGATTCACATATTTCCACAAATTTAAGATCCAATATTTCAATTATATTGTAAAAAAAAATCCTCACATATAAACAAACATAAAAAAGTATCCTTTTATGGATTATCAATTTCACTGGAATCCAAGAATTACATCCAGTTTGGAAACTTGCCTTAATGATAATATAATGTTTGCACCATAATTTGTATGAGATGTAATTTTAATTTAGTTAGATATTTATCATTAAATCATATCTTACAGAAGGGATTCCACATTTCACATATATTGGAATCTACATAATGTTCATCATTAATTGAATTTATTTATTTATTTTTTTCCCCCGAAAGAACATGATACTCATATCATTAAAAGAGATGCAATTTTCAACCTTATTAAAAAGGCTCGCTAATCCAACACCTTGAACACCCTATCTTTTAATTAATGCAACATGTTAGCCTTCCATGTTCCTTCCCTTATCTCCACATATCGCCTATTTTTTTACAAAGCATCTTGATCCAGTAGGAGGGCTTTGTAGAAGATCAGTGACAAGAAGAATTAGATAGCCTCCAAAAAGAGGAAACACATGCCAGGAAAATAGAAATCACGGAAGTTAAAAAGAAACTGAAAAAGTGAAAAAATTCAATGGACCATATACGAACAAGACATCCTCATCAATGAATCAACAGGAAACATCAAAAAAGATCTAGCAAAACTATGGGAAACTATTGAGGGAATATAATATGGGGAATAGACCCAACCTTTGATAACATCTGAGTTGTGAATATTTTGACAACCAATACTACAATTACCAGTTAAAATCCAACTACAATAGAATGCAAATGCACATACGAATAAATCTATAGTCCCATATTCACTGACTCAAGGTAAGTGATTATAAAAAATAAGTGTTGAATATTTTTTGTATCCTTGTTTCCCAAATTTTTTTCCTAAATTTGATCTATGTAAAGGAAACGAGTAAAATAGTTATAATGGTAATTTCAAATGGAAAGGTAATAATTTTAAGGAAGTATAAAAAACTTTCTCAAATTTATCTCTCTTGGTAGCAAGTTGATGCCTATAGATACAGTTGGGGCAGAATTGTAAAATCTTGTACTCTTGTAGGAATTTTATTTGTAATGTTCCTGACAAATTAGTTTTACAAAGGAAGACGTAGAATATAGTCCTAATTAAAGGGGAAACCCCCCAAAATTCCCACTATAGGACAATTTTTGGGGCAGCTGAGTGAAGAAACCCAAAATTGGGGCTTGGAGTAAAGTTTACTCAATCATTTTAGAAGAAGAGGCCACTATAGAAAATATATAAATATGAGATGGATGAATTCATTTTGGAGCATAATTATTGATCAATTTATCTCTATTTTTTTTTAGTCGGAGGCTCTAAGGGTTTTAAGACAAGATTTTGTCTTGTCAATTTCGATGGTGAAAGATTCCACCCTAGTTGACATTCCTTTCCTTTTCTTCATGTTTTGGCACAAAGGTTTTTCTAGTTGGGTAGTGAAATTCTAGGGGTATTGGTCTTGGTTGACAAATAAGAAAATTATTTCTAAAGGAAGCAAGATTTCTTCATTTTCTCTTGGATCTAAGCATAATATGAGGGCAACAAAGTTCCTTGTTTGTTTTGTTTGGCTACAATAACCATTTCATTTAGGAAACAAGGTCTTTTGAAGCCTCTCACCACAAGGGAAAACACCTATATGAACTAAAAATCCGAGTTGACTCTTGAGGCATTGAGGTCCATTCCAGGAGAATAATCCAAACTTGTAGAATTTTTGATAAACTAAACATTTTGGAAGTTTGAGGACCAAAGTTGCATTAGGAATTGTAATGAAAAGCTAAGGTCAGGAGGGCCCTCGACACACTGCAGATCGACTTCTTAACTAGGATGGATTCCTGTCTGTAAAGGAGATATATTTATATGAAAAACACTTGTTTTCCTTTTGCAATATAACCCAATTCTCAGAGCACAAAATCTCCCTGAGGCCAATTTAGAGCAAGGGTCATTGAACAATCTCGGAGGGTCATTAAGAAGTTTTGCACACATAGAGATCACACTCTAAGGCAGACTAAGGGTTTTGAACTCTAATCAAAGGGAAACTCAATACCTTACAGTATAGATAAAACAAATACATCCAACCCAAGCTAAATCATAACTAGTATCCTACGTTAGTAGAGACAATGAAGGAAAAATAGGGACGTGGATCCGAAGTTAGTGAGATATATAGGAGAGGAAGTATTTATTTCTTGAATTTGTTCATATCAGTCCATATATAGGGTTCTAGTTAAATGTTGATTAGGGCATCCAACATTCATGTGTATAACTTGGTTCTTTATCTAAACGCAAAACCGTATGAACTCTTGTGGCATGATTTAATTGAAATCACATTATTATATTTACTAAAGGAATTTATTCCAAGAAGTTAATTATATTCAATAATTTGTTGTACTAATTGAGTTGTTCATCAGAATATATATTGTTTGAATCAGATTTAGTTGCTAGTTGACACAAGGACGTCTCAACCTCGAACCCTAATCCCCATAAACCCTAGTACGTAAAAATTACCTAGATCACTAAATTATTTTTGTTAAAAAAGTGATAATGAGATTATTTTAATGTGATAATATTTCTCCTTCAAAAAAATCTCTACAAATAGATTCCTTGTTCTTTGCATTTATGCCTTGCAAAAAATTTCATGTACCATGATGTCTAGACTCTAATACTTATAGAAACACTACCTAGAATATTTATTTGATAATTTTTTTTAATGCTTTCTATTCAATTTTGTAACAATTCTTCTTCAACAATCCTTAGCATTGAAGAAATATTAGCTCCCTGTTGACGGGAAAATTGTCTTGCCAATAGTAAGGGAATCTCCCCGGTATACAATCCCAACTAGACTCTACATTGTTTGTGATAGGGATCCCATTCAGTATGTGGTCCCAGTTTCCATTACACTGTTGAGATATGTGCCATTTCTCGGATAGAGAGGGGATCGCAATCGTGAGAACGTACGGCTGCTCGACGAAACAGAGTCAATGGTCAATGGATACCGTGCAGATGAAACACCACGAATAACAAAGCGAGATTTAAAGCATGCAACCCATAAGGAGTGTTGTTAGCAAAACTTCATTAGGGCCATAATCATACGGAGGATCACTTGAACATAAGAGAAACAATTCAATATGATCACATGTCCTTCAGTTACCTAGGAATATTTTAGAAGAGATTTAGGTACATATCAACAAACTAGCTCGTTAACATATCCCTACATTGAACCACCATACATCATCCACATATCAAAAGAGCTCAAACATATAAATAATGTACAGACAGAAATATGGACCAATCAATTACGAATAGTATCAGACATGTAAAAGAATTATATTCATGGTGTCAATACACGAAAGACTCCATCATATCCAATAGTGAGATCTAAAACATTCATTTGTATTCATCCCTGGAACATACATTCAATTTTGTAAAATTGTATTTCTCTCTCCTTTTGGAGTCCAAAAAAAGGCCTTTACAGTCTCTCCCGAGGGAGTTCATATAGAACTAAAAATGAATTTTGGGCTACCCTATCTCTTCACCTCCCCGACTGTTGGGATGGCCTGCGACTTGGAAGAAACTGTGACCTGCGACCTGAGTAGGGTCACGACCTGCAACCTGGTGGCATTTGCGACCTATGAATTTACTGCCTCTACAACCCGTATGTCCAGTTACTTCCATGGGAGCAATTTTGTGATAGAAAGGACTAGGGTTTCCACCTGTTGTTGCTCCTTGAGATAGGTCTGTTAGGCTTGATATTCAGTGGCTATTGGGGTGAGTTGAGGCATGTCCTCACCTAGCCTGTGCCAGCATTCAAGTGCATCTGGAACTAGCGTGCACTTCTTTGTATTAATATGATTGGACAACGATGCTAGCTTGGTGGAGATCCTGACTGGTGCAACGACATATTGTATGATGTTCTCCCTCGTAGCTGGGAGGTCCTTTGAGTTATTTGCCTATATGATCGGATCAAGAAATGATTGAATATCTTGCAATACTTTCTCTTGTGCCTTTTTTTGGGTCAACGTACCCATGGAAGGTATGTGATGCATTTCTGCCATCGAGTCGATACCACTGATGAGATGCTTGTTTGCAGTCATCACTTTGTCTACATCCTTCATGAGTTTATCCCTGAATTGTAGCTTCATCCGCATCTGTACCTTGTCATTCTCGGTGCGGGTCCAATCCTTATTTGGTATAGTGGTAGGGGCTTGTGGATATCTCTCAGACTATTCGAGGATGGTGTTAAGCACTGTAGAGGCCTCTTTTAGCTGGGTGAACTTCTTCCTTGTTTGTGCTTGGACCCCTAGTAAGGGAGCGATTTCTTTCCTTAGCCTCATCATTTCTTTGTATGTTTGTATCATAGTCCTCCCCAAGATGTCCAGCTCTCCTTGGATGGCGGCTTTTAGTCCGTCAAATTAAGTGAGTGAAAGCTGGAGCATTTGGTTTTTGACTTCCAAAACCTTCTTTTCCTCTTCTGCCTGAGTGGCCCTCTGCTCAGATATACAGAGCCTATTTTGTAGTAATAAGATCTCTCTACTCATTCTGCTGATGTTTTCTTCTGTTGCAGCAGCAAACATAGTTCTGGTAGATGCTATCATTATGGGATTTGTCCTGGTGTCTAGGACTATGTCCTTTTCGGTAGTTAGCCAAAGGCTCAGCCAGGTTCTAGGCTAGACATTTTCTCCTCTCCTGCCTGATCTTGTGAGTGTACTAATCGTAAGATAGCCTCATTAGATCTAGTACATCATCCTCTTTTTCCTTTGAGATACCGAGTTCTGAGAATGGGAAGTGCCCTCCTGTCATGGGAGTTGTCGAGGGTATGTCAATAGGTGGCAAGTCTGCTTGCCTCCCGATTTGTAAGGGTTGTGACCCACTTCCCTCCACCTCTTCAGATGTCTCTTCCTGATTTTTTCGAGCTTCCTCTTCCTCTCTTCTTTTCTCTGCTTCTTCTCTGTCATGTTCCTGCTTCAACCTGTTTTATAATTCTCTTCTTCTTTGGCATAATCTTCTTCTTATTATTTCTTTCTGCGAGCCTCCTCTTCTTACTTCTTTCTATATTCCTCCCTCTGCTTCTTTTTCCGTTGTTCTTCCTCTTGCTTCTTGTTCTGTTGTTATTCTTGTTATTGTTGTGCCAAAGCATCTTGGGTTTTCTTAAGTTCTTCTTCTCTTTGTTTTTTCTCATAATTTCGTTATGCCTCGACCTCTTTGTCTCCTCCTTCTTGTTGACTCTCAGGAGGTTCATTGCCTATGGTTTTCTTTGGTTTTTTGGGTTGAGAAGTAGATTCTTCTCCTGTTGGTGTTTTCCGCTTCATGGCATCAACTCTCTCCTGCAAGGTCTGATCATCTTGAGACTGGTCTCCTTGCTTTCCATCTAAGTAAAATTCCTCTATGGGGGCTGCCTCCCTGAGTGCATTATACTAGTTCCTTACTTCATCTTCCACAACAGTCTCTGTGTGCTGATAAGTCCAATTAAACTTAGCCCGCTTGAAGTGCGCAAGGACAATCCTTTCTGGGTCATAGGATCGGAAATATAAGTTCACGAAATGGAAGCCCCTTATGTGATCAACTTCCACCTCCACTTCCTTGAAGTCTTTTACCATGTAGGCACCAATGGTGAGTGGGAGGGTAGGCCATGGTTTCTTCTTGCCTTGACTCATCGTTTTGGAGAAACCGCTCATCATCTGTTAGCATATTTCTTGTAGCATCAACTTATCTGTAACGAATTTGGGCAATGCATGGGGCTACTTGAATGATCCAAAAACCCTGATGAAGGTGCCTTCTCAGATGGCAAACCAGTAGGCTACCTTCATGGCCATATCCATGGCTCTTCTAGACATGCAAGGTGGATCTTCATTAAAGAGACAACGGTATAGAGCAGTGATAAAATTTTCTAAGATCACATCGATGCCTTGCTTATATTTGGAATACCAGAAAATATTTAGATCCTTGTGAATCAGTCCCCCAATCATTGCATTCCAGTTATGCGCCCAATTGTCAAAGTTGCAGCATAAGAATACTCCATCTAAAAGGTAGGAGGCCATATAGAACTCTGATGCTAACCCTTCTCCTGGTAGCTGCGCTACTTATATATTCACCCTTAGAGTTGAAATTAATAGATGGGCCAAGTTAAAGCGAGTGTCGTAGGTGGTAACTGTGTACATGAGGGGAACCCATGCTCCGTTGAAGGTAGTGGCATCCATCCTGCCATACATCCAACACATCATGGCTATGACAAGTGTATACATGTTCCTCAGACCCTCGACCTTATATTCCTGATCTTTCTTTCCCTTGAACTTTTCGGGGTCTTCCCACCAGCTCCTTAGGGTGTCTTGTACCGACATGTCAAGTGTTGCTATCCATAGGGCATTGAAATATTCTTCTTTACTTGGGAGTGAATAATATACTTTGGCATCCCCTGGGATCAGGTTGGCGAAGGCTTTTTCGGCGTGGTCTCAGATTTCCTAGTGCTTTGAATCCACTTTTTGGAGGATCTATTCAATCACTTTCGCACATGGGAATATAAGAGGGTGGGTAGCCACATAGTGCAATCTAGATCTCTTCACCTGTATGTATACTTGCCGGTATATAAGGTCCTCCAGGAATTCCTGCTTCGTGAACTCTTGATAGAGTTCATACCAGGACATCTTTGCACCTTTTCCAAAAACATAGGCGGTGTCTCCATATATAGGATTCGATGGTAGAGGCATGTCACCCTCTGGTGGATCCACTTATGTACTCTTGTGCCTTCTGTGAACCGTCGAGGGCCCCATTTTTCTTAAGGCCAAATAGATAGAGACGCACTCGAGCTCAGCTTCAATATTACCTAGCATATTCAAAAAATAGTCCCAGATAAGACAGACGACATGGAGGCAAATAGAGAAAATACCTGACTAAACCAACTAGTGTCGTGGCCGGTCTAGGAGGCTAAGTGATCAACAGGATAGGTCGCACCAGAGAATTCTAAGTCGCTGCGACCTGTATCGATCGCAAAGGCTTCGGTCTGGAAGGGATGTGACCCGACGACCTAGTCTCGGGGTCGCGAGGTCACATCTGCATGAAAATTAGACCTTTTTGACTTGGTAACTTGGCAACCCAGCGACCAGGTTGTGAGGTCGCGAGGTCGCATTAGGGATTTTCTAGGCGAAAAATAGGTTAGCATGACCTACGAGGAATGTGGGGAAAAAATTCAAGAAAAGGAAGGGAATCAAGCTTGAAGGGAACATAGGAGGTATAGGAATGGGTATCCAAGGTAGTAGAGGACAGTAAAAGGGGTCAGATCTGGTCTGGGCATGATGGGATGAGAAGGAGAGAAAAGGAGCCTTAGAGGAAAACCTTCTAAAGAAAGGGGCCACTACTGTTAGGGATCTATGATGATTAATAGCCCAGCTAGTGAGAAGGGTTAGAGAGGGCTAGTAGTCAACAGAAACATGAAATGCAGGAGGTTTCAGCGGCATACCTAGAAAAAACGCACTCCGGTTGGTCTTCCAAATGCTTTGTGAACTTTGTCGTGCAGGTAAAATGCGATTGATTTGAAAATGGGTTGGATAATCTGTTATTATTTTCAATAACCTCCCACCCAGTTAAACAAATAAAAGATCTAACTTATACTTGGCAATTTGCAGAAATTATGCTTGAAAGTGGTGTATGATTTTTAATTTTTTAAGTATCTTAATTAAATTTGTTTTTGATGAAATTAAACATGTTCAATAGTAATATAATGCAGCAATAAAACATCCACACATAAAAACAAAATTAATCTAGGAGTTCACCCAAATATCGTGGGTTATGTCTCCTTGAGCTTTTGTCATCTTGACTTGGCTCTTTGGGATTATGGTAAAGTTTATTTTACAAGTTCCACACTTAACTCCAATGGTTACTGAATTGAACCAAAGGGCTTATAATACCATCTATATCCCTGTCATGGCTTTCATGGATGTCATCACTCTGCAAACGGATCTAGGCTCCCTTAGACTTGATTCCTTCTATCAGTGCACTAAGCTACACTGAGCTTCTCCATGGCACTAACTCCTTCATAATTCTAATTCTGTCCCTAAAACCTCACCTACTGTCTCGAACGCACATCAGACACCAAGTATAGGTTGATCATTTTCTCAAAACGAGCACTGCAACCCCAAACTAGGCCTCCCTCCATGGTTTGCCCTAGGCTGCCCAAAACTTCCCTATAGCTTCTCGAGCTCTATAAGTCTTCAAATGGCTCTAAAAATTCCTTCATTGGATTCATAATGCCAAAATTAGTCAGGATAGACTATTTTTTCACTAAAAATGGCCTCCAGCTGCTCTGGTTTCACCTCTAACACCTATCGCCACCCCCTAGCACTAGGGTCACTGAAAAATTCTATGATGGGTTCTCGACCTCTAGAAATTCCTCAAAATCTTCTTCAACCTCCACCAATGGATTCATAATTCTGATTACAGTCATAAATGACTATTGGTTCGCTGCATAAGGCCTCTAGTTGCCCTGGCTATGCCCCGAACTGCTACTAGAAAAAGCTGGTACTGATGGCCTCTAGAACTTCACTGAAGCATATCGGGCTTAAAAAATCCTCTACGGGCTCTAAAAAACACACCATTAGTTCTAGAACATCTAAAACATCCAAAAATGACTATTGGTTCATTGAAAAAGGCCTCTAGTTGCACTGGCTAGGCCTCAAACTGTTGTTGGCCCATGGTGGCCCTTGTGGCCCCTAGAACTTCACTGAAGAAAAAAACTGATCAAAAGTCCTCTGATGGCTCTACAACCCTCACCAATGAGTCTAAAATGTATGCAATAGTTGAAATTAACTATTGGCACTCGAAAATTGGTTTAAAATTGAGTGAGTTATGACCAAACAACTTTGCCCCAATTTTTTCACTAAATCTGGAAAAACTCTAGTTAACTTTAGAAGTCCGCCAAAATTGGCGCGCTCCCTAAAAATTCGCTAACTTAAGTGGAGTTTAATTAAATTTTAATCCTTGATTAGCACTGGTGGTTAGTGCTAATGGCACCATTAATTTTTTTCCTCTGCCCTTGGTCTCCGCACTTGGTCAATTGGGAGGGGGCTCGCTACCTCCTCCCCCGTCGTTGGCATGACTTTAAACCTTTAAATAAAAGTGGCTGCCAAGGTCTATTATGATCAAATTTTGTGGCTTGGTGGTTAGGCTGGGCATTATTACAGGGGAGGTTGTGGGTTCAATCCACACCTCCGCTCATCACTTAACCTTTTGAACCATGCGAACCTTTTGTGTGGGTTAAAACCTTCGATTTGCCACATTTTAAAACGTGCTCCACCTTTGATTTGCACTCTGGGTTTTTAAAATATTAATAATTAAAGTTTGAATTAGTTATAATAATTATCTAATATATATATATATATATATATATATGATATTTCAACCATATAATATTTTATAAATATATATATATAATATGTAATACAATCCAACTTTTAAAAATAATTCCAACCTTAGAAATATTAGGAATTTTACCCACATATAAGACCAAACTGGCGAATCTGAAGGTGCCATTTGGCGCAATGTCATTGGTTGTTGCTGGAGGACTTTCCTCATGAGCTGATTGTTCCTGCCACATCATCCATGTACTTGTTCTACTATTTTTTTACCTGTGATCAAAATGCAATATCTTCCTCATACGATATCGGTTTTTCGAACCATTCATGGTGCCAGAATCAGGAAGACGATATCTACATAACCATCCATGTTTCAACCCAATCCTGTAACTTTCAATTTTGAGCTATCACTTAGGTCCATGATCCAGTTCTGATCACACCTCCCCATTGGGAATCTTTTGGACCCCAAAAGACTGATATAATGATCTGTACAATAGATGAGAGTACATCACCCTCTCTTCTCAGCCTCCATACACTTTGCCTTGCATGGCTAGTGACTTTTAACCACAACTCGAAGGTAGACGACACTTCCCTTCCTGGATTTACTTTCCTCCTGTCAAGAATTGTCTTCCTTGCACTCACTCAGAAATTCCTAGCAAGAAATTTACAGAAGGTAGTTGAACATCATTGCCTTGATCATCGATCCAAGATGGTTCAAAAAAACATGAGATTACAACATAAATACATGCATACTTGACTGAATTTTGCATATGTACAAATGAGTGTATGTCTTACTGTGTCAAGAAGTCAAACCACTTCTCACCAAGACACTTCCACGGTGACTTTTGCTGCTGCAAATCTTTTTCATGTGAAACATATGTTCTCACATCAATGATGGAATCCTTGGTTCCACTTTCACCAGTCTTTCTATCCTCTTGCCTCATTTTCTTGGGACAATTAGTTGGATGCAATGCTCAACATTGGGAAATAACATGCCCCTTCTTCTGGCAATGTGTGAAAGTCTTATGCACCTCCTTTGCAAGTTGCCTTTGCTTCATCTGCTTCCTATATGCCTTCTTCCTCATCCAGCATCTCGAAACATCATGGTTAAACCGACCACAATATACACAACAACTCTTTCTTCCATTTAAGAATGCAAAATTTTCATGCCTTGCAAAAACATAATCAACTTGACTATGGGAATAATTATACCTCACATGCTGCTTTGCATTTCAATCCTTGCTGCCTTCTTGAGGAGATGAACTAGTAGAGGTGGAGCTTTCTCTTGCAGACTAACATCATCATTCTTGTCTTGAAAACTGTCCGAACTCGCATGCTCGCCATAAGATGCATTTCTACAATCTTTTTGCTGCAACAAAGGCTTAAAGAAATGGCAATCAACTTGAAAACAAACTTGACATGTTTGTGATTTAGAACTTGGAACAAAAGTTCTCTTTGAAGTTGCCTCACATGCCTTCATGGCTTTGGAGTCTATGCCACTAGATTGCACATAACCAAGACAAAATTTCTTAGGTCGTTCCTCAACCAAAATAGGTTCAACCATGCCTTGTGCATGTTTGCCTAAAACCTTGCCTTCATAACCCATTTTAAACATTAACTTGGACCCTATGCCTCTAGTGTGCTTTTCAAATGAACAAACACATCTATCTGATGAGGAAACTTAAGACAAATTTAAGTGAATTACCTCTGATTCACACATGCTCTTGGTTAAAGCTTCTTGGGCTTGAGGGAGCTGCATCTCCATCTCATGCATTCTTTGAATAATTTCTTCTTTCTCTTGCTTCATAGCAACAAATTTCTCACGAAGTATAGTGCTTTCCCTTCTATCTTCAAACAGAATTTGCACCATATCCTTCAAGATGTAGAAGTCTCGCTTCATGTCTTCATTGAAGAATATTGTGACAGAGGAGGATTTTTAAACCTCACTTGATGAATTTTTCATTATTAAAATGAACTAAAGAACTTCAACAAAATTTCACAAAGCTTTTGAAACAACTGACAAAGCTTTTGAACAAAATGGTTGTAGAGTCAAGCTCTTCTTCAAGCAGCCTTTTTCAAACGAACCCTCTTGTGCTTCAAGGGTTGCCTTGAGGTCCTTTGGGTAAGGAATATGCCTTCAAAACTTCTTCCTTCTTGTCCTCTCCTGAACTTAGCTATCAGTAGCTCTCCCTTCACCTCTAGCAAACTCAAGCAACAGTGAGTTTGCGAATAGTCAAATAGTCAAATTATTTTTAAACAATGCAAACGCCTTCAAGTCAACAAGCAAGCTATTGCTCTGTCAATCAAGAAATCAAGTGTTCTGATACAAACCTGATCTAAAAATGGGTTGGATAACTTTTTATTCTTTTCAAGAACCTCCCACTCAGTTAAACAAATAAAAGATCTAGCTTATACTTGACAATTTGCGGAAATTATGCTTGAAAGTGGTGTATGAATTTTAACTGTTGAAGTGTCTTAATTCCATTTATTTTTGCTGAAATTAAACATGCGTAGCAACAATATAAGGCATAAATATAACATACACACATAACAACAAAATTAATCTAGGATTTCACCCGAATATCATGGGCTACGTCTCCTTGAGCTATTGTCATCTTGACTTGGCTCTTTGGGATTATGGTAAAGTTTCTTTTACAAGTTCCACACTTAACTCCAATGGTTACTGAACTGAACCAAAGGTCTTATAATACCATCTATATCCCTGTCATGGCTGTCATCACTCTGCAAATAGATCTAGGCTCCCTTAAACTTGATTCCTTCTATTGGTGCACTAACCTACACTGAGTTGCTCCATGGCACGAACTCCTTCAGAATTCTATTTCTATCCCTGAAACCTCACCTATTGTCTCTATCACACATCAGACACCAAATATAGGCTAATCATTTGCTCAAAACGAGCATTTCATCCCCAAACTAGGCCTCCCTCCACGGTTTTTCCTAGGCTGCCCAAAACTTCCCTTTAGCTTCCCGAGCTCTAGAAGTCTTCACATGGCTCTCAAAATCCCCTCATTGAATTTATAATTCCAAAATTATTCAGGATAGACTATCTTTTCACTGAAAATGGCCTCTGCCTGCTCCGGTTTCGCCTCCAACACCTATCAATACCCCCTAGCACTAGCGTCACTAAAAAATTATCTGTTGGGTTATAGACCTCTATAAGTCATTAAAAGATTTTTCAACCTACATCAATGGATTCATGATTTTTATTACAGTCATAAATGACTATTGGTTCGCTTCATAAGGCCTCTAGCTGCCCTGGCTAGGCCCCAAACTGATGCTGGAAAAAGCTGGCACTAATGGCCTCTGGAACTTCACTGAAGAATATCGAACTTAAAAATTCCTCTACATGCTCTACGAACCACACCATTAGTTCTATAACATCTGAAGCATCAAAAAATGACTATTGGTTCAATTGAAAAGGCCTCTAGCTGCACTGGATAGGCCTCAAACTACTGCTGGCCCTTGGTGGCCCTAGTGGCCCCTAGAACTTCACTGAAGAAAAAACATACTCAAAATTTCTCTAATGGCTCTGCAACCCTCACCAATGATTCTTTAATGTCTGAGATAGTCTAAATTGACTATTGGAACTCGAAAATTGGTTGAAAATTGAGTGAGTTATTACCAAAACCACTTTGCCCCAATTTTTTCACTAAATCTGAAAAAATTCTAATTAACTTTAGAAGTCTGCTAAAATTGGCGTGCTCCCTAAAAATCCGCTAAATTAGTTGGATTTTAATTTACTTTTAATCCTTGATTAGTGCTAGTGGTTAGCACTAATGGCGCCATTAATTTTTGGCCTCCGCCCTTGGTCTCTGCGCTTGGTCATGTGGGAGGGGGGTGGCTCCCTCCTCCCCCGCCGTCACATGACTTTAAACCTTTAAATAAAAGTGGCTGCCATGGTCTATCAGGACCGAATATTGTGGCTTGACGGTTAGTCTGGGCCCTATTACGGTGGAGGTCATGGGTTCAATTCACTCCTCAGCCCATCACTTAACCTTTTAAACCATGTGGACCTTTTGAGTGGGTTAAAACCTTCGATTTGCCACATTTTAATACGTGCTCCACCTACCTTTTGCGTCGGTTAAAACCTTCGATTTGCCACATTTTAATACGTGCTCCACCTTTGATTTTCACTTAGGGTTTTTAAACTAATAATAACTAGCATTTGCACCTTTTTTGGTGCAAAACAACGCCGAAGAAAGCCTCACCGAATCCTCCGTTACGACATTTTTTTTCGTCGGCCAACAACTTTTCTAAGGGTCTGCCGATTCGGGTCTGGTATCTCACATTAACCTAACATGAAAGAACCAATTCCACCATTCAAATAGAGGGTGGAAACTCCATATCCCTCACGGTGAACGAAAAATTTATCCAACCTCAAACAATATACAAGTATCAGGATGATGTTGCTCGTTCATTCTATCTTCTCCTCTTGGGAAAAAAAATAATCCAAGAGGGAGACTTTTTAGTACAGCACCCCCGCTCTCCCTGAGGGCCTAATTATGATAGCAGTCGCAAAGCCTATAGACTGTGACTAGGGCCACTTCTAGTGACCACTGGTTATATAGTTGGCATGCTTAATGGTGCTCTTTCTGGCTGGACTTGTTCACCCTCATCCCTCTGCCATTATTCAATCAGAGTTTGACATTTTCAATCAACCTCAACACCTGGCGTAGACACCATGTTAAAAATTGAAAGGTCGGGAATCCAACCCAGTATTACTGAGCTAATGCTCGTTTCATGATGAGCACTCTGGATGGTTCGATATCAAGTTGTGTATTACTATTTCCAATAATCTCATGGGGTTTTCACTTTGAAATATTAGGTTTATTGAACATCTTCAGCCAAATCATGCTTCAATTTTCCTATGAAACAGGATTGTAATGTGCAGTTTGGTTATCTTTTGTCGTGGAATTTGGAAAAATGTGTTACCAAAGTCAATCCCTCGCACATCTCTAATTTCATATCTAAAACATAAATGGGTTTCATGGCATGTTCATTCTTTCACTCTACAAATTTTAGTAGTTATGCCTGCGATTTTTATTTGCAGTGCCCAACAGTCTGGGAAAGGTGGGAGAAAATCCCAGGTCAAAGTCTCGGAACATGAAGTTCGGCAAGTGCTGCAAAATTAACTCCACTATACAATGTCTCTTTCTTTTATATATTCCAAGCATATAAGCCTCTATGCACCTTGTTTTTACAAAATTTAGTGTCCGAACTCAACGCAAAAAATCGTATAAGTGAAGCCCTTGAAAGGTATCTACTTTATAATATGATCAATGAGTTTGAGCCGTTCTTTGAAAGTATAGTGGTAAAGACTTCTGATATCCATAGATTCTTGCCTCCTGGGAAAATATATCTCAATGAAGATGAGTTTCTACTGGAAAATGTCTCAATTTTAAGGAACAATGGGTTTCCAAGGCATGTGCTAGGGGAACTGTATACAAAACACCCGGAGTTATTCAGTCGTTCTGCCGCTAAATTGCAAAAGAAATTGCAATTCTATGAGAAAATTGGAGTTAGTAAGGTTTCTACTATAAAAATCCTGGCATATTGCCCATCGCTTCTCAATGATGAATTATATAAAAAATTTGTGACCGCTTCTAATGGTTTGAATGGTTTTCAAGTTGAGAAGAACAGGATTTGTTGTTTGTTGGAAAAAAATCCACTGAAATGTAGTAGTATTTTAGAAAAGCTAATGCTTTTGGCAGGTATCGGTTGCCCTTGGGATGAGATTAGCGAGCTATACCGTACAAAGCCTCAACTTTTTATGGACAGTTCAAAGACAACACTGTATTCTATAATGGAGTGCTCGACGCAGTCTCTCTCGACACTTGCATGACTGCAATAGTTGATAAGTTGATTTTGTTTGTAAACCCTAGATTAAACTAGACGGATGCTGCTTCTTATTCTTCGTTATCGAATATGACCTCTGGTCCAGGCACTTCTGCCTCCCTCCATGGCTTCTCTCTGCACATTCAAGTCGTCCCAAGGTTTCATTCTTCGTCGCTTCAAGCGTCGTCGCTGTTTTTGGTCTCGTCCAATAGCAACAACAACAAACGCAAATGTCCTCCAGCAGGAACCCCTAGTATAGTAGTAGGACTCAGGACTCGCCTCTGATTTTAGCCATGGCTTTATACTTCAAAATATTTTACTGGGATATTGAGTTTTGTTTTTATGTGTGGCATTGTCGCCCAAAACTTTAATGGAATCTGATATATACATCTGTGAGATATGCAACCATGGGTTTAAGAGGATCAAAACCTACATATGCACAGGTGTCGACACGAGGTTCCGTGGAAGCTGTTAAGGAGACCTACTCCTGAAGTTCGGAAGCGAGTGTATGTTTTCCCTGATCCAACGTGACTTCATAACGATCCATGCCATGCTCTGGGAGACCTAGTAAGCATTTGAGCGCACAACGTCTAAGAAAGCCGCAAGTCAACAAATCGAAGAAAAAAAATATTATTAAAATAAAACAACTAGTGGACGACGAATCTTCATACAATGTCGCGAAGTAAAACCCCACAATAGAACGCAGCTGAAGGCGAATGAACCATGCTAGTGAGTACTAATTTGAAGGAGGTGGCATACACCCCCCCCCAGGAGGCCCCATCGGGAGACCGATGAGCCTGAAGCTAATCGTCTGGAGGCGGCGACAACAATGGGAGCTGGAAAAAGACGAATGTTGCAGGGATCAAGGTTCCACCATAAACCCTTATTGGCTTCTGGGCACGCTTCTAAAAAAGTATTATTATTATTATTATTAATGATAAAAAGAATATATATATATATATATATATATATATATAGATAATAAAACATTGAACAAGATTCTTAACTATGGAGATTCACTATCCTTTTATCATGAATCTCCTTAATCTATAAACAACCTTTGGTACAATTCCATGGGCCAATATCATGGCTAATCAATATTACATGCCCAAAAAAGTCATAACTCATTTTATATGAGAATTGTTCATATGATAGCTTTTTAATTATTAAATTTAATTAAAATGA
The DNA here is from genome assembly GCA_034641835.2 of Pinus albicaulis. Taxonomy (NCBI): domain Eukaryota; kingdom Viridiplantae; phylum Streptophyta; class Pinopsida; order Pinales; family Pinaceae; genus Pinus; species Pinus albicaulis. Next base: position 938,796,711 of record CM076573.1, read on the forward strand.
TAAAAAATGTATAATTACTTTAAAAAAATATAAGCCTTTGATTTGTGTATACCACTAAGAATATTCTAGAATAATCTATGTGATCCATATAATAATTATTGACAATCAAATTAAAATTATGAAAATCTTATTTCAATTAAAATTCTATTATGGAAACTATTTCAAAATAAATATACTTATTAACCTAATTTTTTTTTAGATAACAATATAATACTTTTTTAAAAACACAAAGTACATGCTATAAAATTCTTATATGAATGTTTGGAAAATATAATTGAAAAATATTAAAATGTTAAATTAAATACAATAATGGAAAAAGATTTAATAATGAAACATCGATATCAAATAACAAAAATGCTAGACTTAATATAACTTTTAAAAAAAAAAAACATATATATATTATTAGAAAATAAATAATAAAAAAATTATTAGAAATTATATATATATATATATATATATTACAAAATTAAAAATTTATTTCCATTTATTTATAAATATTTAAAATAATATTTTTTCAAATGTATAATTTTAAATATAAATAAAAATAACATTTTTATTATATGATAATGATGAGGAAGATGATTGTTTTTCCTTTTCATGGGAAGCCCGGGTCAATAGAGGTGTGTAACACCTACCTTATTAACCATTTACATTTACCATATAAAAAAAAATCATATTACCTACATGGATAATATGTGTTAGTCTATTTGCAAATATACATATTACGCCGCATATGATTAACCTGTCATATATTACATCGCATACTATAACAAATGTTCAGGTTACAATAAACCCTGCTAATCTCTTAAGTTAAACTATGTTCACATTTCCATACGTCTGAAATCACAGTAGAAATCATTTAACTGATAAATACTTCTTGGGTCAATTCATGTGTACGCCAACTAGATATTCTGAATCAATTCTATCATAGTTATGATCCGTATCTATAGTTTAAATTAGGTTATAATTATGTTTATTTTATTTTAATTCAAAGGAAAATCTCACATTTACTCCAGCATTTAAGACTAACCCTTGGTTGACGATGCGAACTCCATCTGTCTGATCGAGCTGGTGCCCCCTCTGTCGTTGGATCATAGCTCCTCGTGATCAACGGTGTTTAGGACTAATGGGGTGGGTTAGGGTAACTACCCACCCCCCCATCTCACGCCTCAGACTTCATTGTTGTGTTACACCGTTGGGAACTTCGGCTCTGCAACCTCATTTTCACTGGCCGAACTGCTACTGTATGTATTATGTCGGTCTCATGGCTTGAACTTAATAATCTAGTTGTTGTTCTCATCACACCGAGATGGTCTCTTCTGGTGATTCACACTATAACTTCCTTTGGAACCATACCATGGCTCCACAGGTCTTTCTACATGGTTGCAAGTTCTTCCATCTGTCGATTTCCACCGGTAGATTATTACTTTGCCAATGTGTCTCCATAGCTTCAAGCAGGTCTCCATCGTCTTCAGCAAGCTACCACACTCATGGCTACGAGGTAAGTTCAGCTTACTGTTTTTCCTCTTAACAATGGTTTTCTAAGTTATACATATGGGTTTTCAATTTGAGTTATTCCCTTTAAGTTCATCCATTTTTCTAACCCTTTCTTTTCTATTCTCTGCGGGGTTTTGGCTAGGTACCACTCAGTGCTTGCGCCATATCAGCAAGAAGACCTGGCATCGGCCTTTTCTCTCATTACCGATGGTAAGAGTTCCCATCATTCTCTCCGGTAATTCTTTATACATTTATGCAATGTAACACTCGGCCTCCCTCCACTTATCTTGCAAGTGAGGTCCCAAGCTTTCGGCGAAAGACTTAGATGCATTCCTAGTTTTCTGTTTGTTTATAGAAGATTGGAATCCATCTTAGCTCTCTTATGGCTTGTTCTTACTGTATTATCTGTAATTTGAAATACTTTATGTTCTCAAAGTTATTTTATTTTTAAGTAAGGGTTTCATTTTTCAAGGCTATGCATTTCTCGATTTTGTAAAAGAGTTTAAAGATCTCCTCAGAGACGTTATATGTGCTACTCAATTAACTGTTTTTTCTTTTCATTTCACTAGAAGTATCTGTAATGAGCCGGAATGGTTAATATGAAATATTCTTAGTTTCTTTGTAATACAAGGACTCTGTCTTTTCCAGTTTTGTTCAAAGTGTAATAATTAAGCGGTTGCACAGTTTATTTTGAACGTCATTCTTGTTTCTCTACATTTATAGCATTTTAGTTTAGTTTCATTATTGAGATACTTTGTTTGTATTTACTGTGCCCTCACAATGTTCCGGTAAAGATTATGTTGGGACCGGAACCAGGACTTTGTATTAGGTTCTAGCTCTAAACCCACAGATTACTGTTTTCTTTCATAGATAGGCTCCTCTGCTCAAGAGTGACATGTAGTTTGCACAGGTTATGATCAACTTCGCCTATTCTCTATTTACAGTAGTTCTTGAATATATATATATATATATATATATATATATATATATATATATATATATATATATATATATATATATCTTAAATCTTAATAGCCAACACTCTTACAATTCTTGTGTGTTCTCAACTATTCCTCTTTTTTTTACAAATGTTTAAAAATCTAAAGAAAAGAATACTGGGGTTTCATTGTTATTTACCATCCAAATATAAAGACTGTCTTGAGTTCTTTTCTGAATTTTCTTTCTCCTAGGTAGATATTTCTTGCATATTCAGCAATTTCCTAGAATGTCCCGCTATATGAAATTTCTATTTCTTGTACAGTAAATTATAAGCATAAATTCAGGTATATTATCATATATCCACATTATGTTCTAGTATAGTGAAATAGAAATATAATTTCTAATATATCCCCATATATATATTCACATTATGTTCTTGTGCAGTAATAGAAATAAAGTTCTGTTATACTCGTTGGTTCGTGTTCTGTTCTTGTACAGTAATAGAAATAAAATACGGATTTTTCCTACTACATTCACTTTGTTTCCTCTATTATAGAATTTTGAAAACTAGATACAGAACATCAAACAGTAAAATTAAGTGTTGTATGTACCTACTTCAGAGTATAGGATTTTACCTCAGTAATTTTTGGTCCCACAACCTTGAGCGAGGCGATTACATCCTCTGCTCCCCCCTTGCTCCACACCAAGTCAGAGGAAATTGTCTCAGACAAGAAGTCTGACCTCGGGGTTGGAAAATCTAGTCTAGCTTTTCTAGGGTGAGTTCCTTGAGTTCCACTGGTACTCCCACTAGCTCTGGACAACTCAGAACCAACATACACTGCTTAGCCCCCCTAACTCTTCTAAATAGAACCCCATTCCCTCCTAGGATTTTTCCTTAAATCCTTTTTGGGAAGGTAACTGTCAGAACTGTCTCAACCTCTTCCTGGGTTTCTTGGAATATTTTACCACACAGTTACTTTCACCTTTTACCCAAAATAAAACTATTATTTAATTAAATCCTTTAAAATAAAATTCATGTGTTAATATCATTAACGAATGCCTCATCGTTTATAATTCTGAATGTATTTTAATAACTTATGTAACAACAAGTAAAAAGTAAAAAAATAAAACACGAAGTTACATCTTCCCCTACTGGAAGAAACACCATCCTCGGTGTTACTCATTTTCTGAAAACATTTCCGAATAAGCCTCAAACATAACTTTTTCGTATTCCCAAGTAGACTCCTCTGGGCCAAAGTGCTTCCACTGCACTTTAACTTGGGTGATGACTTGCTTCTGGAGCATTATTTCTCTCTAATCTAGGATATGATGGGGTTCTACCAGAAACTCGTCTTCTGGTTCTACCTGCAATCAGCAAGATTTCGAATTAGTTCAAATCAGAAAATCATTGTATGTAAATCGTATGTCTTTATTGACTTACATGTATACCCTTCTAGTGTATGATGTGCTTGGAATCGTGTACATAACACTTCAATAAATACACATGGAATACATTGTTCACTAATATATCGCATGGTAAAGCCAAATGATAGGCCACCGGCCATATCCTCTCTAAGACTTCAAAAGGTCCGCCATAGCGGGGAGCCAACTTGGCACAATCATTCCATCGCAAAGTGATTTTCTTTAGCTTGATTCTCACATACACATGGTCCCCTACTACAAATTCCCGAAAATTTATTTTCCTGTCTGCGTAAACCTTTTGTCGGTCTTGAGCCGCCTTCAAATTCTACCTAATTTTCTTAATCTCCCGCTCCATCTCTTCCAGCATATCTGGTCCAAGCATCATTTTATTTTCTAGGCTACTCCAATTTATAGGAGTCCGACACTGTCTCCCATACAATGCTTCGAAAGGGCTCATCGTAAGAGATTATTGATATCCATTATTGTATGCAAACTCAACCAAAAGTGGGTACTCCTCCCATTTTGTCGGTTGTTGCATTACATACATGTGTAGCATGTCTTCTAAAACTTGATTCACCCTCTCTGTTTGCCCTTCCGTTTGCGGATGGTAGGCAGTGCTAAATTGTATTTGTGTTCCCAATCTACTAAATAGTGTCTTCCAGAATGTTGATGTGAACTTCACATCACGATCTGAAATGAATGCTCGGGGAATACCATGCAGTCTGAAAATATCCTTCATAAAAATATCAGCAATTTGCACAATCTTATAGGTAGATTAAACAGGAATAAAGTGTGCCACTTTACTAAGTCTATCGACTACCACCATAATCAAATCATTATGCCTTTTGTTTCAGGGTAGACCCATAATAAATTCAAGGGAAATAACTTCCCACTTCCATTTAGGCATTGGGATTGGTTGAAGCAATCCCGTAGGGTGCTGATGCTCCACCTTAATCTGTTGGCACTCTAGGCCCCTGGTCAAATATTCTACTATGTCCCTTCTCATCCCCGGCCAGGTATAGTCTTTTTTTATTGTTGTCGACATCTTTTGATAACCCGAATGCCCGACATAAGTGCTTCTATGATACTCATCCATAACAATTCTTTTTAGACTCCCCTGACTGGGAATATATATCCTCTTTCAAAAAACAAGAAGTTGATTTTCATTGAGTTGATATTCGGACTATTTCCCTCGTTTCTCAGCATCTTTTACTTGCTGCCACAAATTCTGATATTCTAGGTCCTCCCTTGCTGCTTCCAAAATCTGGTCTTGAAAATTAAATTCACTCTGGTTGAAATATAGTTCATAAATGCTGTGTAATTTCCTGCTTAAGGCATCTGCCACCTTGTTCTCTTTTCCTTTTACATGTTGAATATAAAAATCAAATACGCAAAGAAACGCATTCCATCTCTCTTGGCAGGAATTCAAATCGGCCTGCTTAAAGTAGGCTGTTAAGCTACTATGATTTGTCCTCGGCACGAATATTTTTTCTAGAAGATAATGCCTCCATATCCACAAGGCATGTACAACTGAAGTTAGTTCCAAATCATATGTTGAAGATCTCTACTCATGATCCTTCAGCTTCCTAGACTCATATGCTATGACTTTTCCTTCCTGGGTTAACACTACTCCTACACCTTCTTTACATGCATCAGTACATACTTCGAATTCCTTACTTGGATTTTCTACCTCCAAAACTGGAGCAGTGGTTAACAGCGCTTTTAATAACTAAAAATTGTTTTGGCATTCTTGTGTCCATTTGAAAACATGTCCTTTCCTTGCAAAGAGGTAATAGGATAGGCTATTTTGGAGAAACCATTAATAAATCGTCGGTAGTAACCAGCCAAATCCATAAATGAGTGTATGTCTGCCACATTCTTTGGGACCCTCCATTCCATAATTGCTTTTATCTTTTCTGGGTCCACAGCTATTCCTTCCGCCGAAATTACATGCTAGTATTGGATCTGCTCCTTAAAGAAATCACATTTACTAAACTTGGCATAGAGTTGATGCTCTCCTAGCATTTTCAGCACAAGACATAGATTTTCTTTGTGCTCTTCCTCATTCTTAGAGTAAATTAAGATATCATCAATAAATATTAACATGAACTTATCCAAATATGGGTGAAAAATTCCATGCAATAAGCTCATAAATGTTGCTGGTGTGTTGGTTAACCCAAACGGTAGCACCACAAACTCGTAATGTCCATACCTAGTACAGAAAGTTGTTTTGCTTATGTATTCATCCTTGATATGGATCTGGTGGTAGCCTGACCTTAAGTCAATCTTGGAGAATATTGTATCTCCTTTGACTTGGTCAAACAAATCATCGATGTGTGGTAATGGATATTTGTTTTTAATAGTCAGCTTGTTGAGCTGACGGTAGTCCATACACATACACATAGTTCCATATTTCTTTCTTATGAACAACACAGGTGCTGCCCATGGGGACACAATTGGCCGAATATAGCCTTTACCCATTAATTCCTGCAATTGCATCTTTAACTCTATTAACTCTGGCATGCTCATTCTGTATGGATTCAGGGACACAGGTGCTGCCCCAGGTATTAATTCAATAGTAAAATCAATATCTCTTTTTGGTGGTAGCCCTAGAATCTCCTCAGGAAAAACATCTTGAAACTCTTGCACAATAGGAATATTTTCTAGTATAGTAGTTTTATCTTTTGCATTGGTGAATCCAACCTGAATTGCATAAAGATGACAACCCTTCTTTATACATTTACTTAGTTGTGATGCTATAATAGGTTGCAATTTCAAAGGATTTTTAATGCCCTGCAATTCCTGCCTTGTTCCATCATTAGATTTAAAATGTATGACCTTATTTTTACAGTCCACTCAGGACCAATGTCTTTCCAGCCAATCCATTCCCAACAGTATATCATAAGACCCTAGTGGTAAAACATTGAGTTCCACACTTATTTGTTGGTTCCCAATACTCAATTCACAATTGGGCACCTTAATATGAACTCGTCTTCTAGTCCCTATAACCAGATGAACCAGCCATGGATTTTTAAATTTATGATCCTGCAACTTACTGCCTTCTACTGCACGAGGGTGTATGTAACTCAAACTGGCACCAGGATCAACTAAAATAGAAACAGCTCGGTTTTGAATCTTACCTTTTAATTCTATCATGGTTGGCTGGTAATCTGCTTACCGATCCTCCAACGTTGCGTTGATTCTTGGTATGTTTTGAGCTACATACCCTACCATAGACGCTTCTTGCAAATTTTCTGATACCTCACTCCTTCCTCGATGTGGGCAGTTTTTGAAGTAATGGGATTCTCCACATCCCTAGCATTGCAACGGTGGTTTCTAGGGTTGTCCAATATCAGGTCTACTAGAAGCTTCATTAGGCCTTTCCTCTCCAGTCCACTTTGTTTTGTTGAGTGGATGTCTTGCAGCATTCTTGAAATTACTTGATCTGCTATTTTTGTTATTGGTAAAGCTTTTCTACCCCTTTCGAGGTGGCTAACTTTTTCCAGCTTCTCCCTTCACCTTGGACTGCTGATAACACATTCGCGCCTTCCTAATCGCTTCATCCATGGTTTTCGGATTCACGAACTCAATTCTTTCCTTCATATGAATTGGAAAACTGCTCAAAAAACGTTGCACCTTGGCTTTTTCATCACGCGGGTAAGGTACATATATTAATAAAGACGTGAATTTTGTAATAAATTCATCCATAGTCATTTGGCCCAGTTTCAAATCATGAAACTCTTGGGACTTCTCATCATAAAATATTTCAGTCAAGTACTTGTCTTTAAAGTACTGCTGAAACTGATCCCAGGTTACATTTTGGTCTTCTACTCCTCTTACATTCTTCACTTCCTCCCACCATAGCGTTTCTTTCTCTCGCAGTTGGTAGATGGCTAGGTGAGCTTTAAGCTTGCTATTATACTCATACACCTGAAAGTATTTATTCATATTTATTATCCAAGCTTCCGCCATTTCCTCCACCTCTCCATCAAAGGTAGGAGGCTTGATCTTCCAGAATTCTCCCTGTAACTCCACTTTCTACTTTTTCAACTCCTACTCATCCATGACATTTCCAGATTCCGCCTCATTATATGTTCGACTTTTATGGCTTCTTGGCGTTCGACTGTCTTCCACATGATCATGTACTCCTTGGCGTTGATCCTTGTTTTCCTGAGTATTTCTCTCAGGTCTTGGTTGTCCACTGGGAGAATTTTTTCTATCCAACAGACTCTTCAATATCCTCTCTTGTTCTCTCATCAACCTTTCTTTGTCACTGCGAACTTTAAGAATTTTTTTTTGTATTTTTTGTACAGTATCCAACAATTTGTTTGTCTGCCGCTGTTGTTCTTCCAGCATTCTGCTTGTCTGATGGTGCTGGTCCACAATTAGTTGCACCCACATTTCGGGATTGACTTCAGGATTGGTCACAAGATGAGTCTCTCCCTTTTTTCTGGGTGGGTGTTGACTTGATCCTCTTCTCATGACGGATTACAAGAATCCTATTCTTGTACTTATCACAATATCAAATCATTAAATTTCATAGAATTCATAACACAACAGTTTAGTATGGTTCTGGCCCATTTGGCCCTAGTTTATAACTTGGCTTCGATACCACTTGTAACACCTACCTTGTTAACCATTTACATTTACCATATAAAAAAAAAATCATATTACCTACATGGATAATATTCGTTAATCTGTTTGCAAATATACATATTACACCGCATATGATTAACCTCTATCATATATTACGTCGCATATTATAACAAATGTTCAAGTTACGATAAACCCTCTTAATCTCTTAAGTTAAGCTATGTTCACATTTCCATACGTCTAACATCATAGTACAAATAATTTAACTACTGGGTACCTCTTGGGTCAATTCATGTGTATGCCAACTAGATATTCTAAATCAGTTCTATCAGAGTTATGACTCGTATCTATAGTTTAACTTAGGTTATCATTATGTTTATTTTATTTTAATTCAAAGTCCAATCTTGCATTTACTCCAGCATTTAAGACTAACCCTTGGTTGATGATACAGAATCCATCTGTCTGATCGAGTTGGTACCCCCTCCGTTGTTGGATCATAGCTCCTCGTGATCAATGGTGTTCAAGACTGATGGGGTGGGTTAGGGTAACTACCCAACCCCCCATCTCCCGCCTCAGACTTCATTGTTGTGTTACGTCGTTGGGAACTTTGGCTCTGCAACCTCATTTTTGCTGGCCGAACTGGTACGGTATGTATTCCGTCAGTCTCATGGCTTGAAATTAATAATCTAGTTGTTGTTCTCATCACACCGAGATGGTCTCTTCTGGTGATTCACACTGTAACTTCCTTTGGAACCATACCATGGCTCCACAGGTCTTTCCGCATGGTCTCAAGTTCTTCCTTCTTTCGATTTCCACCGGTGGCTTATTACTTTGCCAATGTGTCTTTGCGACTTCGAGCAGGTCTTCATTGTCTTCAGCAGACTACCACACTCATGGCTACGAGGTAAGTTCAACTTACTTTTTTTCTTCTTAACAGCAATTTTCTAAGATATACATATGGGTTTTAAATTTGATTTATTCCCTTTAAGTTCATCCAATTTTTTAACCCTTTCTTTTCTATTATCTGCGGGGTTTTGGCTAGGTACTGCTCAGTGCTTGCAGCATACCATCAAGAAGACCTGGCATCAGCCTTTTCTCTCATTACCGACGGTAAGAGTTCCCGTCATTCTCTCCAGTAATTCTATATACATTTCTGCAATGTAATACTCAGCCTCCCTCCGCTTATCTTGCAGGCAAGGTCCCAAGATTTCGGTGAAAGACTTAGATGCATGCCTAGTTTTCTGTTTGTTTATACAATATTGGAAGCCATATGAGCTCTCTTCTGGCTCGGTCTTACTATATTATGTGTAATTTTAAATACTCTTTGTTCTCAGAGTTATTTTATTTTTAATTAAGGGTTTTAGTTTTCAAGGCTATGCATTTCTCGATTTTGTAAAAGAGTTTAAAGATCTCCTCAGAGATGTTATCTGTGCTACTCAATTAACTGTATATTTTCTTTTCATTTCACTGGAAGTATCCGTAATGAGACGGAATGGTTAATCTGAAAGATTCTTAGTTTCTTTGTAATACAAGGACTATCTTTTCCAGTTTTTTTCAAAGTCTAATAATTAAATGGTTGCACAGTTTATTTTGAACGTCATTCTTGTTTCTCTCCATTTATAGCGTTCTAGTTTAGTTTCGTTATTGAGATACTTCGTTTGTATTTAATGTGCCCTCACATTGTTCTGGTAAATATTCTGTTGGGATCGGAACCAGGACTTTGTATTAGGCTTTTGCTCTAAACCCATAGATTACCGTTTTCTTTCATAGATAGGCTCCTCTGCTCAAGAGTGACATGCAGTTTGCCCAGGTTATGATTAACTTTGCCTATTCTCTGACTACCGATTAGTTCATGAATATATGTATATATATATATATATATATATATATATATATATATCTTAAATCTTAATAGTCAGCACTCTTACAAATCCTCTGTGTTCTCAAGTATTCCTCTTTTTTTAACAGATGTAAAAAATCTAAAGAAAAGAATAATGGGGTTTCAATATTATTTACCATCCAAACATAAAGACTGTCTTCAGTTCTTTTCTGAATTTTCTTTCTCCTAGGTAGATATTTCTTGCATATTCGACAGTTTCCTAGAATGTCCCTCTATATGAAATTACTATTTCTTGTATGGTAAATTATAAGCAAAAATTCAGGTAAATTATCATATATCCACATTTTGTTCTAGTATAGTAAAATAGAAATAGAATTTCTGATATATCCCCATATATATTTTCGCATTCTGTTCTTGTGCAGTAATAGAAATAAAGTTCGCTTATACTCTCGTTGGTTCTTGTTCTGTTCTTGTATGGTAATAGAAATGAAATACGGATTTTTCCTACTACATTCACATTTTATTTCTCTGCTATAGAATTTTGCAAACTAGATACAAAAAATCAAATAGTAAACTTAAGTGTTGTATGTACCTACTTCAGAGTATAGCATTTTGCCTCAATAACTGTCGGTCCACCCAACCTTGAGCGAGGTGATTACATCATCTTCTCCCCCCTTCCTCCACACCAAGTCGAAGAAATTGTTTAAGACAAGAAGTTTGACCTCGGGATTGGAAAATCCAGTCTAGCTTTTCTAGGGTGAGTTCCTTGAGTTCCATTGGTACTCCCACCAGCTCTGGACAACTCAGAACCAGCATATATTGCTTAGCCCCTTAACTCTTCTGCACAGAACCCCATTCCCTCCAAGGATTTTTCCTTAAATCCTTTTTGGGAAGGTAACTGTCAGAAATGTCTCAACCTCTTCCTGGGTTTCTTGGAATATTTTACCACACAGTTACTTTCACCTTTTACTCAAAATAAAAATATCATTTAATTAAATCCTTTAAAATAAAAGTCATTTGTTAATATCATTAATGAATGCCTCATTCGTTTCTAATTCTGAATGTGTCTTAATAACTTATGTAACAACAAGTAAAAATTAAAAGACTAAAATAGGAAGTTACATCTTCCCCCGCTGGAAGAATCATCGTCCTTGGTGTTACTCGTTTCCTGAAAACATTTATGGATAAGCCTCAAACATAACTTTTTCGTCTTCCCAAGTAGCCTCCTCCGAGCCAAAGTTCTTGCACTTCACTTTAACTTGGGGGATGACTCGCTTCCAGAGCGTTATTTCTCTCTGATCTATGATATGTTGCGGTTCTACCAGAAACTCGTCATCTGATTCTACCTGCAAGTAGCAAGATTTTGTAATATTCTTATTTCGGGAATGTCAGAAATTAGCAATCTATTCCAGAGATTGACTAAGATGGCATTTACCGGTTGTGTCACCTTCTCAAGGAAGTGTGCGATCCAGAGGCTATCTGGCCCTTTTCATACTCTGTCTATAGAGCTGCTTGAAGGATCCCACTCAAGGGTGAGTTACAGCAATATGCAAATGCATATATGAACATACCATGAAGAGACAGCGTTATACAATGAGCTATGAGACAAGAAGATGGAAATATAGCCAAGAATAATGTATAGCAGCAAAGAGTGTACAAGTCTTGAGGAAACAACCTCTCAAGAAAGGCAATGCAAGCCTCGATAATACATGTACATGAATATGAAGGAGCAGTGTTATTTCTGCATAAACCCAAGCTATGAGGATGTAGTTTATAAGAGGTACTGATTCATAATGACTGAAATATATGACATTAAATGGCTCAAATACACTAGGGGAGAAAATCTATAACCCTTAGAAGCACAAACACATCAATCCTTTAGAGGATTGGCTGAAATATACAAAATGGAAAAAATGCCGGAGTTTTTGGGCAGTTGCTACAACTCAAATCTGGATCTCAATAGAGAAGGCTGAATAAGATTAAAGATCTGAGGTAAACCCTTTCCAATGGGCTTCAAAGTGGAAGGCTAATCCTTACACGTGAAATCTCGCCCTCCAATCAATCTGTAAAACCCCGTAGAAATTGCACTATGAAAATAACGCAGTTACTGGAGAAAACTGTGAAGTAGGGGCAAGAATATGAGTTGGCCTAATGCCAAGATCTGCAAATGAGCTATAAATCTTCCAAAGGCAAGAAAGACTCTCCCTCTAAAAAACACGCAATGGAAGAGGTGTTGTGGAGTCTCCATGGCAACACCCTACAACACAATATTAAGTTGTTGCAGCAATAACGTTGTGGAGGAGTTATGAATACGCTGCTCCACTATGAAAGCCACACACCAATTCTCCTGCAAAATACTAATGGAACAACCTCACCCGAGCAGGCACTCGAAGTCCCCCGGGGCTGAGGGTGAGATCTCCGAACAGAGACACTCGGTGCACTAAACAGTGCTGCAAACTAGTTAAACAACCAGCGTGCTCAAGAAGTCGAAATGACCAGCTCAATATCATAAACATATGCATCCCCGCAATGGCTCTCCTCCTCTCCATATATAGCAAATGAAGGCTCTCCATGGGCCCTACTTCGAATTAGGGCTTCCCTTCCTCTAGAAGCATCCCTCCTACATTGTCCATGTAGTGCTTTCCACCTCATACCCTGCGCTGGTTGACTAGGACAAAACTCTTTGAAAATGTCTCTTTTCACACATGGGGGTGTGAAATATAGTTCCATGGCTGATCCCTTTTCATAGTAGAGGGATTTAATTTATTTTTTTATTATTATTGGGCCTCCTTTCCCAATTATTCATCTCCTAAATGAATTTAGACAAAAATTAATGTTCCAAATTATTGAAGAAAAATTTGGAACATTACAGTCCTCCCCTCCCAAATGTTGCTTGTCCCCAAGCAACTACAAGGACAGAACTGGAAAGTCTCCACTCAAGGCATGGAGTCTGAAATATGGTGAGGAACGTTTCCCTCATGTGGACCCTCCATCCCCAAGCAATCATCCAAACAAAACGAACCACCTCCCAACAAGGTAACTCCTAAAAATCTCCTTTCACCTCAAGCTCCAGTAATTAAGGTGGGTTGAAAATCTGAACTTGGCAAGCATCATGGCTTACCCCATGTTTTCCTTCTCTCCACTTATGACAAGTGTAGAGTGTATGATGATCCAGGGCTGCAAAATTATTGCCCTCAAATGGAAAAATGAAGAAAAATCCTCCAAAGAGTTCTCCTTCAACAATGAAGAACAGGCGGGCCTTAAACATATTATCCATGATGAATAGGACATGGTCATCATCGAACATCCCAAGTAGAATTTTGCTGCAAGTTTTACATGATGATGCATGATGCAAACAATATCTCACAAGGATACGGCACAGTTCCACCCACTGCATCTTCAGAAAATTACATGGCAAGCAATGTACAAAATTCATCACATCTACTAAAGAATAGTAAATGGATGAATGTAACAACAATACGTGATCAAGCACTTGCTCATGGTTGTACAATGGATGAATATTAGCCTCATGGCCCACCTCAAAAGGAAAAAAACATGTGCCTGTGGTGGCCACATCTCCTCCCATGCTCCCATTAGAACAGGTAGTGCAGAAAATCTGAGAATTTTTCCCACTTAAAGACACATCCAACTCATGTGTCTCCATCATAATCATGCTTCTCATACAAATATGACCTATATCCAAAAATTAAGTCAGGATCAGAAATAGAATGAAGAGAATGTTGAAGGTTTCACGTGGTGCAAGAAGGTACCAACAAATTCCCAAACAAGTACATCGCAGTTTTACAAGTTGCTGCTTGAGGAAAGTACAAGGAAAAATGTTTCTTCTTACATGGTTAATCATGCATGTCCCCATATGATACCTGTTAGAGTGCATAAACTGAACATACAAGTGATGATAAAACATTTTCCCATGGCCATAAAAGAGATGGATGCCTCCATCATGTATATTGGCCCAATACAACTCATGGAGCAATGTGACAAGCTTGCCCTCTTGTGAAGAAATGCACTACATAGGAATGGCAAGAGTGTACAAATAAATGAATGTATATACAAACTTCTCACCATATGTTGGAAGTAAGATGGTACATGATTCCATACATGAGTCCTCCATAGTTTTTTGGCATGCTATGAAGAAGAATGAACCATGGGCTGCAAGAAGATAATCTTCCTTATGCTTGAAAACCCAAGTCGAGAAGAATATGCCATAGATGTCTCCATCATCGTTACCTCCTCTTTGTTCATCAAGCGCAACAAATATGAAGTGATCCTGGGACCTACGGGTTATGGATCCACCATATTTCCGCTGGGCACACTTCATCCATAAGTCTCTACTCCAAAGTGACAGTGTTGTGGGCTTATGAAAATAAGCCCCTGTCAATACCAAACTCTGTTCTTTGACATGCTCCTTGTCAAAGATTCCTCTAATAATGCTGCAACAAATATGGAATACTCCCCAAGATGGAAGAGCTCCAAAATCATCAAAGACCAAAGAGATAATGCCATCTCCTCTTCCTGCAACATCATGCAAAGTGTGAGAGCAAATCTACTCTTGCTCTCCCAGAAACAGGCAAAGCAACAAAACATTTTGCTGCCTCCCCATACCTCCAACATACCGATCATGTGATGAAGACATGATGAATGATATGAGTATCATATCAACACCATGCATCCATACTCTATGCTGCTCAATGATGTAAGTACCCATCCTCTTACTCTTAGGAAGAGTGTTTTCCAAGTGATGGCCAAACTCTTTCAAGAGTAACCAGCACAACCAAGCCTCTTGCTACCCAGTATCATAGATCTGCAAGTAGCCTCCTAGCTCCTTGCTCATCAACCAAATCCACTCAATCACTTGTGGATGCCTCTTTCTCCTCATCTTGGTACTCCTCCCATGAAGGCTACCATCCTCCCAAATCAAATTCATGTCTTTGCACTTCATGGGATTTTGAAATGTAAGCTTCTCAAGGATCAATGAGACCCTATCAAGACCCAAATAGGTGGTAGGAAAAAACCTCCCATCATGATGTGTATGGCTCAAGGAATGTCCAACACAAGCATGAGAGATGTTATCCATCTTAAGATGTCCTCCATCTTCTATCTTCTCTTCTGAGAAATGAAGAAAATCATTGCTCTCTGTTGTAGACAATTTTGTCCCCCTAGAGACAGCCTAGAGTTGCCATAGACCAGTGCCTAGGACATCTTATCATAGCAAGGAGCTCATAATATAGCTTGGGTTGTCAATCCAAAAGCTCTCCTGCTATCTCTTGTAGAACAAGGAATTAATTGAAATGGGACCAGACTCTCTCAGAAGCTGATATAGAGATAAGAATAATGTAGGAACAGCATGCAAAACTTCAATACAAAAGCATCAGACAGTTAAGAGACAGCTTACTGCAAAGAGGGCCAATTCAAATAATATGCCACAGAAATCAAATATCAGGAGGTGAATGCAGTGCAGAAAACATGAAGGAGATACTAGTTAGTATGAAGTTGATACCCAGATACACAACAGAACCACATATGGGCTTATTAATCTAAGAATCCATACATGACAATGGCGTTTTAAAAGCACCCTCCTCAAGTAACTAATATAGCAGAAAATAAGGATGAAAAGAACATGGAACAGTATATCATGCCTGGGCAGTGGGCCTATTTAAAGCGCTTGACTGATCCAAGTAAGGGCATCGACTAGGATGAATCCTTACTTAAAATTAGTGAGCCACTCGCATTCCAGAACAATGATACAAGAAGATAAATGTAATGGAATGAGATTTTATATTAACACATAAGAGAAAATTACATATTTTGGGATACCAAAGACCAGAATCCTCATTACAGATATAACTCCTCCTCACTGAGACCCTACGGGCTCTGAGCCTTCATACAGAAGTGTTACAAGATGTATACAAGAACTTCTCACTGTACAGTTTTCTGATAGAAATCTGGAACCCTTACAATGTCTTTCTTCCTCATTTTTATAAGAGAAACAGCAAGCTCTAGAGAATGAGGTAGGTGATATACATTTAATGATCTAATTTAAAACAAATTTGAAAGAAAAACCCGCCTATGCTGTTTGACGATGCTGAACTAGTGCAAGTACTCTGCTGCTGCTTTATGGAATAAATGTTGAGGATGAAAATCTCCTCATGAACAAGACATAAAGAATAAAATATACACATGTTCTGTACTTGGCGGGAAGAGAAAAATCTGCTGCAATAAAACCTTGAGGTTTCTTGTTTTTGTGCATGGTACTCTTGGCCCTCTACCTTTGAATTAAAATCCCAGATCTTTAATGCAGGGCGTTGTATTTCTCGATATTTCACTGATATTTCATGCGGCCCCATTAATTTTTTTGCCTACCCAAATCTGCCCTTTGATTTTCTCTGGAGGGTTCTACAATTGCAAATCCTTGCTTTCTTTAATGGTGGTCACATCATAGCAGCTCCTGGATCTTTTCCCACCAATTTTACTCCTAAAACATGGTCCTGCTGTGCATTCTTGGCCTCTGTAATGGGAGTGATGAATCATGATAATTCTTAGCCACGATAAACCTGCAAAAACAAAAACTCGTTAAATAAAACCAATCACAAGTATGGCGGACATGGTGGGGTTAATGGAGATGGTGGTATAGGTCTGAGAGGATGATGAAACGATGCAGGGTGGCGAAAAACACAGGGGGATGATGATGGAGGTGGATGGGTTGACCAGGGAAAGACAATGGAATGTATATATGAATGAAACATATATATGCATGGCAGAGGATGAGACGGTGAACACGTGTAACGTTGTCGTGGTGGGAGGCTCGGTCAGCAGGTGGTCAAGCGGATGATATGGGCCACACGATCATTGGATGAGATCGATGGTTTTAACGCATCGGAGGACAATGAAATGGTGGGCCAGGGACGCAATAGACGTGGTTTAAAACATGTGCAGCTCCGGAGGATAACCACCGTTGGATGGAGGACTTGAGATCTGATGGCTGACGATGATTCCGCTGGCCGACCTTTGACTGAACAATAATGCGCGAAATGGGCGCTTTCGGGAATCGTACATGAGGACACTTGTCATGCGATCTATGGAATCGTTGGCCCCGCGGAGAATACCGCCCTCTCAGTAATGGTGGTGCGGAATGAAACCGCCGGTTTCGCAACGGGTACGGGCACGGGGACCACCACGGTAAGCACGACTCCGCTCCGTCGATTTGTTTTTGATCGGACAGCTCCAGACGCGCCCGAAATCTTTGACGATAAGCTCCTGCCTATCCGGCACACGGTTTTGCGCCCGGGTCATGTGAGAATCCAAACAAAGGGGCTAAGACTGCAGGGGCTAGGCCCGATATGTTTTTAAATGCGGATCTTAACCTTTGCAGAGTGTATTTTTCGAGCGGAAAAGGGTAGAGATAGGCAGAAAATGGGGTTTTATAGCCACGACGGGGGATTTAAACAGATTTAAACGGATCTTCAAGTTAAAAACTTGAATGGAGGAGCTAATGACCACAAAATAAATGTAGGGGTTGATATGTACAACACTCTCCATGGTGTGTTGAAGTGCACCTCTAATGAGATCTCTCCTTGAGACCTCCCTCTCATCCATAGTCTTCCAAAACCCTTGAGGTCTTGGATCTGAAAGTAGAAGTTCCTCTTTGAGCTGAGAGGAGCTCATTGAGAAATTGGCATCATGAAGGAAGAAAGGGGTTCTCACTGCAAGATGTCTACCATCATTCTTCAAGACTTCAAACCCCAACCTCCAATGTGATGTAAAATCCAACAATGGCTCATGAGAATGATGGTTTGATTCCTTCTTGAGTGTTTCCATGTTCCACAGCGCAGTGAAACCAAGCTAATCTATAGTAGCAATGAGATTTGACCCTTGGTCATGCAAAAGTAAATCTCCACATTTATCAGAAGAATTTGCTACAACAATGGAATGTGGAAATATTTTCATACCTTGATGTGCATTTGGAACTTCTTGTAGGGTTGCAAGAGTCCCTTACTCAAAAGTGTTGGCTGCCCCAACTGTTGATGCATGTGGATGCTTCTCCATGAGTTTGATAGTGTTATCACAAGCCTCCTCGAGAGGTGATGTGATTTTTTCCTTCTTTTCTCTTTCTCCATCAAAGGTTTGGATCAACCTTTGAGTGAACTCTGCAAAAGTCTTCACCCTTGCATGGCTCAAGTGGCTACACCACCAATCATAGGCTTCACCCTCGAAGTGTAGCGCTGAGATTTCAACAGCTTCTTTCCCTGCTACAGGATGTAGTAGGAAAAATGCCTCCAACTTTCTCACTCAAGTTCTTGCATTAGATGACCCATCAAAGGTAGACAACAGAAATCTATTGCCTTTGATTTCTTTTCTGCTGCATGGTCTCTTCTCTTCCTTCAGCTAGATGAAATGAGGAAAATCTAGAGTCTCCATGAAGGCTCTAGGTTGAGATCTATACTCAACAAGGTAATCACTGAGGATCTGATGATCCAAGTATCTTCCATGCTCAATATCTTCTTCTTGATGAGAATAGGAAGTGCATGGTACTTCCTCTTCTTTTTCTTCAATCTTCTTGACCTCCTCAAAGGTGGATGTGTTTCCTCTGGATCTAAAAATAGATGAGAATAAACTCATATTTTTCAACGTTCTGATCTTCTTGGGCTTAGACTCACAGGGGTCAGTGGATCCCTCATACGTGGGAAAAGGTGTCCTGCCAGTGGTACGCTACAACTCTGAGCTCTATGTGCTAGATCCCCCAATGTTCCTTCCACCTTCATCCTGCCTGAGCTAACAGTAATCTTTGAAGGGAAAATCTTCTCTGAAGTCTTCCCCCATGGACTACCATTTGCAAAAATAATCTCCAAAGGGTATATGTTCATATTGCCTCCCTTTCTCACTCGGTACTGGAGGTAATAATGTAGGCATCGTGATCCTGGTTGGCCTACTGAAGGCTGGTGAATGTTGGTCACACTGTTGTGAGACCCCCATATTTCCCCCTCTACTGCGTTTGGTGGGCAAGCTTTTGCCTACCCTTTTTGTTCATAGAAAAATATCCCCACGGCTGAGCCAAGAACTCGGCTCTGATACCACTGTAATATTCCTATTTCGGGAATGTCAGCAATCAGAAATCTATTCCAGAGATTGACTGAGAGGGAATTTACCGTATGTGTCACCTTCTAAAGGAAGTGTGCGATCCAGAAGCTATCTGGCCCTTTTCAGACTCTGTCTATAGAGCTACTTGAAGGATCCCACTCAAGGGTGAGTTACAGCAATATGCAAACGCATATATGAACATACCATGAAGAGGCAGCGTTATACAATGAGCTATGAGAAAATAAGATGGACATATAGCCAAGAATAATGTATAGCAACAAAGAGTGTACAAGCCTTGAGGAAATAACCTCTCAAGAAAGGCAATGCAAGCCTCAATAATACATGTACATGAATATTAAGGAGCAGTGCTATTTCTGCATAAACCCAAGCTATGAGGAAACAGTTTATAAGAGGTAATGATTCATAATGACTGAAATATATGACATTATATGGCTCAGATACACTAGGGGAGAAAAGCTCTAACCCTTAGAAACACAAACACATCAATCCTTTAGAGGATTGGCTGAAATATACAAAATGGAAAAAATGTCGGAGTTGTTGGGCAGCTGCTGCAACTCAAATCTGGATCTCAATAGAGAAGGCTGAATAAGATGAAAGATCTGAAGTAAACCCTCTCCAATGGGCTTCAAAGTGGAAGGTTGATCCTTACACGTGAAATCCCGCCCTCCAATAAATCTTTAAAACCCCGCAGAAATTGCATTATGAAAATAACGCAGTTACTGGAGCAAACTATGCAGTAGGGGCAAGAATATGAGTTGGCCTGATGCCAAGATCTGCAAATGATCTCTAAAGCTTCCAAAGGCAAGAAAGACTCTCCCTCTAAAAAACACGCAATGGAAGAGGTGTTGTGGAGTCTCCACGGAAACACCCTACAACACAATATTACGTTGCTGCAGCAATAACGTTGTGGAGGAGTTATGAATACGATGCTCCACTATGAAAGACACACACCAATTATCCTACAAAATATTGATGGAACAACCTCACCCGAGCAGGCACTCGAAGTCCCTCGGGGCTGAGGGTGAGATCTCCGAACGGAGACACTCGGTGCACTAAACAGTGTTGCAGAATAGTTAAACAACCAGCGTGCTCAAGAAGTCGAAATGACCAGCTCAATATCATAAACATATGCATCCCCACAATGGCTCTCCTCCTCTCCATATATAGCAAATGAAGGCTCTCCATGGGCCCTACTTCGAATTAGGGCTTCCCTTCCTCTAGAAGCGTCCCTCCTACGTTGTACATGTAGTGCTTTCCACCTCATACCCTGCACTGGTTCACTAGGTCAAACCTCTTTGCAAATGTCTCTTTTCACACATGGGGGTGTGAAATCTAGTTCCATGGCCGATCCCTTTTCATACTAGAGGGATTTCATTTATGTTTTTATTATTATTGGGCCTCCTTTCCCAATTATTCATCTCCTAAATGAATTTAGACAAAAATTAATGTTCCAATTTATTGAAGAAAAATTTGGAACATTACAGATTTCGAATTAGTTCAAATTAGAGAATCCTTGAATGAAAATCGTATGTCTTGTTGACTTACATGTATACCCTGCCAGTGTATGATGTGCTTGGAATTGTGCACATAACACTTCAATAAAGACACATGAAATACTTTAAGCACTAATATATGGTTTGGTAAAGCCAAACAATAGGCCATCGGCCCTATCCTCTCTAAGAATTAAAAATTTTCGTCGTAGCGGGGAGCCAACTTGGCACAAGCATTCCATCACAAAGTGCTTTTCTTTGGCTTGATTCTCACATACACATGGTCCCCTACTGCAAATTCCTGAAAATTGTTTTCATGTCTGTGTAAACCTTTTGTCAGTCTTGAGTCGCCTTCAAATTATTCCTAATTTTATTAACCTCCTGCTCCATCTCTTCCAGCATATCTAGTCCAAGCATCATTTTATTTTCTGGGATAATCCATTTTATAGGAGTTTGAAACTGTCTCCCATACAATGCTTCGAAAGGGCTCATCTTAAGAGATTATTGATATATGTTATTTTATGCAAACTCAACCAAATGTAGGTACTCCTCCCATTTCGTTGGTTGTTGCATTACATACATGTGCAGCATGTCTTCTAAAAATTGATTCACCCTCTATGTTTTCTCATCAGTTTGCGGATGTAAGCAGTGCTAAATTTTATTGCGTTCACAATCCACTAAATAGTGTCTTCCAGAATGCTTATGTGAACTTCACATCACGACCTGAAATGACTTCTCAGGGAATAACATGTAGTCTGAAAATATCCTTCATAAAAATATTAGCAATTTGCATAGTCTTATAGATATATTGAACAGGAATAAAGTGTGCACTTTACTAATTCTATCGACTACCACCATAATCGAATCATTATGCCTTTTTTTGGGGGTAGACCTGTAATAAAGTCAAGGGAAATAACTTCCCACTTCCATTCAGGCACTGGGATTGGTTGAAGCAATTCCCGCAGGATGCTAATGCTTCACCTTAATCTATTGGCACTCTATGCACCTCATAAAATATTCTGCTATGTCCCTTCTCATCCCAAGCCAGGTATAGTATTTTCTGATTGCTTTCAACATATTTTGATAACCCGGATTCCTGGCATAAATGCTTCTATGATACTCATCCAAAAAAATTCTTTTTAGACTCCCCTGGTTGGGAATATATATCCTCTTTCGAAAAACAAGAAGCTGTTGGGAATATTTCTCCAGCTAAACCGTGACTGGTTTGTCTGTCTCCACCCTTAGGCTTTATCATTTATTCCACCATTACCAGTAAAGGGATTCCTAGGCATTTGGGAATTTTTTTGAGACCACCCCACTCACTTTCGAAACCAACCAGAAATCTAGCTCAACCAAGTAAAAAAACTCCATCACACCATGGCTATCTGGAAATGGCAAGGCAAGGTTGAAACAATTGTCACACCTGGAATAAACCATGCCAATGACAGAAAGAGACCCAAATACACACATGCATGCACCATGTATGACAAAAATAGCAAAGAAATCATACATGCAACTCGATACCTGCAAGTAATCCCTCTGTATCCACATGATCCAATCCTTCCTCGCTTATTCTTTACTTCCATTTTTTTTCTTATCCTTCCTTTGTTTTCCTTCCTCGAATGCTAAAGTGCTCTAAGAATGCTCTTAGAGAGAGAGAGAGAGCTCAGGCTAAAACTAAAAAAAGACATGAAATGATCCTCATAAGACTTTTTATCATCGAGGCCTTTATTTTATTCATTTTCCTATATTTTCCTTTCAATTTCCTTCTCATGTAAATATGTGACCTTTCATCTTCCTTTTCTCCTATTTTCCATTATTTTCATAAATAAAATGATCATTCAAGCCCCTTTTCCTTTTCAAAGCATTTTCAAATTTTCTCTTAGCCATAATAAACCAAATGAACACATGTTAGATGTTTTTCACAACATTCAACTTGGAATACGTGTCCCATGACCTTGGTATTATTTTTCCTTTATTAACATTATTACATGGATTTTTAATCAGGATAGTCACAGAACCCTCCCCCTTAGAGGAACACTGTCCTCAATGTTCAATGACACCTACAACCAAAAAAACCGTTGAAAACCAAAACATACTTCCCATGGAGCTATATAACTCATCTCGTTGCACTATTTAAAATGACCACCCGTTGAAAACATGACAGTCATATCGTTTACTCGAGCTTTATAACATAACTCATCGTGGTATTTATAATAAAAACCACATATAGTTATGCACATTTCTTCAACCAACAAATAACCATACTATTTATGGATATTTTTAACCATAGCTCGATACATTATTTACAATAATATACACATATATACATATGCACATTTGCTTTAACCAACAAATAAAAGGATACAATGCTCACATTAGTCAACAAGGGAATCCAAAATCTCACACCTCCACCCTCAAAATTAGTACCAGGATTCACCTCCTTCCCAAGAAGTCTAGAATCTACTTCAAAATTCAAACCTACATCCAATTTGCATCACTACGATCCTGCGCCACTTGTCCTGTCAGTGAACAGTTACTGACTCATTATTTGAGGGCACACTCCCAATGTGCATCTCATTCCAACTCGAAATATTAATTACCAAAATAAATGTATTCCCTGACCTTCCCATCTCTTCTACATAGTCCCTCAGGAAATCCTGTCACCCCCTTCCGTGTAGTCACTCACCTTCGAAGTTCCTTGACTTCCCCTTTCCTAGGAGACCCATCCCTTGGCAAGGTTTCCTCACATTATAAGGTCCAAAAACTAAGGAATATACCTACCTCAAAACCATCATACTGGTCATAGCACACTCATGGAAATCAATGGACATTATTGGGTACCACTATCCCACAATGGCCCTACTCCCGAAGTGCTTTACCAGCATATTGCTACCTATTCCAATTCCTTTCACTGTTGTTGCTTTCATTATTTGACAACCAATTCCAACCACCAAAACCTATAATTTTCATTATTTCATTTAACAACCACATAATTCCCATTAGATTCACAATAAATTTAAATAAATTCAAATCATACCTCATTGGTGACCCACCAATAAGGTACACTTGCAATTCTGTTTACTTCCCGTCAAAACAAGTCAAACTAGATATTTGATCAAACCATCATGTATAACATATCACATTTGGTTAGCTCAAAATGAAACCATCATGTTGTGGAGGTAAATCCCCTCTGCGGACAGAGGCGATCCCTACTAGCCCAGACCGGGTCTAGCAACAATCGTTCACGCTATAGTGCAGGTTCCTAATTGCAAATAAACCAACTAGCGATGAAGGCTTACCTGGAATCCAATGCTGTCATTTGTAGAGAAAGTAGCTCTCCCGTTCCTTAGCTCCGGCAGATCACAATCCTCACAATCTCCGTGACCGGACACCTGCACACGCAAGAAACAAAACAAACGCAAGCGTAAAATTCAGTATGTGCAACTATATGTCAGTCAGAGAAGACATAACTCATCATCATAATCAACAACAGGAGTGGAACCATAACCAATAGTCGCTTATCATTAATCAATCAAAGAAGAATACAACCATAGCTCTGACGCTGAATTCTCCTTTGGAGGGTCGCCAGCGGAACACGTCTCGAAAAAGCCTATTGGGGATAGGACAAATCTCTCTCTTCGGATGTCTCGACGATAATCTCCTTGCTTGGATTTGGCCTTAAGGGAATGAATTAAGGCTCTTGCAGCATAAGGCTCTGATGGCTCTTGGGAACTAGTTATTCATCCATTCAGCCATTCCGCCATTCAGCCCCTTCATCAATGGATGAAGGCTATATTTATAGAGGAGAGGAGGAGGTTTGGATCCCTACAATAGTGGAAGGGAGGCCTTATCCCTTGGGAGGTTCCCCATAAGGTGGAAACAAGAGGCCAAAGGAGGAAGGCCGTGGTTATTCAGTCGAAACCACTTCTGATGACTCATCCACGAAGTTGTTGTAATCAAAACTTCGCCTCTTTTTTTAAAAAACTTTCCAAAAGCAGATTGGCGCAGGTGCTTAATTGGGACAGAGCGCCAATTAGCGCGGGCTCAGTGTTAATTTTCCTCATTGGCGCGAGTACATAACGGGATACCAGTGCCAAGTCAAAAACAAGTGTTTTTAGGGGTCTGCTCATGAAATGATCAACAGAAGAAATGTTGTCCTCATGGAAAGGGATGCAATGATGGTATTTGCATGGCATGACACTGCTTATTGGTCACAGAAACGACCCTCCAATGGGCAAGATGGGGATTGCAGGGACGGTGACAAATTACTATGTAGCACATCATAATAAAAATTATATATCACATGTAATAATCATAAATCAGAGTCATAGATCACATGCATAATAAAACTAAAAGAAAATACTAAAATTTATCCTTTAATCGATTCTTTTATTTTTCCTTTGTTCTTTGTCCGTACACACACCGAATTGGTTTCCAAACTCGGAAAACACTCAATACCTTCTCTTATCTTCAATCGCATACACATACATACAATGTACAGCACACACATACACCCACACAACACAATACATGCACCTACACCGGACATACAACACACCATATTCACCTACACCTGACATAGAACACCACACATAGCATACGCCTACACCCGGTGTACAATACAACACAATAGGTACACCTACACCCGTTGTAAAACAAAACACATACACATACACAAAGTACAATACAATGAATACACATGTCACAATACAAGGACAACACACAACATAGTACCACATGTATACAACACAACATGTATGATATTTAAACAATACCATATGTAAAACATCACCACGTGTACAACATGTATACGAAACCACCTTTAAAAAACACCACATGCACAACATGTACACAAAACCACCTGCACAATGTGTACACAACGCCACATGTACACAGCAGGATGTGTACAATGTTTACACAACACCACATGCACGATGTGTACACAACACCACATGTTCACAACACCACCTACACACAACACCCCGTGTACAACATGTACATAACACCATATGCACACAAAACCACTTGTAAAATCATGCAGACAACACCACATGTACATAGAACCATATGTACAACATGCACACCATGCCATATGTACACATCATCGCATATGCAACATGCACAAAGAACCAGATGTACACAACACCACATATCCAACATGCACGCAACACCTCATATCTAGCATGCACAAAACACCATATGTACACAACATCGCATATCTAACATATGCACGGCACCATATGTACACATCACTGCATATCCTATATGCGCACAACACCATATGTACATAGAACTTCATAAACAACATATACACAACACCATCTGATACCAACACTGCATAAACAAGATGTACACAACATCATATATACACAACACCACATATACAACATGTACAACATAGATATAAGCGTCGTAATACACATCCAAAGACCACACGCTCACTCTACCAAGCAACCTTGTTTCTAGTGTCTTTCCACTATTCATGTGTGTTCCAACATGTTGCAGATCTCACTACTTTCATTCCACTGATGTATCCATCAAAATTACGTGTCCATAACATAAACATAGACATATTATAATCACATAATATCAATTCATATTCACATGATACTAACCTCATAGATTTTTCAGGGCTACCCTTCACACACTATTCCTCATAAGCCAAGAACCTCTTCATGTCATTCACAGGCATAAGCAATCATTCCTCCACAAGAATGATTCTTAATGATCCTGTCAAAAAATGACATACATACATACATATATACATATAAACATCAGCATAAAATAATTATGATCCCTGGTGACCCTGTCATACAATGGCATACATAAATATATATACACATATATACATGAACATAAAACAATCATGATTCCAAACGACCCTGTTAGACAATGACATACATACAAACATGTATACATATATAGACATATATATTATCATGATCACAACATAATTACCAGAAATCATAAGGTCTAGGTTAAGAGAACTCCATTTATCCCTCCACAACATGCACAACATTGAGAACAATAGTTCCCAACATAGCCAAGGTATCTGACACCTCAAATCCATTTACTTTACCTTTCCTATTTCCTTTCTCATGACTATTCTACCATCGTCCATTTACACTAATGGACCCAAACAAATTTCATATTCTTACCTTCAATTTCCCTTATACATGCATCAATCTTCATCCTGATATTACATTACATGTTTGGTTTCATTTAGCTTTTCCCAAGCTCCATTAAATTTCCTCCTTCCCAGCCCTTCCCAAGACCCTAAAAACATAAAATGCAAGAACAAGAAACAAACAAGAATAAAACCATGAAAAACAAATAGAGATACAACACCATAAACAAAGTGGCATGGCCATGCACCGTACACAACCAAAACTGAAATCCAAGTGAAAGAAAATCACAAAATACTGAAATCACAAAAATAGCAACAGAAACAATGACTCAATCCCCATGGGCTCTTAATGCTTCCAAGGAAAATTTTAAACCAAGCCTTATTCAATATTTCATGGCAGCCTCTTTTGCCATGAAATCCCCTAAATCATACTTCCATAGACACATAATTGTCAATGTCTAAATAAATATAACAACATACTAGTTATCTTACCTTGATGTGCCAAGCATGTTTCCTTGTAACTGAACACATCCATTCCATATCTCAAGGGACTCAATTTCCCTTGACGAATCTAGCCATAACTAAAATCTAATTGTTTTACCTATAAAATACATGTTTAGGAATAAAACATATATCCACATAATGTCAAAAAAATCAAGATTAAGAATACTTCCTGTATTC
This sequence comes from Pinus albicaulis, assembly GCA_034641835.2. NCBI lineage: Eukaryota > Viridiplantae > Streptophyta > Pinopsida > Pinales > Pinaceae > Pinus > Pinus albicaulis. Next base: position 938,824,420 of record CM076573.1, read on the forward strand.
ATGCAAAGCACTAATTCGTTAGGAATTGCAGTTTACAAACATTTCCAAAGGAATTCTTACCCAGTTCCTTTCTGTTAACTTTTTCCTTACTGCAATTGAGTCCCATTACGTGCTATCACATCACCTAGATATTATTTATTTAAAAAAATTGGTTGTTATCTTGTCATGCTAATACCAAACATGTTTCCCTACAATTGCGCTCACATGTTAGCCACATGTTCCAAAGATCAAGGAATTATATATATTAATTTGAAATCAACCTTTACCAAGACTAACATCCATGTCATAATCAAAAATCAACTCACAATCATTAATCATAATACTAAAACTAGCACCCACTTACACTCAAGTACATATCAGTTGTCTCAGCACATATTATGTTAGTACAACCATATTAAAACAAGATCATTCCTTTATGCAATCTTATAGAAACATGCTCATATCATGAAATTAATAAAACATTTAAAAAACATGTAAACATACCATGTCAGATAAACCAAGTAGATGACATAATCATACTAATACCTCAATGTATCTTAGGGGAGGTTATCATATCTCCACAATTCATTCCATATTAGTATGATACAATATTACAAATATATCAACGCATACCTTAATATCATAACCATAACCATCTGCACAAATAAATCTATATTAGCATGATACATATAACATCAAGATCTTAAATTAAATGACCATAATCATCATGCATATGACTGCAATGTATATAACAACAAGTTACTATCATTCATGACTATCTGCTCATGTACATATGACCGCACTAAACAACTAGCATCTATCATGCATTTAAACACAACAAAAATATAATGATATGAATGTACATAGCCATAATGCATATAGCAACCATTAACCAACATGCCTACATCCCAAACATACAAACTTGTATGATCATATGCTATTACCCCAAGGTCCACTGCTACAACCTCATTTTGATAATATACTTCTCCTGCTTCATCTCAACCAACATATTAGAAACATAACATACCAAAAGTATCATGATGACACAAAATGAAAAAATGAATATCACAATGCATGCATGACAATAACATAGAAGACTAACATACATGCATGACAAAAAACATTCCTCCCATCCAATTCAAGTGTTTAACTATGCCCTGATACCACTATGTGGTTTCAGATATCACCTAAAGAGAATGGAAACCCTCTCTGATACCACATTGTAGCACCCTAATCCCACACATACCCAATCTTTCCAATCCACTGAGACAAATATGTGATGAAGAGTTACTAGGATATTATTCAACCTCTTAGATCACCTTAAGGGAGTGGAATCAACACAACAAAACCTTACAGACTTCCCTCGGGTGTTAGAGGAACCCCAAGGGCTAAACCACCCTTTAAAGTTTCCAAACCTTGATTTAACCTTCTTTTTCACTCACCTAAACCCTGAGTCACATGCACAAGCCTGCATCCATGTGACTCAAAGACTCCAATCACATGCATAATTCCTGCAAGGGACAAATTCAGTATTTTTCAACCAATTCTATTCCAATATTTGAGCCACTTTTTCAGGGCTAGGATCTAGACCTGTACCTAGAACTTGACGAGACTTTCCAAAGGAATAAATAATGCAAAGATAAATCTTCTAACACAAAACTTTATCGAGGACTTGGGCTAACCAAACATTCCATGATAGAAATTTCATTAACCAGGTCATGAACATGTAATGTACATGTCATAAATACACATCTGAAAATTGGGGTTTCATATTTATTTGAGAATCATTAAGAAGGTTTGATTCCCTCTCAAAATAGCTTCATTATCATCTATTATATCATATATTCATTGTCCATTCATTTACTAATCAAAACATGATGAGAGTCATGACTAAGAAATGTCATAAGACCATGCTTATAACCAACATATAACGAGAATAGTAACAACAATAGAACAACCATTAAATCCACATAATAAAAATTACATTTAATCATCAAACACAAGAGGAAAGATATATTATTAACATATGCAAAATCCAACCAAGTGAGGGACTTCCACGTACCACTTGACCATAGATTAGACTGAACCAAATATTTCTTTCATCCAAACACCCTGTGCCATATTCCAAGCATGAATTTTGGACTCACAAGAAAACCAACTAGGTCTTCCTCGGGTTTTAGCGTGTATCCCACCATTACTAGTAAAGCGATTCCTAGGCCTAAAGCCATCATCTATCCAACCAGACTTTACCATGTATCCCACCATTACCAGTCAAGGGATTCCTAGGCCAAATCAATAAACATACACTACCAGGCTTTACCGCAATCCCACCACGAGGGAAAATTTTAAAGATAGAAATTTTCCTTAAAGTTTATAAATATTGGAAAATATTACTAGTCTCCCATATGCAAATTGTAAAATTCTTGGCAATAATTTTGTAAAAATATTTATACTTATAATGATTTTATATAGTATCTATAAAAATTTTGCGATTTCTAAGGTACAATATTGTTATACTATAAAATTTGGGCGAATTATATTCTAAAAAAATGGAAATTACGATTTTTTTTTTTTTTTTAAACATGGAAAATCAGCCAACCTGCGAATATTAGCCCCTAAAATTTTCCCTGCCCAAAACATACTAGTCTAGGGAGAAATAGGCCTACACAAGCACGAATGCCTCCATATTTCTCCACCTAAGCCGTGAGGAATTTGTTTGTCTCCACCCTCAAGCTTTACCGTGCATCCCACCATTACCGGTCAAGGGATTCCTAGGCCTTTGGGAATTTTCGTGAGACCACCCCATTCATTTTTGAAACCATCCGGAAATCTAGTTCAATCAAGTTAAAGAACCCCATCACACCATAGTTATTCTAAAATGGCAAGGAAAGGCTGAAACCAATATCACACCTAGAAAAACCCATGCCAATGACAGCAAGAGAACCAAATACAAACATACATTTATCATGAATGCCAAAACTAGCAAGTAAATCATACATGCAACTCAATACCTTCAAGTAATCTCGTTGTAGCCGCTTGATCAAATCCTTCCTTGCCTGATCTTTTATTCCCTTTACTTTATTTTCCTTCCTTTTCGTTCATTCCCTCGGTGCTAGAGTTCTCCAAGAATTCTCTAATTGAGAAGAGAGAGAGAGAGAGAGAGAGAGAGCTAAAACTGACAAAAACCGTGAACTGGTCTAAAATCCTTTTTATCATTGAGACCTCTATTTTCTTCATTTTCCTTTATTTTCCTTTCAATTTCCCTTTCATGCAAATTTGTGACCTTTCATCTTTCGTTTCACCTATTTTCCATTATTTTTATAAATAAAATGTGAATTAATGGTTATCCACATTTTCAATTCCTTTTTCAATTTCCCCTTAGCCATAATAAACTAAATAAACACCCACTAGGATGTTTTTAACAACATTCAACTTGGAATACATGTCCTATGACCTTGGTATTGTTTTTCCTTTATTAAATTTATTACATGAATTTTTAACCAGGCTTGTTACATATAAACCCTAAAATAAACACGATTGATCATGGTTGGTTTTCATATTGAGACAATATTTGTCACAATGTGACATTGTACCATGGTTGACCATGATTGATTTTTATATCTAGACAATCTTTGTAACGATGTGACATTGGACCATGGTTGATTTCATGCTGAGACAATATTAGTCACAATATGACATTGATTTTTCATATCAAGACAATCTTTGTCACAATGTGGCATTGGAGCATTTTTTATATATGGTTAACCATGATTGATTTTCAGATGCAAACAATCTTTGTCACAATGCAACATTTGACCATGGTTGATTTTCATATTGAGAAAATATTTCTGACAAAGTGACGTTGGACCATGGTTGACCATGACTATAAACCAAGGGATTTATATTAAACCCAAGGGTTAGTATTATAAACCCTACGAATAATATGATAGCATAGGAATATGAACCCTTAGACTAGTAAACCCAAGGGATTGATATTATAAACCCAAGGGATTAATACCAAAAACCAAAGGGATTAATATTATAAATCCAAGGTATAAAAACCTTAAGACAAATGTTATAAACCCTAAAACAAAAATTCTTAACTATGGTTTACCATGGTTTATTTTCATATTGAGACAATCTTTGTCGCTAGAACATGGTTGACTAGATTGACCATGATACCCATGTTGACTATAATTGATCATCTCAACAATAGTCAACCATAGTTAGCATGTGTTAATATATAAATATTATACAGAGTCAATATATCAATATTGACTATGATGCTCATGTTGACCATAGTTAACCATCTTAGCAATGGTCAACCATAGTTAACGTGTGTTAATATATAAATATTATACATAGTCAATATATCAATATATAAAACTGTGATATATTAAATATTAATAAATTTTTATGTTATAATTAACCACAATTAAGGTTAGAGTATAAATTAATTGTGGTTTAACATTTAACCTCTATTAATAATTAATATAAACCTCTATTACCTCTATTACATGTTAATTGGTGGTACCTCTATTATTTAATTTAAAATTAAAATTATTATCATTATTATTTCTTATTATTATTATTATTATTAATAAAGTAATTTCACACAAAACTTTAATTTTTTTCACACTCTGCCTTCCCCTTCTTATAGGGTTTCTAGTGTTGTGGCAGGGTGCTCTGCCCAATGGCAGACTCTCAAACTCCTCCTCCGCCTCTGTCTCCTCCTCCTCCTGAGGTCGAGGCCTTCAAGCTTTTGATTGCTTCCCAACCAAATAAGAAGAAATAGCTTGCCTCCAAATTTTTCAATAGATTGGATGAGATCCCCTCGGTGGCTCTCCCGCCTGAGGGTCCGATGAAAGTGGCCCTTTCCCTTGCAGACTAAGCGTTGGTTGGTCAGTTTACGGGCTTATGGCATTCACCAAAAACTACGGAAGCCTGGATCACTCAAAACTGGAATACCCTCATTGCAAACAGCGTCACCTCATATTTCCTAGGGCAGGGTTTCTTCCTGTTTGAATTAAACACAGAGGAGGACAAGGATCTGATTTCCAGAAACGGACCATATTTCATGGGTCCTCAAGGACTACTTAAATCATTGTACTCCATACTTCGACCCCTCGAAGGATGTTCCATCTACCGTTCCAGTCTGGGTCAGTCTCCCAAACCTGTTGGTGCACTGCTGGAACTGGGAATCAATGTAGCAAATCGGAAACGCCCTTGGGAAATTCATAGATAGAGCAAACAAAAAACCAATATGACTATGCCAGAATCTGCGTGGAGGTTGATCTCAAAGTTGGTCTACCAGAAGCCATTAAGCTAACAGTGGGGAACTAGTCCCATCTGCAGAAAGTAGACTATGAACAGATGTTGTTCAAATGTCGCGGATGTCATGAGTATGGCCACTTTGCCAAGAACTGTCCCAAAAATAAAAGCCTAGAAAAGGATAAAGAAGAAGGATTTCATCAAGCCAAGAAACCTAGAATGAGCCTTAAGCCAAGGTCAATCGGACAAGGAACGGAGAAAGGAAAGGGAAGTTCAACACCTACGGGGAGTATTCCTAAATCCAAACCCACCCATAAAGGTCAAGAGAACAGCTTTGTGGCTTTGAGCTCAAAGTCAGAGGAAGTCCAAGAATCTGATTCACGGGATGGGAAAAAGGTTCTCCAAATGCAGGAAACCCTAGAACCACTGAAGATTGGCGAATATCCTGGAGAAACCCCGAAAGAGAAATATCTTGTCTCCGAGGGGGAAGATATGGATTCGGAGGAGTCAGAGGAAGAAGGAGAAATTGGGGATTCCCAAACTTCGTCAGAATATCAACTAGGGGACGGAAATCCTCCAGGGAAAAGAGAGAACCTACAAGGAGAAGCTACAAGGGAGCCAACCGACCCTAGAAAAGATGTTGGCAAAAAACGCTAAAGCATATAGAAATAAAATCCAGGGCTCTAAGGGAGCCCTCTCAGCTCAAAAAAGGAAGTAATGAAGATCGTCTCTTGTAACTACAGAGGGATGGGGAGAAACCTAAAATAAGAAGCAATGAAAATTCTAGTAAGGTTGGAAAGGCTCGACATTCTTCTCATCTAGGAGAGCAAAATGGAGCAAAGGGAATTTCTCCACAAAATCAAACAATTTTGGGGAAAAGGAGGAGGTATCCTAGTCCCCTCTAGAGGTGCCTCTGGAGGGCTGGGAATTCTATGGGATGAGATATGCTTTGAGAAAATTATGGTTAGACTCAACTCATACTGGATTTTTACTCATTTTTTACATATTCATACCAAAGAGACTGTGAATCTTTTCAATATTTATGCTCCGATCATCTTCGGAGACAAAAAAAATCTGTTAGGAATCCATTAGGGACCTAGCAAATGAGATTCAGATTGATAACGTCATTCTCTCTGGAGATATGAACATTACTTTGAGCCAAGGGGAGATGCGAGAGGGCAGCATTGTAAGGGATCCAGCCAGAGAATGGGTGGAAGAATTCATTCAGGACTGGGATCTGTTGGACATCAAGCCACCCAAGGGAAAATATACATGGACCAATAGAAGAATGGGTCTGGACCACATTGCTGCATGGTTAGATTGCTTTCTCATCTAGAGTTCCTTCTTACTTTTAGGTCTTGATGTCAGTTTCGCTATTCTTTCTTCGTCGGTCTCTGATCACAAGCCTATTATTCTTGAGATGAAGTAGAATTTGAATCTCGGGCCTATTCCCTTCTATTTTAGTGCTCTCTAGGTGTAGCAACTTGACTTTTTGGACAGAGTTGAGGATGTCTAGAAACAACCTATCAGTGGATCCCCCTTCTTTGTGTGGGAAGAAAAGCTGAGAAGAGTGAAGAGGGCCCTCAAAAGCTGGGCTAAAGCCCTCCCTACTCCGACCGAGTCAAGGCGGGCTGCCCAGGAATGTTTGTAGAGTCATCAAAAACAAATGGAAGATATGGACATCTCGAAGGACAGCTTAACCCTGGAAGAGGAGCTCCAGGCTAATCTTCATAAGGCTTGCATCCGGGAGGAGGAATTCTGGAGACTTAAATCTCGCAGTCTGTGGCTACAAGTTGGGGACAGGAATACCTCCTTCTTTCATAAGCAGGCTCAATCCAAAAGAAACTTTAATTCTATAGTGGAGATACCCTCAGGAGACCATTCCTTCTCTGATCCCACCAGCATCAAAAAAATCTACTCTTCAGCACCTGAAAGAATTGTACACAGAGGATAAGCAAGAAATTCTCAGCTCCAACCTACTCAAGTTGGTTCCCCTAAAGGTCAATGCCCAAATGAACGTTATGCTGACTTCTCTTGTCACCATCAATGAAATCAATCAGGCCCTTGATGAAATGGATCTGGACAAGGCTCCTGGGTCAGATGGGTTGACTGCTCGATTCATTAAAACTTGTTGGAACGTTTTCAAAAAGGATCTCTATAAAATGATCTTAAAGTCTTAGACCTGCCACAAGCTTGGGGGCAGCAACAACTCAGCCTTCTTGGCCCTTATTCCTAAAGAGAAGGGTGCCAGTTCTTTCAACAGATTCAGGCCAATTTCCCTCTGCAACATTGGCTACAAGCTCATCACTAAATTCATTGCTAACAGACTGAAAGGCCTTCTTCCAGAAATCATTCCTGACAATCAAGGGGGATTTATCAAAGGTAGGCAGATAACTGATAACTTCTTTCTTATTCAGGAAGTGATCCATTCAAGCATCCAAAGACGAGAAAAGGCATGGTTATCAAGTTGGACCTATCTAGTGCATTTGACAGAGTTAGGCACAAGTTTCTCTTTGGAGTTATGCATCAATTTGGGTTTGAATGCCACTTTATAAGCTAGGTCAAGGCCTGCATTGCGGAACCATGGATTTCTCCACTTTTCAACTGGCGCGCTGCTGATTTCTTCAAGGTGAGTCACGGGATAAAGCAGGGATGCCCTCTATCCCCTCTTCTCTTTGTCATTCAAGCCTATGTTCTTAGTTTTATGTTACAGAAAAGACAAATCGAGCAATAGTTTATGGGTCTTAGGATTTCTAAGGGCGTCAGAGACATCAATCATGCTCTCTTTACTGATGACTCTATCCTCCTGGGGAGTGCCTCTACCATCTTGGCCTCTCGCTTCAAGTTGGATTTGGATCGCTACTACCTCGATTCTAGGAGTGAAATTAACATGGGAAAATGCTTCACTTATGCTTGGAACCTCACTGGCCTCAAGCTAAGCACAATCACCAGGATTTCAAGTTTCAAAGGCTCCACGAATTGGGTGTCTTTTAAATATCTTGGGTTGTCGATCTTTCAAGGATGCCTGATTGGAAGGGACCGGTGCCCCTTGCTAGACAAATTTAAAATCAAAATGCAAGCCTGGGGCTCATTGTGGCTCAATCTGGAAGGTAAGAATGTTCTCATTAAGTCAGCCCTTAATATTCTTCCAATATTTCATATGTTTGTTCTGTTGGCTCCGGTGGGCATTCTTCGCAAGATGGAGCAATTCATTTGCTCATTTTTTTGGAAGAAAGGGAAGAATAACGCTAAGAGAATTTCATTTATCAGTTGGAATAATATTTTTATGTTGCTGCTGGAAGGAGACCTTCCCATAAAATATCTCAGGGAGCACAACATCGCTCTGGGGGCCAATATCTTATGGCAGCAGGTAGTAAGGAATCCGGGATGGGAACAGATTTCTTTGTGGAAAAAATACAACTTTGGAAAGCGTCTTCGCAACCTAGAGAACTTCCAAACTAATCGAAAGGGATCCCTGATCCATCAGTTGTGTAAGCATGCTCTCCCGATGTTGCGATCACTTTTTCTAGATTCCAGGCAATGGGAAGCAGATCAGCCTGTGGGAGGATAGGATCATGAATGCAGAAGTGATCGGGGAGGATCCTAAGTTGCTGGAGCTAAAAATGTGGATGATTGTAGATGGTCGATGCATGTTGTAGGAAATTTCAGAATTGGATAGCAGCAACTGGGCAGGGTGGCAGAAGATAGAGATTTATGCTCATCTGGAGCAAGCATGGGCCAAATTCATGGTAGCACTGGCTAGGAAATCCCCCCTAAACGCAAGGAAAAAAGACATAAGGGTTTTGGGTTCCTCGAAGGGATGATATTCTGCAATAGAAGGCTACATATGTCTTAAAGTCATTCCCACTATCCCTCGTAATCCAACGATTTGGAAAGGGATTTGGCAGGTTAAAATCATTCTGAAGATTGATATGTTCACCTGGAAGCTAGGGAATAGCAGCATCCTTACAGCTGAAAACTTGCAACGTCATGGCTTCCACGGCCCCTCTCGGTGCCCGCTCTGTCAACAGCAAGAGGAAAATTTGGTCCACATCTTTCTTGAATGCCTCTACGCTCGGGACATTTGGAATCAAAACTTGTTGATTTGGAACAGCGGCCTCATCCTCCCAACCAACATCACGGGTATGTTGTCTAATTGGGGATACCTCTTCGCTAAGTCCTTCCCCGAGAGAGGATTGCCTTACGAGGGGTGGATGATTATCCCTAAGCTCATTTGCTGGAAGATCTGGCTTGAAAGAAACAATCGTATCTTTCAAGAGAAGGCCCTAATCCAGCAGAAAATCGATGTGAAAATTAGAAGCTTATTCAAAGAAATAATGCAGGCCAAGGTGAACCAGAAGCGGGCTTGTAGCTTAAACCAGCAAGGTAAGGAGAGGTGCCAGCAGCTGGGGCTAAATCTTCCCACAAGGCAAAATATGGAGAATTGTAGAGAAGAATGGAAAATCAGACTAGAGGATGAGGACTTTGACAAATGGAGAAGCAGCACAGATATCCACACTATGTTTTTTGACGGTGCAGCAAAGGGGAATCTGAGGAAGGCCGGAGGCAGAGGAATTATTCGCTGCCCTTCATACCAAATCATTTCCCACTTTGCCTAGGGTTTGGGGCTTACTTCGAACAATCAAGCGGAAGCCATGGCTCTCCTCCAAGGCTTGAAACAACTGCAAAAACATGGAATCAAGGAGGCTCGCGTCATTGGATATTCACAAAACCTCATTGGCTTGATTGTGATAAAATCGGTCCCTAAAGACCTCCGCTTGCAACGGTTGTACGCTCGTATCAACAAGCTAATCATGTCCTTTGACAGACTTCAGTTATTTTACGTCCTTCAGAAAAATAACAAATATGTGGATCTTGAAGCCAACATCGTTGTCTCTTTACAAGCAAGATCTCTCCTCTGCGAAGAGGGGGATTCATGGGATCCTCTGCCTTAGCCGGCCCATCTCCTTGTTATGTATTTTTGTCTCTTGTTGCAGCAATTTGTTTGTATTAGAAATTTTGCTAGTCATTGGGAAATTTCTAGATTGAATGTAAGAAGTAGAGTAGGCGAATTTTGCTTGTTCAGAAACCCCCTAGACATTGGGTCTCTAGATGTAAAACCTCTGAACATAAGTCTCGGTACTTTTGAATCAATATAAACATGCCCGTTTCTATTTTTTTTAAAAAAACACTCTCATTTTGAAAGACAAGAAATATGCTAAATTATTAATAAATAGAAAAAATTATAAATTCCAACTTGGTACTTTTGAATCAATATAAACATACCCGTTTCTGTTAAAAAAAAATAAACACACTCTCATTTTAAAAGACAAGAAATATGCTAAATTATTAATAAATAGAAAAAATTATAAATTCCAAAACGTATTTTGATTAGTAATAACTTGATTTTTACCTTACTTTTTTTTTATTTGGTAGAAATGAAACTTGAACTTTCAAATAAATATATATATATATATATATATATATATATATATATATATATATATATAAAAGATTATAAATCCTAAACATGTTACCATGAGTAAGGATTTGAATTTTTTATCTTTTGCTAATTCATAATAAAATTTAAATAAGACTTGTAACTTTTTAAGAATATATAGTTTTAATTTGAATTGAAAATTTTATTTAAATTTAAAATAAAATAAAATAAAACATATTTAAAAATCGTATAGGAATCCAACCTCATAAAATATCAAAGTACAAATACCAAAGTACTAACACAGTTGGAATTAAAATATGAAAGTACAAATACCAAAGTACTAACACTTGGAATTAAAATATGAATTTCGATCAATCATACAAATTGAATTAATTTGAGATTTATTTTTTTTAATTTTAATGTAGTTTTTCTTCACTCTTTTGATTGATATTTTGAAATTATTTTAAAAAATTAAATAAATGTTTTGGAATATATATTTTATGTACATCATTGATGAAGATGACATGTTGAATCATTCCACTTTTTTAATTAAAAATATTTAATAATAATATAATTTTTTTACAATATTAAAAATGTTTATATCACATTTTTTTAATTAAAATTATTTAACAATCATATAAAAAATTTTAAATACATAAAAAAAATAAAAATAAAAAATAAATATAACTAGTAGAAATGACCTAGTAAATTTCAAATTGGAAAATAACGTATTTTAAACATATGATCTATGCAGTAGTATTAGCGTTCGACCCCTTCATCTACAACACAAACAACATCGTTGTCTTTTCCTTGGCATATCTACAGGTTAATCAAAATCACAAATTTTAACAGTACCAGTGTTTGAGTGTCTCGAGAGTCAACAAAACCATAATGTATGGATATAACTCCATAATTTAACCAATTTTTTATCTATCATTTTCCGCACTCCTTTGTTTTTCCCAGTTATGAACATTGCATTGAATGTGTAATTTTCCTAGGAGTTGTCTTTAGTGCGACTTTTTGAAGTTTCAGGTGCTGGAATCCGGTGAAAAATTTTGAGGTAAAATCTTGGTTTTTTTTATTCAAACTGGTTTTTTGACTCTATATATGGATTCAGCACCCTCAAAAACTTCTAGGGCACTTCGATTGTGCAAAGTTAGCAATCAAACTTCTCTTTTCAATAAATTCCTACCGTAATTTAGAGAAATTACACCGTAAAAAGTCACCGTAAAAGCCTTCAAAAAGTCGCACTAAAGACTACTCGGTTTTCCTAGCCGACCTTTTCCCATTTATTGCAATTTTTTAAAAGAGCTTTGTCCAACACCAAAAATTAATTTACCAGGTTATGATTTTGAACCTGCCAGGTTACGATTCATTTAACAGGCTCACCTTCCATTGGGTTGTTGCCTAAGGATCTTATATCAATTTTGAATTGTCTCTTTGGAACGATCTCTTTCTCTGAATTTCAGCAAGTGAGCGACAATAATTTTAATGAATTCAATAAGATGACATGAAATGAAATTGAATCCCAACTGTTAACAAATGCTCCACACCAAGAATAAAAACCTGATGTTATTAAGGTAAGAAACCAAGCAACGAGGCTCTTGAATTTAAATGTGCGATCAAAACGGGAATTGAACCCTGTCCATTGAAACTAAACGATGGAAAAATATTTGAATAGGGTAACGTTGTTAGACTATGATTGTTTTTCATATCAAGATAATTTTTGTTACAATGTGGTATTGGACCATGGTTAATATATGATTGATCATAATTGATTTCGAGATTAATATTATCTTTGTCGTGATGCAATGTTGTAACATTGTTAATTTTTATATTGAGAAAATATTTCTCACAATGTGACATTGGATCATGGTTGATTATGGTTGACCATGATTATAAACCCAGGGAATTTATATTAAACTCAAGGATTAATATTATAAACCCTATAAATAATATGATATCATAGGAATATTAAACCTTAGAGTAATAAACCCAAGGGGTTGATATTATAAACTCAAGGGATTAAAACCAAAAACCCAAGGGAATAATATTAAACCCAACGCATTAACCAGCTCCAAAAATAAAATAAAAGAGAGATCAATGCCTTAGAAATAGCCACTTCGAGGGGGAAACCTCCAATACATTACAAAAATTAACAATTCTTGGATGATACAAATGACAAAACTCCCTTCTATATATAGGATTCCATGGGGTCACAATATAATCCTAGCCTACCTAACAATAATAATGTAAGAGCACAATAATAACAATATTGGGGTTACAGGGGTACAACAATAACAATAATGGGGTTACACTAACAATAATAAGGGACTATACTAGTAATATAAGGACCTAACATTCCCCTCTGCTTCAAAAAAGTGTTGTCCTCAATGCTTGAGTAGCTTTGCATGCTTCTGTATAAAATTCTCATCCTCCCATGTAGAATATTCAGTGGGTAAGTTCTTCCATTTGATGAGATACTCTAAAATTGATCGAATTTGTAGTTGTCAAGTTCTTGTTTTCGTGACTGTCTGAGGTTCTAATATGATTTTTCCTTCCTCGTCAAGTTTTGGGAATATTTTTTGAACTGGAATTTTGTTTCCTATAACCTTCTTTAAGCATGAAACATAGAAAATTGGATGCACTCGTGAAGAAGTGGGAAGCTCCAATTTGTATTCCATAGTACCAATCTTTTGCAACACCTTGTAAGGACCATATTACTTTGGCGATAATTTATTATCCTTCTTAGCTTGCTTGAAGGACATTTGTGTGTATGTTTATAGCCGTAAAAATACCCAGTCTCCTACATCAAAACTTCTCTTGCTGCGATGTTGATATGTCTGTTGTTTCATTCGATTTTGTGACAAATTTAAGTTATCCTTTAAGAGTTGGAGAACTTCTTGTTGATGCTCGATGTGATCTTCCACTGCTTGAACCTTAGAATTTTCTCTTAAAGAATATGTGATGGATGGTGGATGATATCCATAAAGTGCCATAAATGGAGTCATTTTTTCTGCAGTATGGAAGGAAGTGTTATACCACCATTCAGCGAGAGGTAACCACTTGACCCATTGTGTTTGCTTATCCGATACAAAACAACGAAGATATCCTTCCAAACATTTATTCACTATCTCAGTTTGACCATCAGAATAAGGATGATAAGATGATCTATGAGCTAGTTGAGTACCCAAACAAGAAAATAATTCCGTCCAAAAATTTCTAGTAAAAATGGGATCTCTGTCACTTACAATAATCTTTGGGTTTCCATGTAGCTTCTGAATTGTTTCCATAAATGCATTAGCAACTATACTTGCTTTAAATGGATGAGATAATGCACAAAAGTGTGCATACTTGGTAAGTCTATCAACTACCACCATGATGACACTCTTTCCTTCAGACTTAGGTAAACCTGTGATAAAATCCATTGAAATCTCCTCCCAACGTTGACTTGGAATGGATAAAGATTGTAGAAGACCCGGGGTCTTAATTGTCTCAACTTTATTCTGCTGGAAAACCAAACATTCCACCACAAACTTTTGAATATCAGATTTAAGGCCATCCCAAAAAAATTCTTTCTTCACCCTGTGGTAGGTTTTTGTGCCAAATTATTTCTTCATTCGATTTTGTGCCAAATTTAGGTTATCCTTTAAAAGTTGGACAACTTCTTGTTGATGCTCGATGTGATCTTCCACTGCTTAAACTTTATAATTTTCTCTTAAAGAAGATGTGATGGACGATGGATGATATCCATAAAATGCCAAAAATGGGGTCATTTTTGTTGCAGTATGGAAGGAAGTGTTATACCACCATTCAGCAAGAGGTAACCACTTGACCCATTGTGTTTTCCTATCAGATACAAAACAATGAAGATATGCTTCCAAACATTTATTCACTATCTCAGTTTGACCATCAGATTGGGGATGATAAGATGAGCTATGAGCTAGTTGAATACCCAAACAAGAAAATAATTCCGTCCAAAAATTTCCTATAAAAATGGAATCTCTGTCACTTACAATAATCTTTGGGTTTCCATGTATTTGAATTGTTTTCATAAATGCGGTAGCAATTGTTCTTGTTTTAAATGGATGAGATAGTGCACAAAAGTGTGCATACTTGGTAAGTCTATCAACTACCACCATGATGACACTCTTTCCTTCGGACTTAGGTAAACTTGTGATAAAATATATTGAAATCTCCTCCCAACGTTGACTTGGAATGGATAAAGGTTGTAGAAGACCCGGGGTCTTAATTGTCTCAAATTTATTTTGCCCCCAAACCAAACATTCCACCAAAACTTTTGAATATTAGATTTAATGCCATCACAAAAAAATTCTTTCTTCACCCTATGGTAGGTTTTTAAAAATCTTGAGTGTCCTCCTAAAGGAGAAATGTGCAATTCCAAAAAAATATTTTGCTTTAGTTGGGAATTATTTCAAATATATAAGCGATCTTTGTACCATAAGGAATCATTTTTCCAAATAAATGTATCAGATGTATAGTAGGATCTTGCTGCAACTTTTGAATGAGTGTCCACACTTCTTCGTCCTTCTTCCATTCATCCCTTGCTTCGGTTATCCAATATGGTTGGATAATAGAAATGGCACAAAGCAATGCTTCCACCTCTTCATCCTTTCTTGAGAGTGCATCTGCAACAAAATTTAGCTTCCCTTTTTTAGACGATTTCAAAGTCATAACCCAACATCTTTGTGACCCATTTTTGCTGCTCTTCTGAAGATATTCTTTGTTCCAAAAAATGTTTAAGACTATCATGAGCAGTTTTTACGTTGAAGTGTCTTCCCATTAGGTAAAGTCGTCATCTCTTTAGTGCATATAGTATTTCCAACATTTCCTTCTCATAAATAGCTTTCTATAAATACTTTCCTTTGATTGGACGACTTTCAAAAGCAATGGGTCTTCCTTCTTGCATTGAAACAACACCAATTCCATTTCCTGAGGCATCACATTCCACAATAAAGGTTTTTGTGAAGTTTTGCATAGCTAAGACTGGTGCTATGCACATTGCCTCTTTAAGATATTCAATGGCCTTAGGTGCTTCAGGAGTCCATGAAAATGCATCTTTCTTCAATAATGTTGTTAGAGGTGCTGCTATTCTCCCATAATTCTTAACAAAATTGTGATAATACCATGTTAACCCGAGAAATCCTCGCAACTTCTTTATAGTTGTGGGGACTTTCCATTCCTTAATGGCTTTAATTTTGTTAAGGCCTACCTTAACACCCTCATGAGATACAATATGACCCAGATATTCCACCTCTTGTACTCCAAAGAAAAATTTGGATGCTTTTGCATATAATTGTTTCTCCTCCAATAGTTTGAGCACCCTGTCAACATGTTGAACATGATCCTTCCAAGACCTATTGTAGATTAGTATGTCTTAAAAAAAATACTAGCACAAATTTTCTAAGGAAGGGTTTGAAAATGAAATTCATCAACCCTTGAAATGTAGAAGGTGCATTGGTAAGGCCAAAAGGCATGACCAAAAATTCATAATGACCCTCATGAGTTCGAAATGATGTTTTTGAAATATCTTCAGTACTCATTCTAATTTGATGATATCCTGAATGAAGATCCAACTTGGTAAAATAAATTGCTCCATGTAATTCATCCAATAATTCATCAATCACAGGAATAGGAATTTTATCTTTAATAGTGAGCTTATTGAGCTCCCTATAATCCCGACACATGTGCCATGATCCATCCTTCTTGTGCACCAATACTACCGAAGCAGAGAAAGAACTTTGACTAGGTTGAATTATACCAGCCTCTAACATTGCTGCAATCATATGTTCAATTTCATTGTTTTGGACATAAGGATATCTGTAAGGCCTGACGTTTAGAGGAACACTTCCTGGAATCAAATGAATAGCATGATCATGATCACGAATAGGTGGGATTCCTTTGGTAGTTTCAAACACCTTGTAATGATTGTCCAAGACTTGTTGGAGATCTGGAGAAATAAATGATTTTGATGTTGGAACTTCTAGTGAGCATAATTGTGCAATTACGCCTCGTTGTTTTTTCTTCAAAAGCTTTGTCATGACATTAGAGCTTATTATCTTTCCTGGCTTCTCTGCGATACCCCGTAATTCAATTTCCTTTCTTTCCGAAAAAAAATTCAAGAAAAGTTCTTGAAAATTAAAGGCTACTGTCCCCAAAGATTGTAACCATTATACTCCTAGTACAACGTCAGCACCTCCCATTGGAATGGAAAGCATTGGACTATTCAATACATATTCCCCCATGATTATCTTGATATTATGGCATTTTCCAGAGAAATTTATATTTCCTCCATTTGTAACCATCACTTGGCATTCTGGTGCTAGGTATAGGAAACAATTCAATTCCTTGGCTACCTTACAATGAATAAAATTATGGGTACTACCCAAATCAATCAACACTATTACCTTTTTCTTCTTGATATGTCCTTCTATCTTGAGAGTTTGAGTGGTAATTCATGCCAATGCATTACACAATATGGTCGGACTCATTTCTTCTTCTTCTAGGGTTGGTTCCTGGTGTATATCCTCTTCTTTTGAAGTTTCTTGTTCATTTTCTTCCTCCGCTTCACAATCTATGTAAAATAATTTCTTCTTAGCACACTTATGACCTTTAGTGTATTTGCTATCACAACTATAGAAAATATCTTTTTCTCTTTTTTCTTCCAATTGTTGTGGTGTCAACCTTGTAAGTATAGGAGTAGCAACACTTCCATCTTTATAGATGTGAGTGTTAGGCTTCCTTGTCACCATAATTTTACATTTTCAATCTTTCTTGCCAACTTGAATGTCTTCTCCAATGAATCAAGTTCCCAAACGCACACTTCATGTTGTATGTTATCCTTTAAAGTCCCTATGAAGACATCAATATTGTGTTCCTCTGGAATATCAGTTACCCTTATATTCATTTTTTCGAATTCCTCAATTTGCTCCACCACTGAACCCTTTTGTTTGAGATTTATCAATTGGATAAAGAAGGTGTTTCTCTTTGTATCCTCATAATGTGCTATCATTTCCTCCGTAAAAATTGACCAAGTGACAATTTTTTTACGAAAGCAAAGCCATCGATACCATACAAATGTATTTTGTTATAAATGTAAAGTTGCAATGTGTACCTTTTGTGTGTTTTGCACATTATTGATATCAAAATATTGCTCCATCTGTAGTATCCATGTTACGGGATCCTTGCCATCAAAATTCCTCATATCCATCTTTGGAATATGGTGGTTCTTCAATCCAACATTAGAGTTTATGAAATCTCGGTTAACATTTATTTTGTTCTCATCATGAGTTTATTCTACTATCTTTCTGCCATTAGGAATCATTTCCTATATTAACCTTGTCATCAAACCTTCCATGTATGATTTTATATCATTCTTCATGTCTTCCATGTTGTCTTTCATTTTTTCATCGATCTTAGCTTCCATGTCATCCATCTTAGCTTCCATGCCATCTTCCAAGCCATCCATCTTAGCTTCCATGTCATTCTTCAAGCCTTCCATCTTAGCTTCAACGCCTTTCTTCAAACAATCCATCTTAGCTTCCACGCATTTCTTCAAAACTTCCATTTCATTTTTTGTTTCTCTTTGCGAGAGAAAAATTTGGTGCACTTGCTCTTGTAATTTTGATATGTCATGTAGCGCTTCTTCCTCTTCATGAGTCATAGTAGCGCCTTCTGAAGGCTTAATGGGTGTTGAATTCTTTTTAGGTGGCATTTTAGAACCCGATACTGATATCTGTGTTTCAATATGCCCTTGGAATCACTTAAAATTGATTTTTCACACAAGACTTATGCAATTTAGAAAAAAAATTACACACATTTTTCTTGCTTTTGCAGAGCTCGATATTGAAACTGAATTGTCTCTGTGATTTCGGATCTTGAATATCTGAAATTCGGCCCTGAAGTAGCCCTCTGAATCTTCTCTCCAATGCCACAAGTCTGACCTGATTTGGATTCTTCAAGGCAAAGTTATGTCCAATATCCCACGATGACCTAATTATGGACTGGTTCAGTAGAGCGAACTTGTACGACTTGCCACGTGTCACTGTTTCCTCCTTTGGCTCTAAAATTGATATACATAAAACTAAATTTCGTGTACTTGCGGCCACTTTTACAGAATTTCAATCGACGCTCAGAGAGAGAGTTATGACGTTTTTCCCACGATCACCTCTTTGACATGAAATTCTGGAAACTGAAACAATCCTAACTACAGATCATGTCTCCAAAAATATTGTGAACCAAGATCTGAAATTTTCACGAGGAGGTAACTCGGGATTTCGGCTTCACACTTTGTAAAAATTTCAGCTTCTGAAACTTCGTATAAGAAAATTTATAGCGCAAATTCCAGGATGACTTGTTTTAATTGAAATTCGGGAGCCTGAAAAAACCCTAACTTCCCCAGATCATATTTCCGAAAATATTGCGAACCAAGATCTGAAATTTTGACAGGAGGTTCCTCAGGGTTTCGGCTTCGCACTGTAAAAATTTCAACTTCTGAACCTTCGTAGAAAAAAATTTATTGTGAAAATTCCACGATGACCTATTTGAAGCAGTGAAACCCTAGAATCCAAAGCTTTGATTCCAAATGTTAGGAAAATAGCTCCAAAAATAGAAGAAAAGAGTGATAAACACCTTATAAATAGCCACTTCGAGGGAGAAACCTCAAATACATTACATAAATGAACAATTTTTTGATGATACAAATAACAAAACCCCCTTCTATATATAGGAGTCCATGGGGTCGCAATATAATGCTAGCCGACCTAACAATAATAATGTAAGGACACAATAATAACAATATTGGGGTTACAGGGATACAACAATAACAATAATGGGATTACACTAACAATAATAAGAAACTATACTAGTAATATAGGGACCTAACATAAAAACATTAAGATAAATGTTATAAATGCTAAAGCAAAAATGGTTAACTATGGTTTACTATGATTGATTTTCATATTGAGACAATCTTTGTCACTAGACCATGGTTGACCATGATTGACAATGAGGCCCATGTTGACTATAATTGATTATCTCAACAATAGTCAACCATAATTAGTATGTGTTAATATATAAATACTATACATAGTAAATATATCAATATTGACTATGATACTCATGTTGACCATCTCAACAATAGTAAACTATAATTAACATGTATTAATATATAAATATTATACATAATCCATATATGTTAATAAATTTTCATATTATAATTAACCACAAATAAAACTAGAATATAAATTATTTTTGGTTTAACATTTGACCCCTATTAATAATTAATATAAATATGATAAATTATTATTAAATATAAAAAGTTATAAATTCTAAAACATATTTTGATTAGTTATAACTTGATTTTTATCATTTTTTTCAAATGTAATAGACAAAGAATTTGAAACTTAAATCGTTATATCATATATATATATAATTAATAAAAATAATAAAAAAATCTAATGAGTAAGAATTTGAATTTTGTTTTTATGTTAATTCATAATAAAATCTAATTAATACTTATAACTTTTTAAGAATATATCACTCTATCATTTTTTCATCGATCTTAGCTTCCATGTCATCCATCTTAGCTTCCATGCCATCTTCCAAGCCATCCATCTTAGCTTCCATGTCATTCTTCAAACCTTCCATCTTAGCTTCAACGCCTTTCTTCAAACAATCCATCTTAGCTTCCATGCATTTCTTCAAAACTTCCATTTCATTTTTTGTTTCTCTTTGCGAGAGAAAAATTTGGTGCACTTGCTCTTGTAATTTTGATATGTCATGTAGCGCTTCTTCCTCTTCATGAGTCATAGTAGCGCCTTCTGAAGGCTTAATGGGTGTTGAATTCTTTTTAGGTGGCATTTTAGAACCCGATACTGATATCTGTGTTTCAATATGCCCTTGGAATCACTTAAAATTGATTTTTCACACAAGACTTATGCAATTTAGAAAAAAAATTACACACATTTTTCTTGCTTTTGCAGAGCTCGATATTGAAACTGAATTGTCTCTGTGATTTCGGATCTTGAATATCTGAAATTCGGCCCTGAAGTAGCCCTCTGAATCTTCTCTCCAATGCCACAGGTCTGACCTGATTTGGATTCTTCAAGGCAAAGTTATGTCCAATATCCCACGATGACCTAATTATGGACTGGTTCAGTAGAGCGAACTTGTACGACTTGCCACGTGTCACTGTTTCCTCCTTTGGCTCTAAAATTGATATACATAAAACTAAATTTCGTGTACTTATGGCCGCTTTTTACAGAATTCCAATCTGACGCTCAGAGAGAAAGTTATGACGTTTTTCCCACGATCACCTCTTTGACATGAAATTCTGGAGCCTGAAACAATCCTAACTTCCACAGATCATGTCTCCAAAAATATTGTGAACCAAGATCTGAAATTTTCACAGGAGGTTCCTCAGGATTTCGGCTTCACACTGTAAAAATTTCAGCTTCTGAAACTTCGTATAAAAAAATTTATAGCGCAAATTCCAGGATGACTTGTTTTAATTGAAATTCGGGAGCCTGAAAAAACCCTAACTTCCCCAGATCATATTTCCGAAAATATTGCGAACCAAGATCTGAAATTTTGACAGGAGGTTCCTCAGGGTTTCGGCTTCGCACTGTAAAAATTTC
This sequence comes from Pinus albicaulis, assembly GCA_034641835.2. Taxonomy (NCBI): domain Eukaryota; kingdom Viridiplantae; phylum Streptophyta; class Pinopsida; order Pinales; family Pinaceae; genus Pinus; species Pinus albicaulis. The sequence goes on from CM076573.1 coordinate 938,845,768, forward strand.
AACTTCTGAACCTTCGTAGAAAAAAATTTATTGTGAAAATTCCACGATGACCTATTTGAAGCAGTGAAACCCTAGAATCCAAAGCTTTGATTCCAAATGTTAGGAAAATAGCTCCAAAAATAGAAGAAAAGAGTGATAAACACCTTATAAATAGCCACTTCGAGGGAGAAACCTCAAATACATTACATAAATGAACAATTTTTGGATGATACAAATAACAAAACCCCCTTCTATATATAGGAGTCCATGGGGTCGCAATATAATGCTAGCCGACCTAACAATAATAATGTAAGGACACAATAATAACAATATTGGGGTTACAGGGATACAACAATAACAATAATGGGATTACACTAACAATAATAAGAAACTATACTAGTAATATAGGGACCTAACATAAAAACATTAAGATAAATGTTATAAATGCTAAAGCAAAAATGGTTAACTATGGTTTACTATGGTTGATTTCCATGTTGAGACAATCTTTGTCACTAGACCATGGTTGACCATGATTGACAATGGGAGCCCATGTAAGTTATAATTGATCATCTCAACAATAGTCAACCATAATTAGTATGTGTTAATATATAAATACTATACATAGTAAATATATCAATATTGACTATGATACTCATGTTGACCATCTCAACAATAGTAAACTATAATTAACATGTATTAATATATAAATATTATACATAATCCATATATGTTAATAAATTTTCATATTATAATTAACCACAAATAAAACTAGAATATAAATTATTTTTGGTTTAACATTTGACCCCTATTAATAATTAATATAAATATGATAAATTATTATTAAATATAAAAAGTTATAAATTCTAAAACATATTTTGATTAGTTATAACTTGATTTTTATCATTTTTTTCAAATGTAATAGACAAAGAATTTGAAACTTAAATCGTTATATCATATATATATATAATTAATAAAAATAATAAAAAAATCTAATGAGTAAGAATTTGAATTTTGTTTTTATGTTAATTCATAATAAAATCTAATTAATACTTATAAATTTTTAAGAATATATCACTCTAATTTCAATTGAAAATTCTATTGAAAATTTTATTTAAATTTAAAATAACTAAATAAATAAACATATTTAAAAATCTTAAAACGAATCCAACCCTTATAAAATACCAAAGTACTAATACATATTAGAAGTCAATGAATTTAAAATATAAATTTCAATCAATAATACAAATTCAATTAATTTAAGTTAAATTTACCTTTTAAATTTTAATTTTGTTTTTCTTCACTCTTTTGTTTAATATTTCTAAATGTTTCATCACATTTTCTTAATTAAAAATATGTAACAATTTTGGTTTTTAGTTGTGGTTATCATTTTTGAATAGCTTTCTAGATTATCCACAGTATCAAGAAATATTTGTCCACTTTTCGAATCCTAACGGGGATCCATCCATGATCCCCGTTGGGATTCGAAACGTCGACAAATATTTCTTGATACTGTGGATAATCCGCACAGTATCAAGAAATATTTGTCGACGTTTCGAATCTCAACGGGGATCCATGATCCCCGTTAGAATTCGAAACGTCGAAAAATATTTCTTGATACTGTGAATAATCCGAAAAACTCTTTAAAATATATAACAATTATATAATTTTTTTAAATACATACAAATATTTAAAACCATTATAAAATCTAGTAAAAATGGCCAATGTTTTATTATTGACCAAAATTCCTTTGCAATTTAAATGTCATTGAAAAAATAACACTATATCATTATTATTTTCATAATGATAATAATGGGCTGATAATGATAATAATGCAGCCCGTTAGATATTAAACCAAGTGCTTTCCCTGTGCCTGACATCCTGCAGAGCATATGTGAGCATTGTGTTTTCTAATAGAAGTGTTGAGCAGAGAAACATTTGGGGTTGTTTATCATAAACTGGTTGACAACTTGAAGATGGTTGATATTTTAGTTTTGTGGTTTTTATTGGTTTCTGAGCTCGTTGTGTTAGAAAACTCATGGTTGATGTAGCAGATCATCCATTATCATGTGATGAGGACAAGGAACGAGAGAAATAGAAGGATCTAGAGATCCAGAAAATCATGATCCATGTTTTAGATCTGCAGAAACAAATGCATCATTTGACCGAGGGACGAGAGACGTAGAGAGATCAAGAACACTTCATGAAATTCATGAATCCCCATGTTCCTTAAGTATCCTTGATCTCTCTATCTCTCTTCCCTTGTCCTGATGATGGATCGACCATGATTTTTATAACAAGATGATTCTGTTAAGAAATAAAAACAATGTAATGTGTTGTGGAAGCTTAAAATCATTTGTAGAAATCAAAATAAATTTTTACAAGTTTTCTTTTCAATAAATGGATTTCCAATACTTTATGTCAATTACTAAAGAACTGATTTAACAGAAATATTAACAGATTACTGTCTGAATATTCAGCTTCAGGACCAATCTCTATTTAAATAACCTTAATGTATTTACCAGCGCAGAATGACCTTGACTCTCATAAACTACCAAATAATTTTATTTCAAAAACCAAATGTGTGAACGTAACTAACCAAATCACGATAATTCGAAACTGACTGATAGGCATTTCTTAGAATTCGGAATTAGTTTCCGATTAGATTACAATAAAATAGAATTTTTGGCATCAACTTTCCTAATATGCACGACGAAATTTACAGACCAGAATTTCCAGAAAAAATGCAATGCCGACCTGGATAATAACCCTTCCAAAAAAATTAAAATTGCATTCATTTATTCAGAATGGGAAGTCGCTAATAGGACAACTTTCATTTACTATTGTGGAAAATACTATCCTGTCGGCTTTCATTATTTGTAAATTAAAATCATTATAATTTATTTTTATTTATTAAAATATCAAAACATATACATTGTAAATTTTATTATAATGTTACAATAAGAATGAATATACCATTTATAATAAAAATATAATAATAATAATAAAGTAATTGTAAATGAAATGTAAACATAATTACAACACATGGCAAAGGGTGAAAGACATGGAAAATTTCCATATAATAGAATTTTATTGCAATTTTAACTACTGAAAATAATATTTCTGCCAGAAGAAGAATGGATATAATTACTAGTATAGATTTCCATTAGGATGAAGATTTTATTTTTTTAGAAAAAAATAAATAAATAAATAAAAATTATATATATATATTTATTAGATAAAAAAAATGTTTACATAATCATGCATATAGCATATGATTTAAAGTAAAAACTCTATTGATTAAAATATTTAGAATCACTTTCACAATGTATAATCCAAATCTTGTGGGCACATATCTATGCACAATCACTGAAAATAAGTTAATATAAACCAAGCATTCAGGCCCACAAAAAAACCCATAAAGAATCAAAACATAAAGTCCAAAAATGAGTAAAACCATGCAAGGCAGGTCACCAACCACCCAAAAAAGAGGGGCAATGGCAAAAAAAAATATAAACCAGGCATTCAGGCCCACAAAAAACCCATAAGGGATCAAAACATAAAGCCCAAAAACGGATAAAACCATGCAAGGCAAGTCACCAACCACCCAAAAAAGAAAGGCAAAGGCAAAAAAACCAAGACACAGATGGATGGAGACATCAGCAGTCCCAAAAGCAAGTCCCAGTGAACGCCAGGCATAGCTTCAAACCCCAAATGCCGATGCCAGTGAAAAACAAGCATAGCAGCAAACAACCCAAACCTATGGCAACCCCAAATGTCAATGCCAGCGAAGATGAAACATAGCAACAAACAACCCAAACCAGTAACAAGAAGCGAGCATCAACAGCATCTGCATAGACCCATTGACCGCATCCACACAAAAAAAAAAAAAAAAAAAAGCGTCTAGGCGGCCGCCAGACCCCTTGCCTTTGCCTGATCTTATATCAATTATGAATTGACTCTTTGGAACGATCTCTATCTCTGAATTTCAGCGAGTGAGCGATGGAAATTTTAATGAATTCAGTAAGATGACGTTAAATGAAATTGAATCCCAATTGTTTAACGAAAGCTCGACACCAGGAATAAAACCTCGGCGTTGTCAAGGCAATAAACCAGGCAACGACGCTCTTGAATTGAAACGTGTGATCAAAACAGGAATTGAACCCTCTCCATTGAAACTAAATGATGGACAAATATTCGAATAGGGTAACGGGAAACAGAAACCTATGGATTCAACCCTGTTTTCGAATAGGGTAATGAGAAACATTAACCTGTGGATTCAACCGCGTGGAGGGAGGGCAATCAAGCGATGGACAAGTATTCCAATAGGGTAAGTGGAAATGAAACATGAGGATTCAACCTCATGGAGGGAGGGTGATCAATTGGTCGTGGAGTATGTGAATGAAATATCCAAGATGCCGCCGTCAATGACATTTCCAACACGGGACAACCACCATTATGTAAAAAAAAATTATGTTTTTTTCGACGATTCGGGCTCCCTAAATCCTCAACCATCGGTCATCGACTAAGACGATTGATATACCCAGCATATTCTCTCAATAATCTTGGTTGTAGATTAAAATTTAAAAATAGAAGTTAACGACTCTTTTTCTACGTATCTAGACAATCTTTATTACAATGTTTTATTGGATCATAGTTGACCACGGTTGTTTTTTATATTGAGACAATATTCGTCACAATGTGACATTGGACCATGGTTGACCATGATTGTTTTTCATATAGAGACAGTTTTTTTCACAATGTGGCATTGGACCATAGTTGATATATGGTTGACTATGATTGATTTTCATATGGAGACAATCTTTGTGAGGATGCGAAGTTGAACAATGGTTCCTTTTCATATTAAGAAAACTTTTCTCACAATGTGACGTTGGAAGATGGTTGACCGTGACTATAAACCCAAGGGATTTATATTAAACCCAATGATTAATATTATAAACCCTATGAATAATATGATACCATAGGAATATGAACCCTTAGATTAATAAACCCCAAGAGATTGATATTATAAATCCAACGGATTAATACAAAAACCCAAAGGAATAGTACTAAACCCAAGGGATTAATATTATAAACCCAAGGTTTAAAAACCTTAAGATAATTGTTATAAACCCTAAAACAAAAATGGTTAACTATGGTTTACCATGGTTGATTTTCATATTGAGACAATCTTTGTCACTCGACTATGGTTGACTATGATTAACCATGAGGTACATGTTGACTATAATTTACCATCTCAACAATAGTGGACCATAGTTACCATGCAATAATATAAACATTATACAAAATCAATATATCAATATTGACTATGATTCCCATGTTGACTATAGTTGACCATGTCAACAATAGTCAACCATACTTAACAGGTGTTAATATATAAATATCATACATAGTCAATATATCAATATATAAAAACTTAATATATTGAATTTTAATAACGTTTTATGTTATAATTAATCACAATTAAGATTAGATATAAATTAATTGTGGTTTAAAATTTAACCCTTATTAATAATTAATATAAACCTCTATTACATATTAATTGGTGTTGCCTTATTATTTAATTTAAAATTAAGATTTGTATTTTTTTGTAAAGTGGCAGTCTATTCATCTATTAATGGTACCAAAAAAACAAAGTTATATTACAGTCAGGTAGGGAGGTGGTGGGTTGTCCAACAGAGGGAAACCAGCCCTGCCACCTAAAATCTTGAGAGTTTTGTTGATCATCAGAGGCACAAAAATATAGAGTGCTTAGAAACATAGGGCTAAGTCCTAAAACTGAGTAACAAAACAACATAAAAAACATGCTAAGAGCTAGCATCAATCAGGATTTCCTCCTCAATCCAGCAAGCATACAAAGAGGAAGGCAGCGTTGGACAAGTGTTGTCTGTTATGGTCTTTGTCTTGGCATTGTCCTCCTACTGAGTGTCTTGCTGAGGAGGGGTGATTGTTGGAGGTTGATTGGAAATCTGGGGAAGGGTGACTGCGGGAGGCAGAGGGGTTGTGGCTCGATCCCCATCCGACGAGGAGTCAGCCTAATACCCTTCAGGAGGATCAGTGATGGTTCTGTGCACTGAAAGGACGATTTGTTTCCCATATCCACTGCGAATATTGAAGTATGGCTAGGGTGGGTGTATCGAGATGGTGGATTTGCACCAAGCCTTACTGTTGGGCTCGGCCACATCCCTGTCTACCTCTCAGCTTCTCTTTCGACTCGATAAGGGGGAACTGCGGAAAGCCTTGTAGAAGCTCAGCCTCCTTCCTACCACCAATTGGAAAAGCAATTTCCCTGTCATAGGCCATGGTGTCTCAGATCTGTGTGGTCATGAGTAAGGCAAAGTGGCCTTTAAGAATGAGGCCATTAATGTGTTCGGTTGCCAACTGCCTTTTACTAGAGTGACCAAGCAAAGAGATTTTTCATGTTCTAGTACATAGTTCTTGTCGACTCATTGTGAGAATTCGTGGTTTTCTTATGCTCCTCTTCCACCCGATTGAACAATTCCTGAATGTGGCTGGGAATCCCTTCCTCAAAATTGTCCTGGAGATGCAGGGGAGCGTTGTCTTCTTCGTTGAATCTGCTAGAGGCACCATGATCTCTCCACCCCTAATGGTTGTGACGACATGATTGTCTCGCCCTAGGCATCCTAAGAAACAGAACTCGAACCAAATGGAGACAGAGCGAGGCATTCCAGGGAGAGTTCCCAGTGTAATGGCAAATGAACTTCATGAGGATGCACCAGAGGATGTGGCAATTGATGGCGTGCTCACGAGTACGCATAGTAATGGCTAGAGCATGCAGAGGAGACCTCCCCCAAGTGAAATTCATGGCGTTAATCACCTTGAGCTTCATGCAACGGTTGGAGTATGAGCCGCTATTATTACCCTGTCCTTGTAACCTCTTTTTCGTGCTCACAACTTGCTACCACGTGCCCTTCCACCTGCTCCAGTTAAACATGATGCTCCTCATTAATGGGGTAACTATCATTATTAAGATACTCACCCGCATCCAGGCAATTTAAAATTAAGATTGTTATCATTATTATTTCTTATTATTAAATCTTGCAAAACTTTCTCCAAATTTCTTTGCAATTTACATGTCTTTAAAAAAATAACACTATATCATTATTTCTTTCTTTTTTTGTAAATTTGGTAGTGCCTCGCTATTTTCTATTTATAATTTGAAAGCATGTTACAAAATATAAAAATCCAGTCTGTGGCCTCAACCTGCCCTTAGGAAACCAGGTCTGTTGGCCACCTTAAAGCTTTAAATTCCAACCAAAATTGAAACAGTTTCATTCGTCCATGTGCTTCATTAACTAACTGACCATTTACTCAAATATCTACAAGTCGATGGATTAAGAGATGTCCTTGCAAAAAACAAAAATGCATCTAAGAAACATGAGTAAATTCTAAAACTACTAGCCATCAGAGGAGTCAATCGGTGTTGGATCCTTCATTGTGGATCCAGGCATATCTACTTGTTGCAGCTGTTGAAGTTGTTTCTCGATTCTGCCCACACAATCATCGATTCTACTGATACCATCAGTAGTCTGATACTGGGTGATTTTGATATGATTCAACTGATTCTGAATGTCCTGTAAAAAATCCACTATTTGTGGCTCAATCATCTCTTGATGAGCGGGGAAACTCTGCATAGCTTTAGCCAAGAGGCATTTAACTCTACAGTAAGTATGAACAGTTTGATGAAACAATGTTAGACAGCCATGGGTATTGCCAAGATCTATTATAAAATCCATGATTTCTTCTTCCACATCATTATCTTCTGGATCAGTGTGAATTTCTCGCTCCCATCCACGAATTTCCTGTCAAACAGTGGATGAATTGCCAATAACATAATTTGCAGTAAGGTTTTCTAAAACCTCTTGTTGTGTCTTCCGACCGCGTTTCTTGGGGCGAGCCGCAAGCTGAACCTGTTGTTGTTTGCCCTTAACAGGATGGTTTTCAAGACTGTCTCTTACCCATGATGGAGATTGGCCTAAGGATGGACAAAGACAAGAAATAATAAACCATTAAATTGTGGACATCTTCAGTGAAGTTACCAGTGGGATTTATTAGAGTTCTGATAAGTGCAGAGACCATATGACTGCCGCGAAGACATGTAAAAGGAAAACAGAGAACCCAATCCCGAAGACTGATGGTCCGGAAAGAAACGGAGAACTCAAAACCATAGCTAACAGACACAGTTATGCCAACACAATGATTCCACAAGATAGGAGTAGCCACAGAGAACTGGACAGAGAAAGCCGCCCTCCAACCATCACTAGCAACCAGAAAGATACCTACATTCCGGAGATAGACATGGCCATAATTTTGAACTAAGAAACGAAGACTCGTACTATTTCGACTACATCCATGCAAAATTAAACCCATACACCCTACCCATAGAAACCTCAGATAAACAGAGGAGTGTGAAACCCGCCAAACCCAGCCGCTCCCAAAGAAAATAAACCTTCCAAGTTCTACCCACCCTTCTGCAGAAGTCTGAAATTGGGTAACAGTAGGAACGAAACAGCCATACCAGGGGGTCAGATGAGCAGCATATTTAATGGTAAAATGAAAAGGCTTAACCCAACCGCGTCCAGAGGAAATGGAAAACAGAATTCCAACCAATGCCACAATCAGTTGAACAGAGAACTGAAACACCCACCAAACCCAACAGCGCCCATACAAAATGAACCTTTGAATTGTAACCCACCCGACAGCAGAATGAAAAACATGGATTACCCTGACCAGAACCACTACCAAAACAGAATAATTACAAGAAAGGTGACAAGGGTCACGAAAACAAGGTTCAACAGGTCACAAAAGGGGAACATCAAAGCTATAATCCACCAGTTGAATCCAAAGAAACGAAGCTTTCCTTGAACAATACATAGCCCTGACAACATCAACGATTAGAGACAGAAGAATGACGAATACATACCCCAGCAAAGCTGCTTGTCTGATGCAGGATATGGCCACCGTTGTCCGCCTTCGTTGCCTCCAAGCTTCCACTTCAGATGAACTATGCATGGCAGAATGAAAATCCCAATTCAAATAACCTACCAACACCAAAACATTCCTTTTCTGATCTGACAGCACAAGCTGGCGTCCCTTCCACCTCATTAATCGCATATCAGTCACATGCTTCCATGAGCATTGTGCTACCTGCCTCATCATGGATATTAAAGGCCTAAAGGCCGAAAATCTCTCGTCTGTCATGCAATGATATTACACCCTCGAAAGGTGCGCACCCCGATCGGGGAACACTATATCATTATTTCATAAGGATGAAATCATAATAATAATAATGCAATGCACTATAGATTAAACTATGTGTTTTCCTTGTGCCTAACAACATGCAAAGCATATGTAAACATTGATAATATCCCTTTGCATATGTAAACATTGATAATATCAATAAGGGATATTTTGTTCTGACAAAAGTGTTAGGCAAAGAAACATTTGGGGTTGTTTATCATAAATTGGTTGAGGACAACTTGAAGATGGTTGATATTTTAGTGTTGTGGCTTTTATTGGTTTATGGGCTTGTTGTGTTAGAAAAATCATGGTCGATGTTTTAGATCCACCTTACGTGATCCATTATCACGTGATCAGGACAAGGAACTAGAGAAATAGAAGGATCTAGAGATTCAAACGATGTTTTAGATCTGCAGTAACCAATTTATCATCGGAAAAAGGGAGGAGAGAGGTAGAAATATCAAAAACACTTCATGAATTTTATGAATCCCAACGTTCCCGAAGTATCCTTGATCTCTCTATCTCTCTCGCCCCTTGATCTCTCTATCTCTCTCGTCCCTTGGCATGATGATGGATCGACCCTTATTTTCATAACAACATGAATCCGTTAAGCAATAAAAACAATCTAATGTATTTTGGAAGCAAACAACATATTTAAATTATAGAAATCAAAACAAATTTTGACAAGTTTTATTTTCAATAAATGGATTGCCAGTACATGATTCACTTCATTTTATGTCAATTACTAAAAAATTGATTTAATATTACTGTCTAAATATGCAGTTTCAACACCAACCTATATTTAAATAACTTTTATATATTTACCAGCGCAGAATGATTGGCTCTCATAAATTACCAAAGCATTTTATTTCAAAAACCAAATCTGTGAATGTAACTGACCAAATCATGATAATTCCAAACTGACTTATGGGCATTTCTGAGAATTCGGAATTAGTTTCCAATAAGATTACAACAAAATAGAATTTTTAGCATCAACTTGCTTAATATGCCACACGAAATTTACACACACCAGAATTGACGGACAAAATTCAATGCCAACCTCGATAATAATCCTTCCAAAAATATTTAACTTGCATTGATTTATATCAGAATGAGAAGTTGCTAATAGGAAAACTTTCATTTACTAATGTGGAAAATACTACCCTTTCTGCTTTCATTATTTGTAAATTAAAATCATTATAATTTTTTTTAGTTATTAAAATATTAAAACTTCTATATTTTAAATTATTTATAATGTTACAATAAGTATGAATATACAATTTATAATAAAAAGATAAAATAAAGTAATTGTAAATGAAATGTAAACCTAATTAAAACACATGGAAAAGGGTGAAATACATGGCAAATTTCCATAGTAATAGATTTTACTGCAATTTTAACTACTGAAAATAATATATCATCACGAGAAGGATGGATACAATTAGCAGCCTAGATATAGTATCATAAATCAATTTCTTACTCTGGACAATTAGGTTTATAACATTCACCTACACTCTTGGACATTACAATTGGAAATTTGATAATATATAATATATAGTGGCAACAGTAAATTGGAAATTTGACAATAACTTACTCTAAACATGTGATTTGTGCAGTAGCTTTAGCGTTCGACCCCTGCATCTACAACACTAACAGTGTCGTTGTCTTTTCCTGGGTGTATCTATAGGTTAAACAAAATCACAAAGTTTAACAGGATCAGCATTTGAGTGTCTCTCTAGTCAACAAAATAACAAATTATTTACATAAACTATTCAAATTTATAAATTATTTTATATATTGTAATTTGTAAATATATATATAGCATTTCATTTGTAATATAGTTATATTTATATTTAATATATTTAAATAAATATTAATATATAGAGATTATTTATATAATTTTATAAATCATAATTTTTGTTTTATCATTGTAAGGTTAGCCAAGAGATGTATAATCTTATTTTCCATATTATTGGTTTAAGATTTGGGAAATGAGAGGAGTAGTAAAGGTTTAAATTCTTTATATTATTTAGTTAAATGAGTTTTTCACTTAAACTGAAAAGATCATTAATCAAAATACAAAATGAAAAGATAACTAGTTAAAATACATTATCATTGATTGATTACTAGAGTCAAAACGGTGCCACTACAAAAAAAATGTTGACTAAAAATCTAACTCGCCTAATCATATCATGTTATGGGAGAGTCCACCTAGATTGGTGGAAGATATCCATGTTCTTCTTCAAAGGGGGTAAAAGTAATGTTTGTCTATTTCTTGGCTATGATAAAGATTTCTATCTAGCTTCTTGATTTTCTCGGTCATTTCTAGACATACTAAATGGGATAGAGCCAAGGAGCAAATAATTAACCCTCATAAAAATAAGGGATGCCAATACCTAACCTAAGGAAAAATAAACCTCTTAAAAGAGTTGAATTTAGAATGGATTGGGCTGCTTTTCTGAATTTGAAAAGCATAGTAATAATTTTATACAAGAAAATCATGAATAGTTGGTTTCTTTATAAAAGTTTAGAAATGCTGGTGGGAATTGGTTAATGATAGTAGTATAAAACCAGATACCACGAAAAGACCAAAATGTTGGCAAGAGAGCTAGAAAATGGTAGTAGTATAAAAGGAGGTAACATGAACATACCTAAAGGCTAGCAAGAGAGATAGAAAATTATAAAACGAAGTTTGAAAATTAATGGAAAGAATAAAACTTTTGATATGAAACCAACATAAACAATAATTACCTTAAATGTAGAACATTTTGTGTCTTCACATCCAGGCCTAGCAATGACAAGATTGAATGCACAGAGCTCTACTTTTAGCCCACAAAACCAAATTATACCTTACAATAGGAACATAGCTTCTAGAGGAGACCCTTCCAGCTGGCTACCCATAGCATAGTTACCACCCAGACCATAAAACCTAGAGGTTCCAAATACAACACCAAAAATAGTAGAAAGAAAAACCTCTGATCAAACCAGAAAAGACTAAGTTACTTATAGATAACCTTCCATGTTGCAGTTTCCACTAGACTAAAGAACAATCTAAATTATCCCTCCACATTCTTGACTTCATCCACCATTATTTTCCACAATTCATCTATTTTCCTATCAAATCCAAGGAAATTATGCTATGAGCATGATTGAGTATCTTCTCCATGTTTGGTTGTCTTTTTGTAGCTACCCTATCTACCCTCGAATGTCTATCAATCATGAAACATAACATATACAAACTCACCTCACAATCAACCACCTGAATACACTGCTCTTTTCATGGGTCTCTTCACTTGGGCGGAATACAATACCCTTCATTTAACGTGATGGATCTCATGTCAAGGCAAAGTTTTCAATGTCAAAACAAGATCACTCATAATTATTATATTTAATATTATTAATATATACTTTATAAAAAAAATATCTTTCTTAAATTTTAATTCACAATTTATAACAACACTTGCAAACTGGTAAAAACCCCTTAATCCTGGTTTCATTAATTAGATGAATAGATAATGTATTACAATTTCTTGTTCTCTCTAAGCACAACCAGTAAGTGAGTAACCTTTCTCTCTTCTCAATGAGAAGCTCTGACCCCGACTTTGTCAATTGTTTCCTCTGCTTGAGCCCCTATTCCTTGCGTAAATCCTGAGGAATTAAGCCACCATTTTTTAGGAATTTTCCTCCAATTGATTACGTGATTCCCAAGGTTGGATCTCTCACTGCATGCAACACTTATACACTCAATACTAGTCTGCAACTAATGTTACATTGCCTTGGAATCTCCACCACAATTGAGGAACTCGAATTCCTTGCATGCACTAGCTAGAATTGAGTTGATTGATTTGTTAAATTGATGAACCCTAACTTAGATTGTTCTCCCACTCCACAATTGACCTCCAACTAGTTCTATCAACAGTTATAACTAGTTTAACTAAAAACAACTAGAAATAAATTAATTAGTGTTGAAATTTGCAACATGAAACAATGAAATTGGCATCCAAAAAATGGCATCCAGAAATGGCTTCCATGGAGGCTTTTGATTTAATTATTTCTTAATTAAATTATAATAAATGTGTGTAAAAATTATTTATCCTTAAATAAATTGGATAATAAATTGTAATCTTATCTCATAATCACTTGTAATAGCTAACTAAGTGTGATAGACTCAGTTATCTCATGAAATTCGAGTTGAGGGTGGTTGGTGACGCATGTAGAGTGATTCTATTTGTTTTAGAGTCCAACTTGCAGTTAGTGTATTAGTTTAATGCATGAGAAATCAGTTAAGTGAGTTAAAGTCAATCTAACTAGTTGTAACTCATCATTGCACTAGTGAGAGGTCAAGTGAATTAAATCAGATTTAATTCACATGCAGTGATATGTCAAGTGACTGATGATTTACTATTAATAATTGCATGCATGTCAGTTCTTTGGAAGACATAGTTGAGACAGAGGTTAAAGGAATGTTATCTATCAGTTGTATTTTTATCAAACTGCCCAGATGAAGTTATCCAACCATAGGATTTCCCATGATCTATTGCGCAATTTTTGAAGGTTGAATTTCCTAATTAATAGGGATTTAATTCTCTTAGAATTGGGCAAGCAAGGCAGGCTTAGCAAAAGCAGGAAATTGGCTAAGTGGTTGTCGATTTTGTCTTAATCAGTGTGAGACAATTGGTAGAGTGTATGAGGTTGTGGTGAGCACACATGCATTGTATTGTTTCATGATTACTTGGTTCATTATACAATAGAGATAGAGGGGTTTTGAGTATCAAGCTTTCCCCGGGACAAATATTTGTGTTGTACGATTGATTTTCTTCTTTCTCTTACTTGGTGTGATTGTGTGATCATGTTTATTTAATGCAAATATGGTAGAATGATTCAGTATCTTGTTTTAGTATATTACATGATCAGATTGAATCCATTGGTTACATATTGTTGATATAATTTCTACAACTAGATTGCTCCAAATTAGTAATCACACATGCTTAACTGAACTCGAAGCCCTCTAACTCGAATTTATTGAGTTAACTAAGTGACAAGAGCCATGTCAAGTAAGTTAACTACCCCCAAGTTCTCTCCTAATGTGGAAATTTAGATTTTCTCAATTTGAATAAGGCAAAGTCAAATTGAGCCTTTCTTGCTACACTTCTCAACACTCCCTCTTAGCAAGAAATGGATTATCAATCACCCTTATCCTACACTTGTGGAATTCGAACTTCTCTCTTGACAAATAATTTTTCAAGATGTAAGCATCTTGATCTTCTGTCAAAATTATTGTAGTAACATTATCCTCCTCTGCACATAATTCTGTAAATGACGATATCAGATATTTATATGCTTGGATCAATCATGAAATACCAAATTCTTAGAGAGCTTAATGAAACTCTAATTATCACAATAGATCATAGTTGGATCCATATCCTAACCAAATAGTCCCACAAGTATCTTTCTCATCCAGATTGCCTCATATGTTGCTTGACCTGGACCCATGTATTCTACTTTTTCCGAGCTAAGCGCCATAGATATTTTCTTCCTCCTATACAAGGAAATTGTTGTGGACCCAACACTAAAAATTCCACCTGATGTACTCTTTCGATCAGATGGAATCCCTACCCAATCTGCATCTATGAAGCCACACAACTTCACTCCCTTTATCCATCTGTATGGTAATCCATACTAGGTAGTGCCTTTGAGGTATCGTAAAACATCCCTAGCTACCTTCCAATACAATTTTTTCATCCTAACCACACCTTGGATCAAATGATTGACTCTATAGCACATATTTGGTCATGTGTTCATAAGAGATATCAATGAACCCTCTAGCTGCCAATGAATGGTAGCATCAACATATTCACCTAAAGTGGAATCCTCCTTCCTCTAATTGGTCACTATAGGTGTCTCCATGGGCTTACAACTCTCCATGCAGAATCTTTGTAGTATATCGTTAGCATACTTGTTTTGAGATACAAACAATTCCCCATCACCTTGCCATACTTCCAACCCAAAAAAGTAATGCATGAGACCCATGTCCTTCATATCGAATTCCCTTACAAGGTCCTCCTTGCAAAAGTTGATCAGCTTCTCATCACTTATTAATATAAAATAATCAACATATAAAAAAATTATAAGCAATTTATTTACCTTCTACTAAAATATGATAGAGGTTCACATCTGATTCACTTTTGGTGAAGCCCAATCTAGTGAGATAATTATCAATCCGAGTGTACTAAGCTCAGGGTGCATGTTTGAGACCGTCTAATGCTCTCTTCAGTCTACACACATGAGACTCTCGATAAAATTCATCAAAACCTTATAGTTTCTCGATGTATACTTTCTCCTAAATAATAGCATTGAGAAATGTTGTTTTTAAATATATTTGGTGGATATTCCACCCAATCTCCACAACGAGTGCAAGAATTGATATAATCGATGAATATCTTGCTACGAGAGCAAATGTTTCCTCATAGTCAAATCCCTCACCTCGAGAGAATCCTTTCGCCACAAGCAAGGAACTTCATGTTTTAGCTTTGGATAAAAGGGATTCTTCTTGCCTTATACCTCCACCTATGATCATCCTTGGGGGAAAAAACCCCTCCACTTATGATTCTTTTATATTTAATTATTAAAATTTGGTTTTTTAAGAACCCTAACCCTCTTATTACTATTACAAGTTTCTTTGACACTTATGAAAGTTATACGATGCCAAATGTAATGACAAATCACATCCCACATATTTCATAACATGTAAGTACAAATAAATTAAAGGCTCGTACTTGGCTCTCATTTAATTGACCATCCTCTACAATGATTCATCAAGGTGGGATTTTATAGATTCATGTGAGTGAGCTACACCTTTTGAATTCTACCGTAACAATTGATTTGGCTTACACCATTTAAATTCTACCATGATAATTGATTTTTCTTCTCCTGTGGTTTGGATAGGATCTTATAGCTAGTTAGGGCGATAATTCTCAATAGAAAAGAAACATGTCTAGATGGTTCACCTCAACATTCTCCCTTCATCCTTCCTCACTTTGAAAATTCTCATATACCTAGTTAGTGGGTATAATTCTCAACAACAAATAAATATGTATGGATGATTCACCTCAACATTCTCCCTTTGGCCTTGATCTCTTTGAAAATTCCTTCCCCTCCTTTCATTTAGTTTCAATCTCAATCTCATCCATCATTATTATAATTTCAAACCATTTTGGAATTCTCTTCCTCTACTTTATACAATTTTCCCAGTTCCTCCTCTTCCTCATGTTTATAATTTATCCCTCATGTCACAACTCTTCAAATTTCAAAAGTATGGTTGCCCTCATATTAGTCCTATACTCAAAGATCAAGAAAAAATCACTTTGCAACAAAAAATCACTCAACGAAATAATGATTTAAGTCACCTCAAAAATAGATAAACTTTTTAGTTTAAAGTGAAGGATCGAGAAATTATCCTTATTTTTTTCGACTTTGGTGGCCCATGAAGAAGAAAATTCCCAATTGGAAAATAAAATTAGTAGCTAATTAATGCATGGATACCTTCAAGCACACACTTTAGTGGCCATGGAGAAAAAAAATCCTAATTGAAAAAATAAAATCAATTGCTTAAAAAAAATGCATGTTAGCTTCAAGGACACACTCAATGTGCTCCAAAGTATTTTTTTTTTTTAAATTCAGTTTTTTTAAATGTCCTTTGAAGTTCAAGTGATTTAAGAGTTTTTTAAGTCAACATGTACACTTATCAATTTGACTAGTTTCTTTTCTTGAGTCCCCCTTTTTAGTGGAGGACACCTAAGTATTTTCAAACCTCTATTAAATTTTACTTAAAATTCTAAGTATAATTTAGGGTAAGCCAATTTGATATAAAAAAAATAATATTTTTTATAAATTTAAAAATCATTGTTATATATATATATATATATAATCTTGGCAGTTTCTTCTCATTCCATTTTCAAAAATAGGCAGGTATTACATAAATAGCATCCATGGTCAAATGGCTTCAACCTGATCATTGGGAAACCATGTATGTTGGCCATATAACCGCATTATAATCCATCCAAAATCTAAATATTTTTAGAATGTATAGTAGACCATTTTAAACCTGAATGTCTTTGTACCTCCTACTGAACATATCCCTATAAGAGGAAAAACATAAAAAAGTATTACTCATTTATACATATCAAAATTAACTATCCCAACTAAACAACAAATCATATGAATCATCTGAAGAATCTACTGGTGTCGGATCTTTGGCACTGGATCCCGACAAATATATTTGAGGAATACATGGAATTTTCCTCTCTATGCGGTCAAACCAAACATTTTTCCACTAGATCTGGCATTGAATAAGTTGAAATTCCTTGTGAATTTCCTGAATTTATATTGATGGCTCAACAATCCCTACAATATATGAGGACATTTCTTTTTCTAAGAGGGTATTTTTCATCCAAAAGAGGTATAATTTCTATTGATATCATGTTCCACGACCTCTGGTATGTCTAGGGTCTGGAAAGAGAGTTTTCCACTCCTAAAGCTCCACTTCAAGATTCTCAACCTACTATCTCGGTTCTTTCTCCCAATCTACTATTATCTGTCATGCCTAAGGGTGTGTGATGGTCTAGTAGAAATCAACAACATTTTTAATATGGTCTTGAGTAATTTTGTGGCCCCTACCTCTGGCTGGCCTTGGACAAGACTTCTCTCTCCCATTCCCACTGCTTTTTCTATTGCTATGATTGCCTCTGGCCCTTTGTTGCTAGAGGGAGGTCGACCGAGCCATATAAGGAAACTAAAAATTATGAGTCATAGAAATGCAAAGATAAGTTGACCCTAAAACCTTACCCCTCAACAAGCACTTCCTTGTACCTGACCACAATACTAGTATGCGACTTTGAAGGGGGTTCCACCAGAGTGTATGAAGGTGTAGCCCTGTGGAAGTTAGAAGAAAAATTCCAATTGAAATGTTGACATTAGAATGGGCGAAATGATAAGTGTCTTCCTCATTCACCGTGTTTCACTCAAGATTTTCAACCACAAAATTCCCCAACAAACCAGGAGCCTATATATAAAATAAAAAACAAAAGGACGGGGTAAACCCTCGAGACTATTCCAGGAATGGTCATGCTGAGATAATTGTAGGTTATCTGAGGAGTTGGTATGAAACCCCCAACCCTATATAGAATTAATAATGAACTTGACATTTCATAGATGCATAAAGACATACTTTGGCATAAAATTGAGACAAGTAAAAGGGTTTATGGGTTTAAGCCTAAGGGCTTCAAGAAAACTAGCAGCAAAGCTGACCTCTACATGTCCTAAGAGTAGAAACATTATATTTCCAAGCTAAGGTTTCATACCTAGAAATTCCAACAAAATACCAAACAAGCCCGAGTAAATTACAAAGGGAGTATAATACTAAGGGTCAATTATATAAAAATTCACGCGAGTATATCTTCCATGAAGGTGGTTTCGATCAATTGCTGCCAGGATCACCACCTTCCATATGTTAAAGCCCTGGCTGGGATGACCTGAATTCCCTTGTCAACTTCCTAAAAACCCTACCATGCACCCAGTGGGAAATCCAATGACCAAATTTGCATGCCTATCCAAATGTCGATTCCTAAAGATATTCTTACCTTTCGCCGCCTTACCGTAAGTTTCTTTGTTTGCTGGAGATTTTATACTGCTTTCAATTACTACTAGTCTATGTGCATTTATTGAACAAGTTGCAAGTTTTGAAGCACGTGGAGAAGCAGAGATTTTGAACCCTATGGGAACGCCCTCAAACATAGGACCTACGGGTAAGGCCACTTCTCCCAATTTTACTAGTTTTAAGCATTAGGACTGTTAATTTTCTTGCTTCTTATTGTTGTATGCCTCTTGCTTTGTTGAGGTTCTCAACCCAGGCCCTAGGGTAATTCATCCCGTAACAGAATTGGTGACTCCACTGGGGATTACATCTGTGTAATTCCTAGTTTGGGTTGTTTCTCTCTGGATTTGGGTTCTCTGGTTGGTCTAATCACTTTTCCAGTTTCTGTGGTTCATTTTCCATCCAGGAAAAAGTCTTGATCTTCTGGATCAGGCTTGGATTTTTTATTTTTTCTTTACTTCCCTTTTTATATGTGTCTTTTTAGCTTACATAGTCATGTATATATGCATTTTGGTCCAAAGAAACACGCGTATATGCGGGTTTCCTTGTACACAGTCGCGTATGCATGCTAGTTGCTCATTGTACAGCTGTGTATGGCCAGTTTGAAATGAAATTTTTATATTTTGAATCTATTAATGTATTTTTGCATCTTCTTTGCCACTGTTATTGAATCTTTTATGTGTCTGGGAAGTGTTTCTTTCTGTTGTTTATCAATTTCTCTCATTCTTGATTGGAAACCTAGTCAACCTAGGGTTTGTCTTGCTTTGTGAAGTTTCAGTTTTGGGTTCGGCACCAGGGCTTCTTTCTG
This sequence comes from Pinus albicaulis, assembly GCA_034641835.2. NCBI lineage: Eukaryota > Viridiplantae > Streptophyta > Pinopsida > Pinales > Pinaceae > Pinus > Pinus albicaulis. The sequence continues at coordinate 938,865,486 of CM076573.1, forward strand.
AAGTTCTTGGTTGTTCTGACATTTCGGGACAGTGATTTAGTGTCAATTTTCTCATTCTTAGCCTTCTTATTGCTTCACTTTTTTCTTTTCTTTCGTTGGCTTTCTTGGTTTTCTTGGTTTCTTAAGAAGGGAATTTCTGGCATTCTTGAATAGCCTTCTTGATTTCCTTGAAGTTTTTTTGTTTGCTGGAGTTTTTATACTACTCAGTAGGTCATTTTTTTTAGTTAATTACCTCTTTCCATTTGTTAAGTCCTGTTATGAAAATGATGTTGTTGGATTAAGGAATTTGAGGTCTCTTTTTTGCTCAACCTGGTGAATTTGAGATTTTAGGTAGTTTTTTCTTTCTCAAAAGTGTTTTTTTGTTTCCTTAAAAGAAAAAGACTTCAAAAACATCTTTGTTTGCCTTTGATTTTTCTTTTGGTTTTGTTTTAAGGCTTTTTCAGTGTTTTTGAGCAAGTGTGAAGTTTGTCATTTCGTCGAATTTGCTTGGTGTTGGGAGAAGTTCTTGGTTGAATTTGTCTCTTCTTGTATCAAGTTGTTTTTTGGAATTTTTTTTTAGGGGAGTTCTTGTTTGAACTTGTCTTTTATTTCATGTCAAGTTTTCAAACCTCTTTGTTCAGAAACTCATTTTCTTGTGCAATTAGAGTACTCCTAGAATCTTGCATTTCGCATTGGTAGTTTGCATTAGAGTAGTTTCAATGTAATCATTTTTAGTGTTTTGATAGATTTTGAGTGTGTGAGCGTGTATCTTGAAAAGGAAAATAAATTTCTCTTCCTTTCATTAGTTTTTCGTAGAACCTGTGTAGAAATCCCTTTTCATCAAAGAAAAATTTTCATATGCATGTAGCAGGTTTCAATTGATTTCTTCTTGCATCCAAATCATCACAATTTGAACCTCCATTTTACCCATAACTTAGAAGAGCAGCCTCTAAAATCAAACGATATAATTTAAATTGAACTAGAATATTTTTGAATTGTCATTAAATACATCAACTAGTCTAGGTCAATAGGGCCTTGGAATAGGTGTGTGGAGAGTTAACTCTCCAAGGCCACTCTAAATTTTAAGCCTAGAAGTTGATTAAAAGAGTGAAACCTAGTCTCATTAAGTTGTCAGGGAAATATCTCCTAAAAATGGATTCAAGCGCGAGGGCGAGTGAAAGCAGGGAAGAGAGATACCCCATCTCCCACTTATCGGATCCCAACCAAATATTGTTCCGCTCAGCTTCCAATACGAACTGGTGACCTTAGTTTCCATTCCTAGGTATCGCATAGGTGACTACGGGGGGGAATACCCGTTGTACCTAAGGAAGACATTGCATCACGTTCATTAGTACTTCTGTAGGTTGCCCTTGCGAAGCTTGGGTACTTGCACCAGAAAAGGATTTTGTCTAGAGGTTAGTGTAACTTTTTATGTTAGCTTCGATAGTAGGCTTGGAGCATAATTACCCTAGACTATTTTCGGAAGGTCCTTATTTCCACTTTCTTGTATTTTGGTGTCTGGTCCTAATCAGCCAAAGCGGAAATCCCTGAGAGCTACTTAATTACTGAATCTTTAGGGACATTTTTAGAGAGTGCTCTTTTCTCCTAGACTACCATAGCTTTGTAATTTTTTTGAGTCTGTATAATTTCTCATAATAATTAAAAGTGGTTGATCAATCAATTCGTCGATCTAGGAGGCTTCGTGGGCTTTCTCCTGCGAGTGTTGAGCCTTCTTCTAGAAGGCGTAGGAGAAATTCCGCTAGTGATTTCCAATCAGTAGCAGCAAACGCATCGGAGAGTGATCCTCCGCTTGGGGCTATAGTTTCTGAAGGTTAGCCTAGTGTTAGTTGTGATTTAGAGAAGATTACTCCACTCCTTTATAGGGTCCTTTTTCTGGAAGAAGAAGTTGAGTTTGAATAAATTCCTAAACCTCCAGTTACTCCTTCCTCTCCCCTTCCTGCTAGTTTTCCAGAAGTTTTATTATACGTTGGGCCCTAAATTCACAGGCCAACAAGCCTTCATATTTCTCCTCCTTTTATTTTGATGGCCACTGCTGAGAACACAGCTTCGGCTATGAGTACTTCTAGTGTGCATACTCCTCTTTCGGCAAAAGGAGGAGGTACCATTGCTATATCGACTATCACTCCTAGTACTGCAATTTTTTTCTCTACCTCCATTCCATCTATGAGTGAGGACACCCAAGATTTTGATTCCCATACTAGTCTTTTTTCATTCAGGATGCCTTCTAGTGCAATTCCCTTAGTTTCTTTCACTGTTGCATCTGTTGTCTCCACACACATGTCTTCTATGGCTAGTGGATCAGCCTCTTTTCATGGTTTTCCCTTCGTAAGTGGCCATATTCCTCATTCTAACCCTTCCTTAATTTCTTTTCCTTTCTTTATGCAAATTCAAGGTTTCAATCCTTTTCTAGGAGGTCAAAGTTCTAATACTTTTCAAGGTTGGAACCTTGCTTTTAGTGGTTTAGGAACTGGGAATCATTTCATGTATGGTCAATAAGGGAACGTGCCTTTATCCTCTCTAGGAACCTCTCAGGGTTTTTCTGCTTTCGCTAATGCATGGAACCCTTACCAATGGGTCGTATCTTCTTTTATTAATTTGATTGGGGGAGCATTCATGTTTATGGTAACCCTTCGGTAGGAGGAGGTCCTACAATGAATTTCTTTGGGCCATAAGGTTTTCCATATGGTTCAGCTTCTTTTACGAGCATTCCTTTGCAGCCTGGTGCCTCAAAAAATCTAGGATATTCTTTTCAAAATGTTGGCAATCCTTCCCATGGGGGATGGAATTCTCAGGGTCCTCTGCGCTTACCATTACTGGAAATCCTAAATTTTCCAGATCTATCGAAGTTGACTAATGACCCTATCCGATATATCCCATCTTGGCCTCCGGTTCCTACCAAGCCTTCATCAGATATTCCAAAATTTGAAGGGAATACTAGTGAGGATTCAGCTGACCATGTCACCACTTTCCACTTATGGTGCTCATCGAACTCCCTTATTGATGATTCAATTAGGTTGAGATTATTTCAGCGCACCTTAACTGGAAATGTTGATAAATGGTACATTGAGTTAACAGGGAACACCTTTGCTTCATTTGGAAAGTTGGCTACCATGTTTTTTAATCATTTTCAGTTGCATGTTCGTTATGATGATGGAACTGAGCTTTTGGCCAACTTCCAGCAAGATAAGGCAACTCGCATTTTTGACCATATTGAGGAATAGAGGAGAAGCAAGGGGCTCAATAAAGCCAATATTCCCATTGAATTCCTTTTCAAATGGTTCCTAAAATCTTTACAGCCATAAATCTCGAAGGGGGTATCTCTTTCTGGGGTATTCACTGAGGAGCATGCTATCTTTAGAGCCGAGCAATTATAACTTATCTATTCTCAGTCTGGGATTCTTAATAAGATCTTTTCAAATGCTCCTCATTCCAAGATAGATTTAGCCAAGCCGAAATCAGGTCCCCATGATGACGAGCTTGTTGGTTTGATCGATAGTAATACGGCTAACCTTTTGAATCAATTGCAGCAGTTGTCTTTACAATCTACTCCTTTTATTCGGGCTATGTCATTCGTGTACACACCTTCTCAGACTTCAACAATTAATTTTTTCCAATCCTCTAACCCCAAAGGAAATCAAAAATATGACCGGAAGAAGAAGCGACGAAATAATAAAAAGGATAAGGATGGGAAGGGTAATGTGAATAAATCCAAAGATAATGTTGGAGAGGGTAAGAGAGAGTCGAAAAATAAATTCAATTTTCATTGCAAATTGTGCACTGGAGACCATCTCACTCATCTATGCCCTAAGTTTCAGGATTATAAGTGCTTGTTAGCTCAGCAGGGTTCCTCTAGTTCCTAGGTTGTCCTAACTAACCCTTTTCCCCAAGTGAAGCAAATTCTTGCGGGCGCGAATGCAAATACTGGAGCTCCCACAGGGGGCACCCAGGAGGAGGGGAATTCTTCAAATGCATACATGATGAGTGCTCACGTTGATGTCACCACAAAATCACGTGATTATGGTGAATCTGAATCTTCTAAGGCTAAGGCCAATCCTGATACTTCTTAGCCCCTCCATATTGAGAGGCCCGTAGTTGAGCCTATACCTCACATGCCGAAAGGTTCTACTAAGTGTTCTACAATCAACCCTAATGCCAAGGTAGCTCAAAACAACTCCATTGTAGAAGATCTGGCTCAGATTCATTGTGTTATGTCTGTGTTGGAGGTACTCCACTCCTTCCCAGCACAAAGGAGTGTTGCTCACTACGATCAGGGTGATATATCTAAAGAACTCTCTTATGATCACATTCGATATGTAAAATCCTAAGAAGAGGCTTTCTCATCATATGGCGTTTTAGATCAAATATACATATCGGAAAATAAATATTTTTCGAACTGTAGTTGATGAAGGATCTTCCACATGCGTCATGTCTATCTCATGTTGGAAAGCTATTATATCCCCTCAAGTCGTTCCTTCACCTACTCTCTTGAATGCATTCGATGGTCATTCTCATAGGCCACATGGCATAGTTCCTGCCTTGCCCATATGTGTTGGGGGCAAGGTTGTTAATATCGAAGTAGAAATAGTTGATGCTAATTTGGACTATAACCTTATATTAGGTCGAAATTGAATTTATGAGATGGATGCCATTGTATCATCATTATTTCGCATCCTATGTTTTCCCTGTGAAGGGAGAATTGTTATTGTTGATTAGATGGATTATTCTCCGATAGATTCCAATGCATCCTCTGATTCTATTGCTCCCTTGGTGAAGAATTCCAAGAAACCTGTGGAGAATCTAGGAGTGAGTATGTATGCCTCGTTTATGGGTACTTTTGATCTTCCACCTCCTGTTGTTCATATCAATGCTATTTCATCATCCGAGGCTCCTACCCGAAGAGAGTTCTTCTGAACTCATTATTTTTTCAGATCCTTGGCCCTTGCCCTCTTCTACGACCACATTAGAAGAAGGGAAAGTGGGTGGAATGGTGTATCCTATGTCTACAACAGAAATTTCTTATCATTCTATTGTTAACTTTGCATATTCTTATCTGATTTCTCTTTCACCGGAGGATTTGGATCATGGAGATGTGGCTCAGGGTTGGACCCTTAACTCATCTTCTTCTTTAGATTTCCTTGATACTGTTTTACCATCTGAGGAGGCAATCTAAGAGGCACTGACATTTGTGGAAATACTGTGGGATCATTTGCATCATTGGTCATATTTTCTACCAGATTTGTGTGAAGTTTAGTCAAGTTTGTCTAGCCCTGTGTCAACGGGTCATTTTCACCTGATTCTAAACCTTTTGGCTCCAGCATAGATTTTTGTCAAAGGTAATATGGTTGTCATTTCAGAAATGATTTGGTCAACATTTCCAGGGATCCCAATGTCATAGAGAATGTTTTCATCGGAGCCAAGTGTTCCCCTGAAGAGATTCAAATCTATACCTTATTTTTAAATATTGTTGTGGTGTGTTCGCTTGGTCTTATGAGGAAATGCCTGGAATTGATCCATATATTGTTCAACATGAGATCAAGACTTATGAGAATGCTAAGCCTATATGACAAAAGCTTCGACCGGTCAATCCTGGGAAAGCTGCAGATATCAAGGCCGAGGTTGAGAATTTGCTTAAGGCGGGTTTTATATACCTCTTTCCGTTGACTAAATGAGGCCCCATTCTACGCCATGATGCTAAAGGAGCTCATTCAACCCATCTGGAGAGTAATCTGAGCCTGATGTTGAGAGGAACCCACTCAATTGAGTGATTTTGTACCTCTAGGACCATTCTTCCAATCAAAATATTTGACACAGGAAGAATTATAGTCCTATGTCGGACCATTCTCCCTAATATGGTCATATTTGACACATGGAGAATTTTTTTCCTTTGTTTGACCATTCTCCCTAATCTAGTCATATTTGACACAGGGAGAATGGTTTTCCTTGATGTTGTAATTTCATCACTGCCTCTTGTTGAAAGAGACATACTTAATCAATTCAATCTTGACCACTAAGTAGACAAACTTCATCATGGGACACAAACTTTGTCTACAATCTACTTGACTGTAGAATAGCATTGTAGTGTAACAACTCCCAAAAAAAAATTTGCTTTTGTGTTATATTATCTCTTGGTTAAACCTTCTTTGGTTTCTACCACACATTATCTCTCTAACCCTCTACCATAATCATTGTTTATATGATCATTATAATAATTTTTTTTTATCACACATAGATTGTCCCATTAACCCCATGTATATTTTTTTTTTTTAACAAATGGAAATACTTACTAAAACTCTCATTTGGGACTCAACTACCTCATTTATTTATTTCAGATATATTTCCATTAACCTACCCCTACTCCTTAATTTAATTACTACATCACTAGGCCTATACTAATATATATTCACAACCCTTCTTGACTCATTATAATTATAAGTATTTAACCCCATACCTATAAGTATTTAACTCTTATCCAAAGTATTTAACAACTCCTATCTATACCTATAACATATAGTACTTACCTTACTTCATATCATAATAATTTGGAATAGGTATTACCTTTATGGCAAGTAGGAATGTGTTTATGAATTACATTTTTTGTTTTAACTCAGCATACCCCACATGTTGAGTTGTCCCATTACTAGACGTCCATGTGGCCACTTCACGTGGGCTTCACATGGCCCGCTTTTCACTTCAAAGTTCCACTTGTACGTGGGTGATTTGTTATTGTGATCAACATTGGAGATCCTTTGGGAAAAACCTAAGGGCTTTGACTACCCAACTTGGATTTTATTTTTTATTTTTTATTTCATGTGGACACCCTAAGCTCTGAGCTCTCCACCATGGCGAACCTGCAACACTGTCAATTTTTTGTTTTGTAACGAAGTATTTAATCCATTGTTGTGGTTAGAGGTTGTGTTTTTTGTTTCGTAAACAGAGGGGCATTATTGTGTGTGATATTTACTTTGGTTTATGGGAAATAACAGTAGTTTATGACCTCAATAGAAGTTATGCTTCCACAGTCTGGAAGGTAATTCGTTTTAGTATTTTTTGTTGGTCAATTTTCATGTTTTATTCCTCGTTTCTAAGGAATATGATTCTAACTTACCTCTGTTGGGTTTTTGTAGAGGAATTTTTTGAATGTAGAAGGTAACGTTGCAGCAATTCGACACTTATTCCCACGCTTCTTCAGGTAAGTTTTTAACATCGTCATTTGGGTTCTCATTTACTGTGAAATTTTCATTCTGAATTCTATTATAATGATTGTGTTATTCTTCTTGGCAGAAAGGATATGATGCCCCCTATACACAGAATTATGACACCGTCCCTTGACCAGGCCATCAAGCTCAACTGCTCTCCACGCACAGAGAGGTAAGCCCTTTTCTTGACCCTCTCGTACTTTTTGAAATTTCCAGGATTTTGTTTTTGTTTGTGACCCTGATTTCTGGGTTTTCTTGACGTTCGTCATATTTTACCAATGTGGGTTAGATGAGTATTCCCAGATTTTGGATTTGGGGTTTTCTGAGTTCGCCTTTTATGAAACCCTAGTTGTTTGGTTAATGGATTGTAAGACTTTTCCTTAAATTAGAAACCCCTGTTCTAATTTATATATAGCCATAGTTTATCTGTTTTCTCTTGAATATCATTTCGTTCCTCTATTCATTTAATAGAGATTGTTGTCAAGCATCCCTCATGCAAAGTACTATTTTTGTTCATCATATTTTTCAGCTTAATTTTTATTGCAGTTACTAGACTCTCGCAATTTATCCTCTGTTGTTTAGTATTATTTTATCTCTGGTCATTGTCTATATGTATGAGTTTGACATGATGCTATTCAAGATAATTTTGTTTTGGTTAATTGCATATACAGAGGCTGTTATACATCGTCTCATTGTTTCTAAATTATATTCACAGTGATTTCCTTTTTATCGTATTTTATATGTTGATATGTGACCTACACTGGCCTGAGACAACGTGGTCATTTCTATCTTCTCACGTTTTGTATGATGTCTCTGAATATATTATGAGTTGTGTAACATTGTGCATCCATTATGAGTTTGTTATTGGCATACGTTGTCATAAGACTGCGTGACTATTTTGAAAATCTACTTCTGATTTCTCACGCTACAGATATGCCTTGTTTAATTTATAAAAAATCTATGTTTAATTTTTATTCTAAGTATTCCTTTCTGGGAAGTTTGGATTCATGTAACTTATGTATTTTCTCTACTATCCTTTGTTTTACATAGTACCGTTGTCTATGAGAACACTGTTACCGATGAAATAGGTAACCTCATTGTTACCTACTTTTTGAAGTATCAAGAAAAACCCCTGATTTTGAAAAAGTGGCAATGCAAAATCAAGAAAAAAAAAATTGAGCATGTTTTTGGCACTTTAAGTTTTTTTCATTTTGTTTTTTTTTTATTATTTTTTTTTTTTATGTGATGTTTTTTATGTCGATTTTGAATAGTGGTGGTGTATCACCACCAACGTTTTTTTATAGGATTTATTTTGACACTATAGATTTTCTAATGTCTTCTTCTTCCGTGAGATGTTTATTTTTAAGTGCATTTATGTACTTGTGTTTTAAAATTTAAAAAAAAAAAATTTAAAATGAAAACTTGTAATGATATCTTCACTTTTTCACATAGATAAAAGATGGAAAAATGGTCAATATTCTAAAGTTTATATTTTCTACATGTTTATGTATTGTTAAATAATTTTTCAATGCACATCAAATAATTGTCGCTAAAAACCCAATATTTTGAACCATATGACAAAAAAATACAATTTTTCAATATAAATACAATGCAAAAAATACACTTTTACAGACTTTTTGTTGGAAAAAACATGTTAAATAAACTAATTTTTTGGGAGAATCTTAACAAAAAAAAACTTAAGAAAATAACATTTTTATTGAATTTTATGTCAAAACATAATAGCAATCACATGTTTTTTGCAAAAAATAAGGGTTGTTCTCATAAAATATCAAAGTCTAAACATTACAAGTAAAACTAATTAATAGTTCTAAAAAATAAGCTTTGTTTGCAAGCATAACTTAAACATCATCAACAATATCAACTAATACATCTTCAACATCATCTAGAACAACATTGATGGCTTCTTCCACAACATTTTCTTCTTCATTTTGATCATTGTCGTCTTCTAATGGATCTTTCATGTCAGAAAATCTTCCAAAGTGTCCCTTTCCAATCATTCCATATAATGGTGGTTGAGGTTCCTTTGCTTTTTTTGCCACACGTGATTCATTAAAATCTCCTTTCCTCAAACCAACTTCTTGCTTCGCATCTGGAAGGAATTTAAAAGCGTTAATTCTTTGTTGAATAAATTTGCATTGAACTGGGTCTTTCTCAATGGCAATGCAATTTCTTCCTTTTAGTAGGCAACATGCTAGTGTTGTACCTAATCATCAAGCACAAAAAAAATAAGTAAGAAAATTAATATGGAGACATAAAAAGTAAAAAAGACAATATTTAAATTTAAATTTGTATAATAAAACTTACCTGAACCTGAGAATAAATCCAAAACCCATTCTCCTTCATTTGAACATAGATCTATAAGATAGTTAATCAATGCTTGTGGTTTTTGATAAATGTTAACTATATCTCCTCTTGCATCTTTATCCTCATATGTTAGTTTTCTTACAACTGAATCATAAACCAATACTTGACTATGACTCTTCCCATCTACTCGATTCATAATAATATGCTTATAGCTATCATCTTTTGTCCAACATTCAACATGGATGAAATCACAATCATTTATAATAGGCTGATCTTCGGAAGAAACAATATTTGACTTTTGCCTGTAACATAACATAGTAAAATTTCAATTAAATTTTACATGAATAAAAAAATTTAGGAGGAATCAAACATACAATTTCAAAGTCTTACCATGTAAGTTGCATCCTTGAGTTTGTTTTACCCTTGAAGCTTGTTAATAACATTGGAAACTGTGTGTCTAAATGAAATGTCACAAATCGCCAAAGTGGTGATGTTGTGACTTCTTGAAAACCCGTAACCACTTTACTAAAAGCTTGATAAGTATATGGTTCTCTATCATATTCAATGTCTGGGAAATTGAAACCATGAGGAATATCTGCAATAACTAGCCCATATTCCCTTTTAGGTATTAGTGATGCAATATCTTCACAGTCACCTTGTATTATTTGATATTGGACACTGTCGAGCCCATTCCAAATGTAATGATTAAGAGTATGATCAAGTTAAACATTCATAAGACGCTTCCTTCTCATGTTCTCCATCTTAATTTTTTCAATAAAGCTTTTGAAAATATCTGGTACTCCATTTCTATCCTTCTTCGATATATATATATATATATATATATATATATATATATAAGTAATAAAATAAAAATAGTTTAAATATGAATAAAATGAATTTATAAATCAACATACCTTATTGAATGCAATATAAAACTCTTTTTGTGTTGATGTAGAACTTGATTCTGGATAGTTGCGTACAACATCATCCCAACTGTCTTCATTCAACATTTTAACCATGTGTTCTTGTATTTTCATAAAAAAAATTCTGACTGAATAAATCAAGTTAAAAGCGTTAATATACTGACATGTATAACAAATTTTACGAACATCATTATGTTTTATTTAAAATAAAATTATAATGAAAGAAAAATAAGAAATAATTCAAAAAACTTACTTTTGAAATTTTTCACACATTTCTTCCATTGATAATTCACCCGACTTCACACGGGCTAATACTGATTTGACTAATTTATCATCCTTCACACCTTGCATTGTTCTCCAAGGTGTGATAGTCATATCCTCTGGAACCTACTTCATTTCAGGACCCGCCTTACCGTTGGTACATATTATGGGTTTAATCTTTCTAACCTTCTGATTTTTTATGGAAATATTCTCCCACCGATAAAAAATCTCATCAATCAAATCCCATACATCCCCAGTTCTAAATGCCAACTGAAAAATGTTATATGTGCCTCTGAAGAAATTTGTATTCAATTTTCCATCTTTTGCTTTTTTTTCATCAATTTGATAACCTGTTTCTATTAAACATTCCTTTCGAAATGCTACACTAACTTGTGTCTTATCCCCACCACATTTTTCTATGAATTCATTATGAATAAATCTGACCCTTTGGATGAAATTCATTTTCATTCTGTACTCATTATCTGCATTATGATCCCATGCCAATAACTTTGATTCTATTTCTGATAAGCCAGCGTAAATGATGCATTTCACTGTTTGAAAAAGATATTTATTGGGATATTCTGCAATCAATTGTCTCTTAGCCTCTATCGAATGGTTCCCTCCAATTACATAATATTTATAATCAAAACATTTTGTCTTTTCAAATGCTTGTTTGTTGGGAACCTGACGTGGATCGACAAGAACCACATAATCCACCACATACACATATGGATTGAACCTGAACAATGTTTTCATATTATGTACATGTAGGTGATGGGCCTTTCTAATTTGATATTGAGATTGTCCTTCATCTGGGCTATAAAATTGGTTAACATTAAGCTCAAATTTTTGGCCACCAAGAATTAATTTATTCTTCCTCAACTCTTGTCGAATAGCATTTTGTTTTGTTTTAATAATGCCATCCTCTAACTCAGCACCTGGTGTTATGATTTCTCTACTTCCATGAGAGCTTTCAGTTTGTTCTTCACTGCTGCTTACGACCTTTACAGGTTCACCAATATTTGATTTCCTAGTCTTATTGGATAACATATCAGTTTTTTTATAAACAAGCTCTCCTTCATGAGGTAAAAGAGAGACATCTTTGGCGATTTTTCTTTTTGGTGTTTAATCTGTTTTCTCCTTTTGCACAACAGTTCTAATCTCCTCCTCACTAATTCTATCATAATTTTATGTTTCATGTTCGACACCTTCAAAAGAAACATGTTTAAGTTTACTAGATTGACCCACCTTAGTGACTCTTGGTTGATCCCCTCTTTGTACTATTGCAGTGTCACGAGCTATTGCTTTTTTCTTCAATCTCCTTTCCTCTGCTTTGTCTTTGTGGAAAGTGTTGATCACATCCATAACATTTGGCACCAACATATAAATACCTTCAAACATGTTTGAAAGACTCGGAACAAAATCCTATGAAACAAAATAAAACATGTCAATGATCAATAATTTATAAAAAATTGAATCGTCCTTACAATAATGCATAGAGGAAATAAAAATAAGCATACTTACAATGTTATTTGCAATGTTGCTTGATATTTCTTCATAAAATTTTGAAGATATTTCATATGTGTCATACTTGACGATTGATAGACGATATCTAACCTTCTCATGTTTCTGAGCCTTCCTTGCAAGAACATAAATAGTGTTTGTATTCGGGACCATACATATGTCTCGTACTCTGCCCATCACATCATATGGCTCATTTAAGTCAATCATACCACAAATCAGATAGATGTGTATATCAGCCTCTGTTTCACTATCTTCAAGATACCATGAGAAATCAGTTTTATCTATTTCCTCGGTGTTCTTCCAATCAGAAATAAGCTTTAATGAACCTGGTGCCCACTTGCTTGACTTTTATTAGTGTGTGCAACAATGTCTTTATTATGTCCAACAGTGTCCATAGTGCGTCCAGCTGCAACTTTAGATTTGGGAGTTGTATCCAAAGTGCGTCGAGCTGCAGCTGTAGATTTGGGAGCTGCTGCCCTATGTGCAGAAACATTCACAGAAATCTTTTTTGATGTCATTTTCCTGATATATATATATATATATATATTAGTTAATGGAAAAATAATGCGGATAAAATAAATTTAATAAACAAAATTTATTTCTAAAACTAAATAGCTCGAAATTAAAGTAGTAAAATTAACTATAAAATTTTTCATTTAAAAACAAAATATTATAAATCATATGTATATATATCTATATAACATGTTTTGAATACATTTTATAAAAAAATTAAAAATTGTGTTTAAATTGTATAAAATAATTTTAAAAAAATAAACTATTATTTTCAAACTTCAGTTTTTGTTTTATATTTTAAAAAAAACAAAAAAAATTACTAACTATTTATAACAAATGTTAAAATTAAATTTTATTTTTTTAAGGCAATGATTTTATTAAAAAAACTTATAATCTTTCAATATATTTTAAAATTTTAAAATTTAATTTTACATTACATAGCAATTGAATAAAAATAAACAAAATAAAATAAAATAAAAAATTATTTTACTTTACATAGCAATTAAATAAAAAATTATAAACTTAAAATTATAAAAAATTAATATAAAAATTTATAAATTTATATAATCTTTTAATATATTTGAAAATTACAAATTTCTATTTCACATTAGATAGTAATTAAATTAAAAATATACAAAATAAAATAAAAGCACTTAAACAAAATAAAATAAAAAATTAAATTTTTTATAATGTTTTTTTAATACTTAAATTTAAAAAAAAAAATTAAAAAAGAAATTTAAATATTTAAATGTTAAAAACAAATGTTATAATATTATATATATTTTTTATTTTTTTAATTATATAGTTTTTTAGTTTTTTTTTTTTTAATTTATTGTATTGTTATATTAAAACAAATGCTTTTTATTTATTTATTTATTATACTGTATTGTTTTTTTCTTTAATTATATAATATTTAAAAACAAAACATAATTGTTATTTAATCATATATATATATTTTAACAATTATTATATAACAATGTTTTTATTATATTATATAACAATTTTTTTATTATTTTTATATATAACAATGTTTTTGATTAATTTTTAATTGTTTTATTAAAAAAAAAAAATTAAAAAAAAAAAATTGAAAAAAAAAAAAAAACATGGGGCCTCGGCCGATTGGGCAACCCCCGTGGCACCACCCGATCGGCCTCCGGCGCCCTGCGGGCACTGGTCTGGGCCCCCACTGGGCGGGAGGCCGATTCGCAGACCCACGCGTGTGGGGCGCCAGAGGCTAGTCGGGCGGCGCCACGGGGGCTGCCCAGCGAGCCTTAGGGTCCCCGCTGGGCGGGAGGCCGAGGCCCCATGTTTTTTTTTTTTTTTTTTTTTAATTTAAAATTTTGTTTTTAAATTTTTTTTGACATAATATAATTAATAAATAATTATTAAAACATTATTTAATAAAAAATATAATTGTTAAAAATATAAAAAAAAAAAAAAAAAACAATTTATTAAATAGCAATTATTTTTTGTTTTTAAACATTATATAATTAAAAAAAAAAAACAATACAATATAATAAATAAATAAATAAAACATTTGTTTTAATATAACAATACAACAAATTTAAAAAAACATATATATATAACAATACAATTTAAAAAAAAAAATATGACATATAACAAAACAATAAAGAAAAAAAAAATTGAAGATTTAAAATTAAAAAGAATAAAACTAAGATTTAAGATTTAAAATAAAAAAAAAATAAAAAATAGAATATAAAATAAAAAAACTCTCAAATAATAATAATAATAATAATAAATAATGAAACCACTAATATATTTATGATAAAATAAATAAATAAAAAACATTATAATATTAATATTTTTTATGTGCATGGTCGTTTTATGGATTTTTCTGTCTAGATGAACTTATAAGTCTTAAAAAAGAAAAAAAATTCTAAATTTTTGTCCTTAAAACCCTAAAAAATTTAGTTCTTTTTGCATTTTCTTCACTAAAAAAATATAAAAAATTATGGGTTTTCAGTGTAAAAACCTTAAAAAAGTAGTTTTGGGACATAAAAAACTATAGAAAAACAGATTTTCCCCAAAATCGTCTTTAAATTGACAGAATAGAAGGAAAATTAACCTTTGAAATGCAAAAAACTGCTGTCACCAATGCCAACACAACACCTCCACAAAATTACGAATAGCAACACAACGCCTCCAATGCCAATGCAATGCCTTCACGAAGTTACCAATGCCAATGCAACACCTCCACAAAATTACCAATAGCAACACAACGCCTCCAATGCCAATGCAATGCCTCCACGAAGTTACCAATGCCAACGCGACACCTCTAGAAATTTGCTCTAACAAATACTAGAAAACTTGATGTGATGTGATGAATAGAAACAATCATTCTTATTATATAGCGAATATTGTCTGATTAATTTACTGTTTAACGAATGTGGGATTAAAATTTCAAATTTAAAATATTTACATTTAGTTTATTATAGTTCATACTACAGTTAAAATACTTAATATTTGCATGTAGTTATCATAGTTAATATTTTATTTAATATTTACATGTACTGAATGTTAAATAATTCAAATATAATCTCAGATTAAAAATTAAAATATGAAATACTTACATGTAGTTCATTATAGTTAATATTATAGATAAAATAGTTAATAATTGCATTTAGTTATCATAGTAAATATTTACATGTACTCAATGTTTAAAATCATGGGATTAAATTTTAAAATCTAAAATATTTACATGTAGTTAATTATAGTTAATTTTATAGTTTAAATAGTTAATATTTACATGTTGTTATTTTTGTAAATATTTTCATGTAGTCAATCTTAAACCATTCAAATAAGAAAATTATTTTAGTTTCGAAGGCATGCATGAAAGGAATATTTTGTGAATATTTTGAATAGAAAGTATGGTGAAATATTTGAAGACCAACAGTTTATTAATAAATTTTGAAATATATTTTAGATGAATATAACATAAGTTTAAAATTTTAAATTTTAAATATTTACATGTAGTCATTATAGTTAAAATAGTTAATATTTGCATGTAGATATTATAGTAATATTATAGTTAATACTTGCATTTAGTCAATGTTAAATCATTGTAATAAAAACATTATTTTAGTTTGGAAGGCATCCATGATAGAAATATTTTGTGGATATTTTGAATATAAATATTGGTAAAATACTTTAACACAAATAGTTTATTAAAAAAATGTTAAATACATTTTTTGACTAATATTTGTACCAAATATTTGAAATGAAAATTTTGGAGGGAAAGTTTTTCGCGAAATTTTTTGGGGGGAAATTTTGGAGGGAAATTTTTTCGCGAATTTTTTTGGAGGGAAATTTTCAGTCTTTAAGCTATATATTGTAAGTGGGAGAGGAATTTGTATCATTCAACCTATTCTTGTTGAAAACCATGGTTTTTTCTGATAGCGAAGTTTTTCTTTGTACAACATCAACATCTTCGTCACGCAACAACTCTATTCAAAGTGATGAATATAACGGGAGTTCGTTCACCGTGAATAGAGAGTCAAAAAATCGACTTGGTCGTAATCCTAAAGATGATGAGAACAAAATTGATGAGGCACAGCAAAATGATTTTTTTGTAAATCGAGCTACAGTTATACCACTTACTCTTAATCTTAAGGATTATGAAAGCAACAGTGATGAAGGGCATGATGAATAATTTCCAGAGTCAAAAGTTTCACTTCGTCCTAATCCCAAGGATTATGAGGACACCATTGATAAAGAGGGAGATGAAGAATATCCGCTTCAGCTTAATCCTAAGGATTATGCGAGAACAACAAATGAAGAGGGGAATGAAGAATTTTCAGAGTCAAAATATCCACTCTGTCCTAATCCTGAGGAGTATGCCAGCACCACTGATGAAAAGAGGGATGTAAAATTTCCAGAGTCAAAATATCAAATTCGTCCTAATCATAAGGATTATGCGAGCACCACTGATGAAGAGGGGAATGATAATGTTTCAGAGTCAAAACATCCACTTCATCCCAATCCTAAGGATTATGCCAGCACCACTAATGAAGAGTGAAATGAAAAATTTACAACGTCAAAATATCCACTCCGTCCTAATCCTAAGGATTATGCAAGCACCACTGATGAAGAGGGGGACGAAAAAATTCCAGAGTCAAAATTTCCACTTCGTCTTAATCCTAAGGATTATGTCAGCACCACAGATGAAGAGGGGAATGAAGAATTTGCAGAGTCAAAATATGCACTTCGTCCTAATCTTAAGCATTATGTCAGAACCACTGAGGAAGAGGGGAATGAAGAATTTGCAGCGTCAAAATATCCACTTCGTGCTAATCCTAAGGATTATGCTAGCACCACTGATGAAGACGAGGATGAATTTCCAAAGCTAAAATTTTCACTTCATCCTAATCATAACGATTATAGTTTAACCATTGATGAAGGGGGGATGAAGAATTTCCAATAAATATAGATTCAAGGCATTCACTTATTCCTAATCCTAAGGATTATGAGAGCTTCAGTGAGGAAGGGGAGGGGCGGGATGAATAAATTCTAGTGAATACAAATTCAAAGCTTCCACTTATGCCTAATCCCAAGGATTATGAGAGCACCACTGAGGAAGGGGAGGATGAAGAGTTTCTTGCAAATGATAATTTTAGAGGCACAGATCTGAATATTTCATTTTCTCCAAGTGACCATTTCAAAGACATTCATGGTGATGAAGAATTGAATCCTCCCAGGGAAGAATTTGAAAGCATGGGTCAAGATGGTGAAGAATTTCTTTTGAGTCGGGGTTACAAAAGTGTCGATGATTCTTGTGAAATGTTTTCTTCAACTAATGATGGTAAAGAAAATTTTCTAGGCAATGATGTTGATGAATTTCTTAACTATGTTGAGGATGATGATAGTGGGGATAATATTCCTCCTAATGGTGATGAAACTACTTTTACAAAGGATGATGGAATTATGAAGCCGTTGCAAGCAAATATTGCAACTAGGAGTAGGAGTAGACGTTTTCATATCAATCCAAAGCATTTCAGTTATACAAGGGCAAGGACAAAATATCTCACAAAAAGAAGTTCTATCGTTCATTTGATTTCAAGTGAATGTTGTCGAAGGGATTGCTTCAAAAATATGGATTTCAACTTTGTTTTGGAAAAGAGGAAAACATATATGTCAATGAATAAAAGCATGCAAAATTCATATTTAGTGGTTTGCATGCAATCTACACTAGCAGGTTATGATTATCATATTGGGAATGTATTGCTTTGCAGAAAGGCGTTCAAAATGTTGCATTCAATTTGTAATTGTCGTTTGTCAAGAATCCAGGATAGATTGGAAAGGGATCCCACATCTTATTCAGAAGCACATTATAAACGGGAGGTGGGGCCGTTTGCAAATACTGCTAAGACATGGATGAAATAATTATTTTCAAATCATGGAGAGCGTATGCCAAATAAAAACACAATACATATTCCAGATAATTTCTCGAGACGAGAAATATTCATGTTATACAAAGATTATGCAAAAGTTGTTGAAGGAATTGGTAATTTTATTACATATTCTTATTTTACAAGGATATGGAAAACTAAATTCAAAAATGTTCATATTCCTAAGAAGACAAGGATGGGGATTTGCAGCACATGTGCTTCTCTTAAAGAAAAAAGAGATAAATGTCAAGGGGCAGAAAGAGGTATGTGTTCAAAACATTGTTTTTTAAATTTGATACTTATCAACTATGAAAATATATTTATTCATATGTTTCTTTTATTTTATGTACAGATTCCGTTGTCAAAGAACTTCAAGACCATCGCAATCAGCGAACAAGTGAAAGGAAAAAGTTGTATAAACATCGAAATAAGTGTTATGATCATCCAAATAAATATCTGGGATTGATAATTGATGGTATGGACCAAAAGAAAACACTTCTTCCACATTTTGTTCGCACGCCAAAAAAATTACAGGAGTAAATTTTCATTCAGTTTCACTTGGTTGGTTGTATGGTATTTAATGAGAAGATGTTTCCAAGAGTTTTCTTCACAACTCCAAATATTCACAATGATGCAAATATGACCATAACTATAATCCATGATGTGGTTACTCATTGGTCTAGGATTCTTCCTGAAGTTTTGTATTTACAATTAGACAACACAAGTCGTGAGAACAAAAATCAAGTTCTTTTTGGGTATCTAAACATGCTCATTGAATTGGGGATTTTTAAAAAGATAAAGGTTGGTTTCCTTCTTGTTGGCCATACTCATGATCATATTGATCAAATGTTCAATCGTTTTTCAGTAACATTGAGGAGGAAAGGTGTTGGGAGCCTGCCATCATTAATTGAATGTATTAAGAAATCATACATTCCAGAGCCTGTTTTTCATGTGTTGGAAGAAACTATTGACATGCGAAGGTTTATTTTTGGATCACATGGTGAGGAGAAATGCATTGAACTACTTAACAACATTAGCTTCCAGCATCAATTTCGTATCAAAAAAATTGATGGGATAACACTTATATGGGGCAAGAAGTATTCAACTGTTCAATAATGGGGACCATCATCAAGTTTAGCATTTTTGAAGTTCATTCCAGAGCGTCCAATATTTTCATCAAAGATATTTTTATTACAGTCAGTTGTTGAACTCCATAATGCACGAAAGCAGAAGAGAGACATAAATTATTCTGAAATTCTAGAGGAAATTAAAAGATGTATTAGAGATACATATGAGTACTTCGATGTTGTTGATTCAGTTTGGTGGGAGTATTTTTTCAGTAATCAAAGTGATATGATTTCAAGATAAATAAATGGGGATACGCTTTTGAAGACTCCTTTTTTTTTGCCACAAAATATGCCAAATGAACATGAACATCGGGAAACACACAATGTTGAACAACAACAGCCTCAAGCTATTATTAATTCCCCACAGGTAGAGGAAAGAGAAATCTATATTGGTTCTAGAAGATCACATGCACAACGTGAAGCTGTGGAAGACCTTTACATGGGTTCTGTGCAGGGTCTTAAGGAGGGTTGCATGATAGCAGTGTTAGCAGATGAAGATCCACTTGGCTATCCATTCTGGATTGCCAAGGTTATAAAGGTCATTAATGAAAATGAAGAGATTACAGTTGTTGATGTACATTGGTATGCCACAAGTACCCACCCTTTCAATGGTGTGTACAAGCCAGAGATGGTAGTGGAAAAAAGAATTGGCAGAAAGAGAAAAATAAAGGGCAAAAATATAAATCGTCGCCGCACATATGTCTTAAAATTGGAGGATGTTGACATACTTGAGTATGACTTCAATTTGACAAAGAGAGGAACTCTTCGGTTGCAGACCATAAATATTTTGAATAAATTGCTACCAGAACAATTACTGTTGAGATGGGACTCTGCAGAATGTAGACGTAGATCTACAAGACTTTTGAACTCTGAAATGGTGGGCATGCATGTTGACTCAGATGGAGCACTAGTTGATGAAAGAGAAGAATATGGATCATCTTCATCTGCATCGAGCCATTCATCTGAAGATGTAGGTTATGATGGTGTGCCAAAACCTATGGTTGATTTTGAATAACTATTTAAGACATTTTTATGTAATTGATGTTTGCATGGTAACTTGAAATAAAAAATTTGACTTCCATCTCATTTTTCATGAAGTTATGAGACATTTCTATGTTTGTTGGATTATATGTTTTAATTATGAAGAATTCATCTCTTTAGAATATCGACAATGCAACAATGAATTACAAAAATAATTTATGTTATATTCAATGTACCAATTTTGATATTTTAATTATAAGTAAAATACAAAATAGAAACTAATGTTGAATTTTAAGATTATGCAGTGATATTACCATGATATTATGTATTGTTACCATTTGGTATAAGATACTTTTAAAATTTTTAATAATTATATGCGTCATTGAAAGGGAACACTTTGTTTTGATGCTTGATTTTTAGGTTTTGGTTGAAATTACATTTAAATTTGTCTTATGCTAAGATTTGAAAAAATATAAGTTGTTATCCTTTAAAATTAAAATTACTCTTACTTGTTTTTGTTCAATGATAATTTTTTCATTTACTTGTTCATTTTTTAAAATTGTTTAAGTCTTATAATTTCTCCATAATTTCATTGTTCAAGTATGTTGAAAACTTAAGATTGAAAAACTTTATATTTACAACTTGTCATTAAGGTTTTTATGTGCTACCAAATTTTATCTTTAATGTTATGGTTGACAATAATTACAATTTTGGGGTTGTTTAGAGTCAAGATATTTTATGTTTAACAACATGGATGAAAATTGTTCGAAATGATAAGCCCTTCAAACATGTATTTGTTTATCTTTAACATCATCTATCAAAAATGTTAGAAATTTACGATTTTAAAAAATGTCTTAATATGTTGTCTTTAATTCCATTGTTACAAGTGTCAAAATTATGACACAATTTTTTTTTTGTTATTCCAGCATCAACTGGTTTTGTTTTGAGGGTGTTTTTTCAATCCTTTTTTCAACAAACAATTTTGTTTTTAGCATAATTTTATAAAATGTTGAAATTTGACCTTCAAAAAAAACTAAGTGCGGTCTGGAAGACACGCTTTTTGTTTTTGGGGTGTTTTTTCATGTTTTTTGAGACTTTTTGGGCTAGAGTTCCCGTTTTGAGGTCAGGTTACCTATTTCATCGGTAACAATGTTTGAGGCAGAGATATGTGTATTTTCTAGATTTCCGCTTACATGCGTGTTTGAATTACTGGGTGTGGCCGTGTGTCAATAACCCTCTTCATTATTTACTTTAAATGTTCATAATGTTAAATATAAATGAGGTCTAAATTTTTTATTTATTCACATATATCATTTAGTATAGATTTTATGTAACCATATACATTCTCATTATTCTATGTTTCCTTATTTGTAATGGTAAGAATTCTCATTGATCCTTTACCCGAACAAGGATTCTTAAACGTAATTACTTTTCATTTGTTCTTCTTAGCTAAATATGAATGAATTTTAGATTGCCTTAATATTGTTGTCATGATGCATGATTGTACAATATATTATGTAATATCTATACTCATATTTTTAATTATTCATAAGCTTTTCTCAACCACGAGGATTTCTACGCATATTAGACCTTTCGGTATTCCTCATACCATATTTCTTATCTAGTAACAGGTGAAGTATGCGTAAACTATCTTAAGGTCATGCGCAGCCTACTCTTATCATGAGGTTTGCATTATATCCTTTTTGTTTTGATTTTTTTAATATTTCTGCAATTCAGATAATACATTGTATTGATTTCCAGAATTCGTTATTTGTTTTCCAATTAATATTTTCACTCTAATATGGGTAACCTATTGCCCAGATTTCTTCCTCTTTACTGAACTTGGATCCACATGTTCCAGTATTTACCCCTTTCAGGTTAGCTTGAAGTCCTAAGTTATTCTTATGCAGTATTCTTTATGTTTAATCCATTGTATATCATTTCCAGTTTACTCACAGCTCCCCGGTTGTATGTGTAGGTGAAGAATAAATATTATGGAAGATCAAACTCAGGTAAAATCCTTTTCATTTCTTATGAATAGATTTGTTTCATATATATACACTAGGATCTTACTTTAAAAACACATCAATTATGTTCTAATTTTAACTTGATCTTGTGCAGTTTTATTCTCGCCTTCACTGATTTGAAAGTTCATTGTTCCCCTTCCAAGTTCAAGCTAACCGAGATTCCCTTCCTTCTCAGGTTGGTTATGGTATCGTTTAGGAATTTTTATAATTTGATACTAAGACCATCCTGGTCTGGACATGATCACTTTCTGGTTTCAATGCATAATACCACAGTTGTAGAGCCCTGTAACGTTTATGTCCTCAACTTTTTTAAGAGGACTAGTTTTTAACATTTTTTGTATATGAATTTTGACCATTATAGATTTTTATGTTTCATATATATATATATATATATATATATATATATATATATATATATATATATATATATATATATTCAAATCTAAGTTATCCATTTGTTTAATATATTGGTTTTATTCCACAGATTGTAAATGTTCTTTGTTTTACATTACTAGATACAATTTAAAAATCTGCTTTGTTTCATTTTCAGTAATATGATATTTTGTACCATTACAATGATTATATGCTAGAATGTCTGTATCTGTTTTAATTTCAATATATTTTAGTACTCTTTATTCATTATTACTAGTAATACTTTACAACTAGTTTCTGCAATTATAACTATTAATAAACATGAGATTTAGACTCCTTTCCTGGTTTAGAAATTTTGATTGTTTATATAATCTCTAGTCCTGAGTCTATATAATAGTACTGAAGACTTATTTGTATTTTTTTACAGATGATACTTCTGTCAAATACACATGACAATATGGACATTGTACAATACACAGATAAGCATTTACTTAACTTTATAAACAAATTCTAAGAATTCAGTTGCTAATAAAATCTGACAGAGCCTTGTCCATCTTATTTCTTCAAACCTCTATCTATAAATTCATATTCATTCCTAATCCATAACAGTTACACTTGATTATAATTTCATAGTAGGCATATATATATAAAATCATAGAGAACACATACCGATGTGTAAAGATTATTTTCCTCCAAACCATGAGCTTATTCCATAGCTCTCCCCCGAGCAGAGACCTATCTTCCCCAGTGTAGACAACTCCTTTGTCACACTAATGATGGCTTATTTAAGCCTTCTATCCCTCAACATGTTTCCATAATATCGTCCCTTTCTTATGGGATGTTGTTTCCCATATCCTAGGCTTTTCTTTTGTTTTTCCACAAAAGCTTCTTTTAAAACTAGCTTTTCCTCAGCCCAGTTTTATTCCTACCACTTCTCAGTAACTTTCCACTTTACTAAGGATTTTATTAGATATTTTTCTCCCATCTAATAAAATTTATTTAATTAATTTTTCTCCAAGGATTTATGGAGATTTTTGGGAAAGTGTGGGATTCTAGTCCACCCTCATAGATAATAATTCCTCGTATAAATTACTCTATCTTTACACATTAATGTTAAATCCACAATTATTTATTAATTTCAAAAATAACATGTTCATACATACTTATTCCCTAGGACCACTTGAACCTTAGGCTTATTCACCAAATATAAAAGATGTAAATAGGGGTATTACATGTAGCTGCATTTCTTCGTTTTGTATCATTTCTTAGTACTGGATATCACTATGCTTTAACATGTCATCATGGTCTTCACCTGCACCTGACCAATAAAATCCTACAAGTATCCATTGAATCCATATTGCTTCTCAACTTTCAAATCAAGCTGCAATATATCTGGCTTCTGTAGTACGGAGTGAAATATATGTTTGCTTCATGCTCATCTAAGAAATCGTCACGGACCTAAAACCGAAGCAATATTAAAATGAACTTTTATGTCTTTTTCACTCACTGCCCGATCTGGATTTGTGAATCCCTACAGTTATACTTCATTATTTGATACATATCTCAACCCAATTGACTATGTAATGAACAATTGTACCATGCTAGTACTTCAACACACATTGAGCTTCATGCCTTGGCTCAACCATGATCTGATCAGTTGATTTCTGGTTACCTTAATTGAGTGCTCTTTATAAAATAGCTATTGTTGTGGTAATCCTGGATGTGCCCTCTGCCATTGTTGTTTTCTATCATATCATATATCTAGCATGAAATTCCATCATCTCAAACTCAGAAGTTAACTCCCTATGAAGCTAAAACAAGGCTCCCTAAATTCTCCCTCGGTTACAAAAGCAAATATTTCTGCCATAGCTTCTCCCTCTAACACATAAGTCCTTCAGCTTTCATTGGAAACAAAACATATAGGATCAATATTGATCCATCAATCGAAAAATATCAAGCCTGAACTACTTTTAATTGTACAATGCCTTCTTCAATCATTAGATTTCTTCTTATGTATCGCAAATCCAGGAGGTAGATCTATGTACACTTCTTCCCCAATTATTTCTTTGAGAAAAATGATCTTTGCATCAAACTGGTGCAATTTTAAAAGCAATGATAATAGTTCTCACAGAAGTGTTCTGACAACTGGAGCAAACATCTTGTCATGATCCTTTCCCTATTTCTGGGAGAATGTTATATTCTCAACTCTCACTTTGTATTTTTCTACGCTACATCTGCTACATGCTAGACCTTGTAGATCCATTTTGAAGTCATCATTGACTTCCCTTGGAACAATCAAGGTATACTTATTTCTCCCTTTGATCTTGGATATCATTTAGTACAATATATTTCTTAACAAAAATCACTAATTTTGGGAAAGTCCTCTTGTCACACGCTTTGCTTCATTTGTCCTTTATGTCCATTTGCTGCAAGAGTTTAGGAAACCTTTATTATGTACCTACAATCCTCACTAGGAGGACATGGAAGAACAATTAAACCAAGAAAAGGGTACAAAGAAAAGAGACTAACTAATAGTAAAACAAAAACAATAGTAATAATCAAAGAGGAAATATATAAAATACTTATCTTTTTAGGATTATAGGGAAATGTCAGGTCCCTCTTAATCTTATCCTTCTTGCATCAAACTTGAAAATTTATCAATCTCGTCCTCATCAACAGCAAGATGTCATTTTTTACTTTCCTAATCTAGGGTTTCTTATTTCAATTAAAACATTAATATAGATCCAGCTCTAGGGTTTTATCCACAAACCTTAGGGCCTTCTAGTCTACTAGGGTTTACAAACACTAGAATTTTAATTTACATCTTTTGAAGGACCATAATAATTTTTCATCTACAAAAATTAGCATACTTGGTTATTAATGATATTCTAGTAACCATGTAATCTTAGTTAAGCATTGATTTGGACCCTTTCAACCCAAGTAGCCTATTCTTTATTATAATAACGCCTCCAGATTTGCAAATGACTCAAGAAATTTGATCTCCAAACTTGAAGAATAACTCGTCCTCTTTTTCATTTTAATATTGTTATATCAACTAACTACTTCATCAAAGTTTTATTTCTTAAAGATTTTTCTAGGGTTTAAAAACCCTAGGATTATCAGGTCTTCCACAGGTGTTATGATCCTTCTCTTCTTAGCTCCCTCTATTTCTAGAGAAACTTTCTTGTATCAAATCAAATTGATTATATTTTATATGCTTGTCCAAAATCAATAATTACATCTTAGTATTACAATTCAAGTCATCATGAATGATATATTTTCATAGTAGTAGATATATTATGCTTCTAAATATGTATCCCAAGGAGATTTCCACGAATCCAACCCTGAAATTTATTCAACACATTATTCTTTAGGACGCCACACGATCAAGTTTTATATCTTATAGAAGATTTATCTTTTCAAAATTGTGATGATATCAATACTTCTAGTTTTTATAAACCCTAAGTCCACATAATTTATGTGAAAATTATCAAGTTGTATACATGTATCAACAAAGTAGTCGCTCCTCCAGTTGTTATGTCAATAAGGTGATGGTAAGATTTGTTCAAATAAGAGGATGAGATCGTGGAATTTCATTTCAATATATAAATAAATAACAACATACAGGTATTTGAAACTTGGAAAGGTTTTCTCATTATAACTTCAATCATGAGATTTTCCATTGTGATTTTGCAACTTGTAAAGTGTTCTAACATCTAGAGCATAAGCCAACTCAAAGCTTTGCTCTATGCTTCCTTTATAATGGAATTTCTAATTTTGCATATATTATCATAAGATTATGTTGAGGGATCATTTGAGTGACTAATACTTCTTCTTAGCAAACATGTCTCACATTTGGCTAGACAATTTCCTTATATTTTGTTATTGAAAAAGGAAATAGGGAATCTAGAGAGAGCACATATTGAAGTAGATATTTACAATCCAATATTTGAATTTATCACATATATATTAGTCTAAATATGTAAGTAGAATTCTTTGCAACTTTCAACAAGTAGATGAACTAACTTAGCATCTTCTCAGTCATAGATCTTGAAATATATGTAACGAACCATGTAAATAATTAGATAGAAATACCATTGTACTTACATGCTTGAACATTGGAGCAACTAATATGGATAACATCCTTCTTTAAGAAAGATAATCATGTGAGTGTCCTTTTCAAAATCATATTGTCTGAATCTCGACTTAGTCTTTAGAAACATACAAGGATTCTTTTGTAAAGCTTCTGAGGCATCTTAAATAAAACTAGCAATAGGAGTATATTGGGATTTTTGAGGGAAATAATTCTATTCAAGAGGAGTATTTTCCAAAACATTATTATAATCTCAAAAAATTATTCTAGATCAGATGGCAGACAATTTTTATTTTATAGAGAAATTCATAAGATATCAGACTCCTCTTCCAGATGAGTTGAATCTAAGCTTTAATAGAATTTGGATCATTAAAAAAATTATTATTTATTTCCATAGACTTTGATCTTTAATAAGAAAATTTAATCAAACATCCTCTCCCTTCCTTATCAAACTTTCCCTAGCCATTTGTCATCATATTCGACCTTTGCAACCATATTTGGCCTCTGAGGTATTTCAAACTTCTGAGGCACTTCAAACTAAGGTCTAGCCTCAAATAATCTTGGACTTCATGAATAAACTCTCTCGGCCACCTAAGGTTAAACTGGGTCATTTTCGGTCTCTTGAACTAGGGTTGAGGTCATTTTATTTTAATCTAGGGCTTCATCCCTTCCAAACCAAGTAGAGTGGCTTCCTTATAATCACTTCTAATGTTTCTTGACGTTATAAATAGGGCAGGCCTATCAAGAAGATAAAAAATAATTCAACTGCAATTTCTCTGTTGAAAATTTGAATCATTGATATAAAAGATTTAGGTCTCCTTATTCAAGGATTCCCTTTCAAACATATGATTGATACCATTTTTATTTTTCATAGGTCTTATATTGGTAATTACTTCTAATTATATTCACTTTAAATTCTTTTGTATTCACATTAATCATTATGCAATTACACATAAGATCTTCAACAACAGTAGGATCATAGAGAGACAGCCAAACAAGAAACACAAGAGTTTACCATGGGAAAACCCACATGGGGGAAAAACCCATAACCTTTTCCTTGGAGAAATTCTTCATTTCAACAAGATCTTCTAGTCAATCACAAGGTCAAACTGAACAACAAAGTAGACTTGGTAAAACCTGGTCCAACTACCTCCTAGTCAAGTCATAAGTATGCCCAACAACCACTAATTGATCTGGTATGCTAGGGCATAAATTCGGTCTGATTATGCACCCAATAATTTTGGTCTTGCAGCTTTGTCATGCCTTATAAATTATTTCCTTTTGATCCACAGGTGTGAGGACAATAACAAAGAGAATATCACACGTGCAAGAGAGAAAGAGATTCTTCTTTTTGTCAACTTCGTCCTTATTTTGCTTGATGAACAGAAGAATACTTGATTGATGGATGATATGAATTGTACCTTGGAGGAGGAGGTCGAATGATTTATATAATCTTCTTCTGGTCCAAATGGGTTCCTCTTTTACTAGGGCCGAATTGACTGGGAGGAGGGATCATCTTGGCTTTCTTGGAGCCAAAAAATCAAAATTTAAAATTCAAATTTTATCTTTCAAAAAGAACATGACGAACATGCCTTAAAATGTTTCTATTGAAAATATCATGAAGAAAATTCTTACATTTATCATTACAAACACATAAAGGGATAAAATATTAATTAAGAGCGACCATAGCTACAAAATTCAACATCTTCCGCCATATTGGTTCGACACAATTTGGTACGTTGGACTAGAAAAATTGTAATCCTAATAAATCAAGTTGATAAAACTTTCACAAATTATGTCAATGTAATGATTCCAAGAGATGATTTATTATGCCATTTCCACCGCTATTAATGTTTCCTACTTAGATACAGGACACCAATTGGGATTTTCAATAGGTCAACTACTATATAGCATGAAGGGAAAAGTAGTGATCTATTTTGTCAACCCAACTAGTTAGATCCAAACCATAAAACTTATATAGTTAAACTTTAGCAAAGCGAGGCATCAAATTGTGGAAATATCTAAATAATAGGAGTTCATTATTGGAACCTTCTTCAATAGGCTTAACCTTATGAGATCCATCACCAAAGAAATTTTTATTTTCCTTAGGCTTACCTTTAGTGTCTCAATCTAATCGAAACAATGGTCTATTTTCATAACAAGGGACAACATATTGGTTTCCATTGTGAAAATTCACTGGGAGAGGGACTAAACCATTTGCTTTACTTCATCCACGGCTAACATGTTATTGTTGTTTGTCATGACAATTAAGTCTAGTGAAGAACTTATACAAGAGTTATTCCAACATGATCACTGTCCCAAGAGGGATATTTGGAGAGGGTTCACATGAAAAAGTATTGGCAAGTCCACAAAATATTTATTATGAAGTAACACCATGGTGAATAGCATAACACAATGATTATTTTGAGGTAGGTCCCACAAGGATTTTTTATTTTTGTCAGTCAGAGTCTAGTATTATATTATCATCTCAATAAACAGAATTTACAAGAGGAGATACCATGGATCGATTACATTCAATCACCCTCAAAGTCATATTATGCCCATAGAGCTTGGATGCTTGCCAAGGCATTCAAAGCACTTGGTTATTTTCTGCAAAATTTCAAAAACAAACCTAAATATATCATCAAGGAGGTGGATGCAGAGGACCTAGTGGAGGAGCCATGAAGAGACTATCATGATAGTGCAGGTGGTAGCTGATGTGATCCAATTGAGTATCCAAGGCTCGGAGGTGGTCTTGAGAGTGCCTCAGTATACGACGCAGACTCTCCAGAGACTCAAGGGTCTCTGTTTGAAGGCTTTGGACAACATTAATGTAAGCCACTATTCCATGCTAGTCCTCGTACCCCTGCTCTCTCAGGGTGTCCAAGTTGAGGAATCTGTTGAAGCTGGGTGGAGATGGCGTCAAGGGTGGTCGGAGCCTCAATTTCTTTAGGGGATTGGGTTGGGGAGACAGCCATGGCTTTTTTTGAGTGTGGGCTCTCCGTATACTCCGAGTGAGAACTCGGGTCTTCTGGAGCTACTTGATGTTCCATTCCTCGGCCAAGACCACTATGACAGGCCTGACCACGTTCTCTCGGCATGCAGGAATCTTTCTCTGCCTCACACTTGGCTGTGCTAATGCTCCAAGTCGCCTCAATTCTGCCTGTCCGGGAAGCCCACGCTCCACCACCAAATTCTTGGCTAGGATTATCTCGTACCGCTACTTGCGTCTCCTGGGTCTCGTAGACGAGGGACACACGGTCACCCCATATATTTATGTTTTTGTCCAGGGAGGTGTAGACGCTCCACCACCCACAGATAAAAAATGTGGGGAGGCTATATTTCTCCACGAGTCTGAGGCAGAACCACCCAGGAGCTGCGGTACTGTCGGGTTGCTGATGCGTATTTCGCGGAATTGGAGCTGCCACCCAGGCAGCGAACCCAATTCTTCCAGTCAAAAACACGTCCACCATCTGAATTTCCCTACCACCTCCCTTATCCTCCTCCTGGTGCAGTGTGCGCATTCCCGAGCCATTTCCAGGAAACCTCCCCTCTTCCCACCATTCGCCACCACTGCCCAACGGGCCTGCTCCTCTACTCTGTCCAAGTCGGCAAAGCTCAAGCCAGGGCTTGAGGGCCAGCAAGTTATCTTCTGCACAGACCACTGCTCCAACCTTCACCATCGCCCGCAAAACCAAAATGCGCAAAACAACGTCCCCCATGCACCTTATTACCACCTTGTCGTGAAATTTCCATCCCCAAGGCTTTTTACCACTCGCTCATGCAAGCATGGTAAGTGGGTGGGCACGTGGCTTGGGGTCGGGCGGGCCTTAACTGCCCCCCACCCACTTGTCCAAGTGATTGGACACCCCCAGCGAGGAGTCCCACAAGGATATTAACAAACCCTAGACTCTCTTTTTTTAATGTAAGGAAAGTATTACTCCCTTCTAAGTAGTACTTCCTAAATTTTTAAATTCCTAATATTATAAATTATGTATAAATTTTTCTTCCCATGTTGCACAAGCTATGGTTTGCAAGGAGAAGTTAAGGTTTGTAGGGTCCTAAGGACAAAGAGGGTGTCAAGTGTTATATCTATCTGATGTGTCAATTTTTCTAACCTTATTACTTGGTCAAATATTTCATCCCACCAAGGAGGATACCCTTATTTATACTATTTGATTCCCAATCACATTAAAGTGATATCCTCAGGCACTAATGTTGGTGTATTATAGCAACAAGACAATTAACATGATAATGTAACGTTGGTTCAAGTGAACCTAAGGAACTTTCAATATACCCGAAAGCATGTGAAAGGAAAGTATGTGTGATGATGTCAAATGTGGTACTACTCGAAGGTGTACTAACAAAGGTCACAAGGGTGTCCAACAAGGTAATGTCTCTTATATTTCTACATGTCTTCTTTCACAACTACAAGTTCACTCGTTGAACAACAAATCTTTATGTTATATAAAAACTTTGAAACACATTGCTAGCCTTAAAAGTGTTAGAAACTATACTAAACTGAGAGGGATGGGTGAATCAGTTTAGTATATTCATGGACATAATTTTTTTTTTTTTTGCAATGGTTAACTGAACTATTAAATGAGCAGCTCAACACATTATGAACAACAGATTTAAAATGTGAACAAGTAATATGTAAACCAAAGAATCACATAACAGCAACACATATGGACACCAAATATAACTGGAAACCCATAAAGGGAGAAAACCATGATTTGTTTTTGTTGTGATGCAAATTAAAGCTCCTACTCCCTTATTACATTTTATTTGTTGTAGGCTCCAACCTCCAAGAGACTACTACCTCGATTTCTTCTGCAAGCTACAATATGAAAGGAAACTCCAACTCCCATAAGTTTTATGTAGGCTACAACCCACAGGATGCTCCTACCTCAACAGACTACAACCTATTCTTTATCAAGCTACAAATTGAAAGGAGAATACAATCCCCTGATAAATACTAGAAACATGTTGGTTTACCTGGTCTTTAATTTTGCATACCTCCATCTCTATATTTTCCTCTTCTCCTCTTCAAATATGCTTCACATCAACTTCATATTTGTCAGGTAACTCACAAACAATAACTCAATCAGCTCCCACATACTCTAAATCTATAGCCCCTTTTACCTTCTGACCTCACACATTTTTATAAAAGGAACTTTGATGGTTGTTAGTATTCCACATGTGAATCTAAAATGAAAAGTCTTGTCTCTTTGCATTCCACAAGTGTCTCTTCAATTCCAAAATTGTTTCAACTCTTTGAATATTAAAAATACATTAAATGAATTTCAACTTATTCAAATAACATGCCCTAATATTATTTTGCAACATAATAACTTGTATTCTCTTGCATTAAAACACCTTTGTTCTGATCATAGCACTTCAAAAAAATAACCAAGCATCTCCAGGACCATGCCTTTGTAGTTGAACTTACTGTCAATGAACATTTGAACAGAAACTAGACTAAGTGAATAAGAACTACATTATGCGAACAGGAAACCTCCAACTATCACAGTAACGCTACAACCAATTCTTCAACTCGAAACTCTACAACATACAGCGGCTACATTTGAAACATACCTTAGCAATACATCAACATCTATAACATTACAACATCACAAGCATAAGAACATTCTTCATGTCTTTGAATTTGCCTCTACCTTGCATCACAACAATCTCTGCACCATATTTCATCTGACAAAACCATAATGCATCAAGCCATAACAAGCATCAACATCATCATAATAGTGATCAACAATACAGCAACATCACAATAAGTCAATATATGTAAGTAGTTTAACATATGTATCACAACATCTCAATCCATAATCAATCTTTGCAACTAACAACAATAAGAAAACTAACATCACGGCATCACAAGCACAATAAGCTCAAATCCTTCACTCCTTTTGCTCATGTGTTGTTTCTTTTTCATCAATGATAACAATGCCAACAAAAATAATATAAAATTGAAGCACATGTTGGCATAAAAAATTGCTCTAATGCCACTTGTGGTGTTCCTTGTTAGTTGAAATACAATGTTCGAAGAAAAATAAACAAAATATGGCAACAAAATAAAACAATTAGAACTAGAATT
This sequence comes from Pinus albicaulis, assembly GCA_034641835.2. Classification (NCBI taxonomy): domain Eukaryota; kingdom Viridiplantae; phylum Streptophyta; class Pinopsida; order Pinales; family Pinaceae; genus Pinus; species Pinus albicaulis. The sequence goes on from CM076573.1 coordinate 938,898,348, forward strand.
ATAAAATAACAAAAGAAAGAAAATATTTATTGATACTCAAAATTGAATGCAATGTTCACTTGTATTTTCCTCCAACAAAATTAGAGCTTCATATACAATAATATTCACTTGAAAATTGATTACATGGAAGCTACTCCTAAATATAATTTCTAGTTGACATACACTTCATTAGTAAGGCATTAACAATTAGCTAATGGACCTTCTTTAAGAAAATCATTTACATTTATTAAGTCCACATTCTACTACCCCTTGGGGCCTTATTTAATACATGTAGCCCTAAATACATTAACCAATAACCTATCACACCAACTAGGATAGTTAAGGAAATACCCTAACATATATTGTGGTGAAAACTGACTTGAGCAACTATATTTGTATTGTATAACTCTATATATAAAAATAGTTTTTTAGAATAATAGGTAACCAAAAAAAAAGTGTATATTATCAATTCTCTCATGTAGTTGTTCTTATGGTTAGATATCCCTTCTTATCCAAAAAAACAAAAACAAAAAACAAAAAATTTGAGAATTCCATAGTAGTGTTTTATTTGTTCCTATCTATATTTTTGTCCAATGCTTATTCTAAATGGTTTAAATAAAGTCAAATTATATTTAAAATTCTTATTCTAAATCGTTTAAATAAAGTCTAACTATATTTAAATTTTATTGTTATGCATTTTATTTAACTGTTAAAAAATAGTGCTTTGGTTTTTGTTCAGTGCTTTGATTTTTGTTGAGTTGCATGGTTTCCAACAAAATTAATTGACTCAAAGTATGATACTAAGGAAATGAAGCTTGTGGAATGGGACAACTACTAGACAAAAAGGACTTGTTGGAAATTTTTTGCAATGTTTCACAATAATATGTAGTGGGATTGATTTTTGCTCCTAATACAGCAATCAACATAGTTAAGGAGACATCCTTGTAACCATTAAATATGATCAGATAGGAAGATGGTGGATCATTCAAAAAATAAAAGAGAATCAATTCCTATTACCTAGTGAAAGAGAAAAATCAAACAATATCATCAAAAAATCCAACAACAGTGAAAACCCAAGGATTAGGAGTCTCTTGATGAATGTTGCATCAAAATCTAAAAAAATAACAAGAAAAAGAAGCACAATGCTTTGTTCTACATGAATCTTTTTTCACACAATAAAAAAAAGGTTGTCCGTCTATGAGAATTCAAAAGTGGTTAAACTCACACCTAGCCCACACCCAAATGTTGCATCATTTTCACCTTTCAGCTTGTATTTTAATAAACAAGTGATTCCAATAATTGTTGAAAAGTGTAACTAGGTTCGATCTCCATAATGACTTGCAATTATGAATTTATGTAATAAAATGTATTTTGTAAAAATTGCTTCATGAGTTTCATGAACAAGGAGTTGTTATAGGTCAAAGACTTCTTCTTGATGTCTTTAAGAGTTTGTCACCTTGTCATAAATATAAATAGATTCATTTTCATGAAGTCATCTTACACTTGGAAAAAGATGTAAAAGTGATCCTCCAAAGACCTCGTCACTATGCCTCTCCAATTTGTCCTAAACTTTATGAAAATCCTCCTAGATGAAGTCGACTCTCCCTCAAAGATCAAGTCAGCCAAGATACAAGAAGATAGTCAATATAAATAGCATAACTCGGCCTCATTGTAGCATCATCAATTCGATCAAGATTTCAGAGCTAAAGTGTGAAGAAGGGACTGCAATACATGCAAAGGTAGGAGGAAGATTAACAAAGGAGTGAAGGAATATATATATCTATGTCTTAGTTTTATCCATACCTCGCAAATCTTAGAAACACTAAGGTCTATTACAGCGTAAGGAAAGTTCAGTCTAGGTCTTAAAGTGACTCATAAAAAAATCAAGGAAATAATTCAGGGAGAAGTAAAGGAGTCGAAGAAGGAATCTGAAATTTAGCAAGAAGGAACCGAGAAAAGAGGAGGCCGAAATCTCTGTTTGTGGCTACAGAAACAAGGATACTGGGACTCTCTTTGTGTACACCGATAGGTGTGGTGAAATATGGTGCAGAAAATAGAGGGACCGGGATTCTCAAGAAGAAACGAAGAATAGAAGCTCAAGAAGAACATCAAAGCCTAGTGACAAGGGTTTTAGGAGGACACTTTTTTTTTGGGTCTTTTTCATGGTCTTGGTACTCATCATTTAAGGTTCTATAGGAAGAATTACTCTTGTGTTTTCCCCTCCAAGAGGGAGAGGTTATAGCACTAGCTTGAAGAGCCAAAAATTTGGTGTCTCTTGTGTTTTGATAATTCACTTGATAAGTTAACAAAGATAATATCTAATCAAAGAAGCCGCTAACAAGTATAATTCAAGCAGTTATCAAGTAAGAGAATTGAATTAAAAACTACCCTACCAAATTCTCAAGGTGGTATCAGAGCTAAGGTGCTAGAAAGGGTTATTTTGAAAAAAAGACACTCAAGTACCAAGAAGATCAAGGATCAGTTTATAGAAGACAAAAGTCTACATTGAAGAATCAATCTTCAAATTCTGAAGAAGCATGTTGTAAATTGGAAATCCATCTCAAGAAGATCAAGGACACCATCACCATGAATAGATTTTGGTGTTGAAATCAAATCAACATTGTTGAAGTCACCATCAAGCCATCATCATCAAGGGTTGAAGGAAATTTTAGCTCTCCTGAAGAAGCTAATCAAGGAGGGAGATCCTACTATCTTTTACATCATCATCAATAATGAAGCCGATGGGAGAAGAAAGCATATACTCAAGTAAATATATTAATGTCCTCATCTAAATCCATTAAAATGACTATTTGCAAAGAAAGCAACAAATTGTCTAGGACTACAAAATTTCTTGCATGGAAGAAAAGGACAGATTTAAATTTAATTGAAAATGAGTTATGGATTACATTAAAGGGACCGTGACTAAACCCTCCAAGGAAGACACTCAAGCTTATGCCAAATACATGAAGGGATACATAAGAGCCCAAATTATTCTTATAGAATCCATAAAAGACTCTCTTATTCCCTGTGTATCCAAATTGGAAACATCAAAAGAAATATATGAGAAATTGGTGGAGTTATTTTCTGTAAGTACTGCATGAGAAGTAATATCTATAATAAAATAACTATGTAAGTTGAAAATTTCAAGAGAGGAAGTTATAACTTCATACTTCATGAATATTTCTGAAATGTGAGATCAACTTCAAGAAATGGGAGAAGTAATTTCTGACAAAGAAATGACTACAATGGTGTTGAATGCTCTACCAGAGGGAAGGGGGAACTTCACTTCTAGTATTTATGGGATGAAAGAAGCAACATCATTCCAAGATTTGCGGTCTCTATGTAGGATAGAAGAGACTAGAATAAAATCCAAAATTGATACTGGAACAAATGAAGAAAATCAAGCCTATGCTACCATGTCAAGAAGAAAAGGAAAACTAGTAAGTTTGGTCCTCATACGAAAAGAAATAACATGGATAAGATACGATGCTATGGATGTCATGAATTTGGGCACTATAAAAAGGATTTTCCCAAATGCAACAAGGACAAGAGGAAAAAGGAAGAATCCCATGTTGTCGGAGAAATAGAAGAGCTTGATTCAAAGAAGTATAAGAAAGAAGAAGTGAAAGATCTATATTATGATTGAGATCATCTTCCTCTTTAAGAAATATATGTCAGTTGTAAAATAGTCTGATAGGAAGAATTTCATTTTAGATAGATGTGTTAGTATAAATTAGCATCATGATAGAAGCATTACAAGCAAGGAGTATTGGTCATAGGAGGATGTCTGAAAACATTAAACATTGATGCTATGAAATAAAATTACTTCTGGAACCTCATTGTATTTATAAGAAAAATAGTCCTCTGGGTCATGGTTCATTGTTCATTAATCAATATGGAATCAAGTACAGGCATTCTTTTCTAATGAAATCCTTTCGAGATTTAAAGGTTAGAAAGTAAGCAATAGGTATCCTTGAGAAATTCTAACTTGTAGAGTTGTGGGATTAGAAATGATGACATATTGATGAAGCATGTCAAAACTCTTCACTCCAAGGAAATGTGATGCAGTATGACTCAAAGAAAAAAAATGAGGTACATATATATATTTATGTTGACATTGCATGCTATAGGTCATATGGTTGCAGGTAGAAGAAGTATGATCAAAGAGAGCAGGAAATCTTCCGATGCATAGGTTATTAATAAATATGTTCCACAAAAGATGAAATCAACACAATATGTCCTCATATGGAATATGAGGTGATTACATACTATCAAGGAGCTTCACATTGGAAGTTATCAGGAATAAAAATAAAATTGTGGAAGATAAAGGAAGATATCGCAAAAAGTGAAATCATAAAAAGAGGCAGTCAACATCCAAGGAAGCCAACAAGACTTGACTATAAAATCTCCTAGGAAGGTAATTAGACTCTGATAAGAAGTCCAAAAAAGATGAAAACTCTTGACAATACATATATTTTGAGATGTGTCAACATACATGAAGGATTTCGATGCCTACAAGAAGGATGTAATGGTGAAATATCATCACTAAGGTAACTTTTGATTTAAGTATTCATATTTATAATTGAATAACATCTGATGAGCTTTTGCAGGGTTTCCAAATGGAAGTAGATGACTTCCACAAGCTGATAACCATATGACAAGATGAAATATCCTTGGAAGATATATGGTTCGAAAGAAAGCAGCATAACATGAAGCTAAACCAGATCATAATATTGATGAATCACTTTCTGATAGAAGAAACGACTCTTGGACAAAAGTGATGGATGATTTTTTCCCTAAGAAGATATTCCAAAATTGAAGGCTCCTCAATTCATGACATCAACGAAAGAAGTACTTCATGAACAGTTGGATGTTTTCATCATTGCTATTGTAGGTCCCTTATTAAGAGGGAGTCTGGTAATAAGTTTCTTACTTGGAAGAAAAATCCTAAGCCAAAAATAAAGCTTAGGTACATTCTTATTCCTCTGTGGAATATGTCCTCCCTAGTTAAGAGGGAGAAATAGACACATCATTCTGGAAGACGGAGTGTGGGATTGGGTAATTATATGGCATCTGTACTTTGTTGAGATGTATTAATACATTCAATGAAAATTGTAGTCGTGAAAGGATGGATATTCTTTGAGAATTAAGAATATTCCTATGAGGTCATACTCGGTGAACACCTAGGTAGAGTATGTACCTTGGAGACAATGATGATGGTGTCTATAGTCATTGGTCTCACCAACATTGTAGCTCAAGATCTCGTGGAGAGATGGAGCAGTTAGTCAAGGCCTTGCTATGTGACAATGTTGGATAATATGATGTTATAACATATGAATTACCAATCAAATTCTTATTATGAGATTCTTCAGATTGAGAGTGACCATGTACCATTATGAATATCTCCCTAGTTAAGAGGGAGTGTTGAAAAGTGTAACTAGGCTCGGTCTTCATAATGACTTGTAATTGTGAATTTATGTAATAAAATGTATTTTGTAAAACTTGCTTCATGGGTTTCATGAACTAGGACTTTCTATAGGTCAAAGACTTATTCTTGTAATAAATATAAATAGTCATTTTCATGAAGTCATGTTACACTTGGAAAAAGATGTAAAAGTGATCCTCCAAAGACCTTGTCACTAGGCCTCTCCAAGTCGGCCCAAACCTTATGAAAATCCTCCTAGATGAAGTCGACTCTCCCTCAAATATCATGTCAGCCAAGAGACACAAAGACAGACACTATAAATAGCATAACTTGACCTCATTGTAGCATCAACAATTTGGTTAAGATTTCAGCGATAAAGTGCGAAGAAGGGACTGCAATACATGTGAAGGTAGGAGGCATATCAACAAAGGAGTGAAGGGCTATATATATATATATATATATATATATATATATATATATATATATATATATCTTTCTTGGGTCTATCCATACCTCTCATATCTCATAAAGGCCGAGGTCTATTACAGCGTAAGGAAAGTTTGGTCTAGGGCTTAAAGTGACTCATAAAAGAGTCAAGGAAATAATTCAAGGAGAAGTATAGGAGCCGAAGAAGGAATCTGAAATTGAGCAAGAAGGAAATAAGAAAAGAGGAGACCGAAGTATCCATCTAGGGATACATCAACAAGGAGACTGAGACTCTCTTTGTGTACACCGAGAAGTGTGGTGCAATATGGTGCAGAAAATAGAGGGATCGAGATCCTCAAGAAGAAACGAAGAAGAGTAGCTCAAGAAGAACATCAAGAGCTAATGATAAGGGTCTTAGGAGGACACTTTGTTTTTGGGTATTTGTCATGGTGACCTTGGTACTCATCAATTAAGGATCTAAAAGAAGAATTACTCTCGGGTTTTCCTCTCCAAGAGCGAGAGATTTTGGCCCTGGCTTGAAGAGCCAAAAATTTGGTGTCCCTTGTGTTTTGATAATTATCTTGATAAGTTAACAAAGATAAGATCTAATAAAAGAAGAATAAAAAGTATAATTTAATTAGTTATCAAATAAGAGAATTGAATTAAACACTGCCCTACCAAATTCTCAACAATATTTCATAGGGATAAGAATTAGTAGCATAGTCAAAGGATAATTTTCTTCTTACTAAGCCACATATTTCACAAAAGCCAGTGTGGTTTAAACTCTAAAGGCACTATTTTGGAAATTTAACCTTACTATTTTGTATTTAGTGTTTTCAATGGTGTGACCAAATATTATATTTTACCCCCCAACAGTATGTAACCCCATGAAAAATTTACAATACAAGGTATATACATGTATCAAAATTAATAAAAACTGTGTTTTGTTCATAAAGGTGGGGTATGATTATGGATTGTGGGAATAGAGGATGATTTTTGGATTATTTGAGCTTTGCGATATCATTACTAATAAACACTAATTTGAGGCACTCATATGTCAATTAGGGTTATCTCCAGTGATTAGGAAGATTGATTGTTATCTCCCCTACTCAAGTTCGATTCCTTGCGAGTGACATGATGATGAGAAATATTGTTGTGATGGTTATATGCCTATGAATATTTTTGTATTGACCATCACTCTCGCCCTTGGGCTAAGAGAGAGGGTGATTTCCCTTGAAAAATATTTGAAGCACACATACACAGTTTTTACAAAGTAAAAGGAGTACCAAAAATTAATTTTAATCGAACTTCAGAGTTAAAATAGATTTTTTAACTTGGGAAATTCTATAGTATTTCCTCGATATTATATGCACATTTATTTCCTATGAAATTGACTCCCATTTCCATATATTGGAAAAGAAACAAACAAAACTTACATTTATATCTTTACGAAAGATTCCACAAAATATCACATCATTAGTACCATGCCTCTAGAGAAAAAACAAAAATGAAAAAATATTATGTAAGTCTTTTATGTATTGTAGCAATGCCAACATTAAAATGTTTTACTATATAAGCCTAGTGTAATTTTTTGTAGATGTTCTATGCTTGATGCAACTTTAATTTTTATCCCAATATCAGTTAGTAGTCACATAAATAAGAAAGTAAAATGTTGATAGAACATACCAGTAGATCGACAGAAGACAAGCCAAAAATATATAAGTGTGTTGGTGCGTTATGGCGATCAACGGGATGCTTCAACCAACAAAGTCTCAATACGGTCAGCCAACCAGAAGTGTCACACAACCCTCTAGGACAGCTAGATCAGTCAACGTTGTCACAGTCAACGGTCAACGCAAATAGCAGCAGCAAGAAAGTCAATGCATCCAAGTCAAAGTCAACTTCTAGCCTCAATTTTTGTGCCAAAAAATGCGGATTGATGAGATCAAAATTTATGGATATTTTCGGGTCAATTTGACCAAGCATTGACCAAAGTCAACACTGGTCAATTTTTGTGCTAGAAACCCTAGACAGCCCGAAACCCTAGCTGCTGCTTTTTACCACGTGTGAGTGAAGAAGAGACTCCAATAGATGATCGAACCAATCAGATGAGGAGAGAGGATGTGATATGATGGATGAGTGAAAATGACCTCCAACGTTGACCTATTTATATCCATCAATGAGGGTGTGTGACACAACTACTGGGGCTTCAAGTCTACATTTCATTTCAGGCCGACCTGCACATATTTTGAATAAATTCAAAATAAATTTTCTGCTCATCGGATCAAGATGATATTTAGATCGATCTTTCTCCTCTCCGAAAGAGAAATCCAATAAAAATATTGGCATCTTCATCTGAGCATCACAACATAGAGTTTGGACCTAGTTGTCCAAAATTAACACTCCCTCTCAACTAGGGAGAACTCCATCCACCTATGCAATCCAAACATCGGGCGTCATCCCGCCGTAACTTGCTTTTCTAGCTTCTTTATTTCAGAACAAAAGTGGGTCAGTCACAAAGACATCATTCCCGGCTGAAAAATTCAGCCCAGAGGTCTGAAACCTCTTGTAGGACTAAAAGGGTCACATACCAACTTGAAGTTGGTTTATCTGACCCGAAGTCAGTAGGAGGTCCGAAACCTCACTAGACTTGATCCCATATCAAGTGGTTGGACATGTGCCATCCTAGACATAGATAGTACAGCAATCTCTGAGGCGACCATCAGTCTTTGCTACTAGTCTCTAGCTTTTCCCACCTCACTGGCAAAATGAGAGGTACTTCCCATGAGTCCGAGACACAATGGGTAGGATGCATATAGGGCACAAATCATGAGAGGTGAACCAACACAACATCATAACGGTGGGACAAAAGCACCACAAGGTTCGGCAAGCCTAGCCTTGTGTGTGCTTATAGCTCCGAGAAGTTATCCCCAAAGCCCCCTAGAGCTCCCAAAGCTCATCGTCCAACAGGACCCTTAGAATAGGGTCGTTCCACGATTCCAAGATTCTCACGGAAGGTTAGGAACTTGACCTTCTCCAGGGGCTTTGTGAGAATATCCATGACCTGCTCATCAGATCCTATATGATCAAGCCTTACGGCGCCTCGTTGTACCATATCCTGGATAAAGTGGTACCTGATATCAATATGCTTGGATCGATCATGGAACACGGGATTCTCAGACAACCGAATTCCACTCTGGTTATCACAGAGTATCACGATGGTATCTAGCACATGCCTGAACAGCCCACTGAAGAGCTTTCGCAACCAAACTACTTCACAACAGGTCATACTCGCTGCAATGTATTCGACTTCCTCAGTGCTCAAAGCCACCGAATTCTACTTCCTTCTCATCCATGATATCGAAGTAGAACCAAGTGTGAAGCAGCATCCCAATGTTCTCTTACGATCCACCACACTACCAGCCCAATCAGCATCATTATATCCATGGAGTTTCATGCTCCCAGCAATGTATCTCGGCCCATGGTTTATCGTGCCCCGAATATATCTTAACATATTCTTGGCACCAACCCAGTGAAAGTGATGAGACTCAACCATATGTTGACTCAAAGTGTTCACTGCAAAACATATGTCTAGACAGGTGTTCACTAAGAACATCAGGGCCCCTACGAGTTGAAAATAATCGGTAGGATTTTCCAACACAGGCCCAGCAACGCTGCCACTCAACTTCTTAAATTTGAGCTCCATCGGTGTCGACACGGACTTATAGTCCACCATACCAAATCTTTCCAGAAGCTTCACAATATATTTTCCTTGAGAACGGAAAATATCGCTAGGTCTTCGCCAGACCTCCAAGCCTAGGAAGTAGTGCATCAGTCCTAGGTCCTTCATCTCGAACTCAGCAGTGAGCTCTCTCTTACACTGATGAATGAGAGGGTCAGCACCTGTCACAAAGAGGTCATCCACATACAGTACCAGAATGAAGGGCTTTTCTCTATCAACCTTGAAGTAAATTTTCGGATCAGCGTTACTATGAGTGAATCCTAGCTTCATCAGGTAGCTATCTATCATCTCGTACCAAGCTCTGGGTGCTTGCTTCAACCCATAGAGGGCTTTCTTCAACCTGCAGACATGGGCATCCCGATCCTGGACTTCGAACCCCAGAGGTTGCTCCACATACACCTCTTCTTTTATCGCACCATGCAAAAATGCAGTATTAACATCCATCTGATGAAGATTCCACCCTTGCGTAGCAACAAGGGCTATGATAGATCGGATGGTGGTATATCGGGCCACAGGTGAAAATATGTCATCATAGTCTACGCCTTCCTTTTGAGAGAAGGCACGAGCAAAAAATCTTGCCTTGAACTTTTCAGCACTACCATCAGATCCATGCTTGATCTTATAGAGCCATTTCGAGGTGACAACTGCTTTGTCCTCCGATCTTGGAACCACATCCCAGACATCATTCTTCATAATGGACTCATATTCCTCATGCATAGCATCCTTCTAGACTTTATGCTTTACGGCTTCTTCAAAATATCCAGGCTCAGATTATACAATAGTACTCATGGCTGCTAGATACCCTTAGTATCTATTCGACTTCTTGCTTTCACGGAATGTCCCCCTTGGGGCCATATGATTCTCGGCATCCTCGAGAGTGTCCCTCATCCATGATGGTATTTTCCTCATTGAAGGAGGTGAATCAATAGGGTGCATCGGTCCTTCAACATCGGGCATCGTCTCATCCTTCGGTTCTTCTTGATTTCCAGGCCTTGCTTCATGATCTTCCTCAGATCTCGGAAGATTGACTACTTTCCTCAAGGAAGAATCTTTGTCAAAGGTAGCATCATGGCATATCTCCTCTTCCTTTTGACCAGGAACATAGACTCTATAGGCTTTTGAAGTTTTGATATAGCCCACAAACATTCCCTTCTTTCCAGAAGCATCCAACTTGCTCCTCTTCTCCTTCGGTACATGAAAATAAATAGGATATCCAAAAACTCTAAAATGTGAGACATCAGGTTTCTTACCAAAGAAAACCTCTTCGAGAGTTTTTGAGTCCAGAGCGGAATGCGGGCATTAGTTTTGTATGTACACAGCAGTGTTCGTAGCTTCTCCCCACAGAAACTTCAGAAGACCTTGGTCACATAGCATGGCACGGGCAGCTTCCACAATGGTCTTGTTCTTTCTTTCAGCAACGCCATTCTGCTCAGGAGTATAGACATTTTTGGTCTCCCTCTTGATGTCGGCTTCTCTGTAAAATTTCTTGAAGTTACTCGTTCGTCTCATATTCAATGCCATTATCGGTCCTCAATATCTTGATCTTCTTCCCTGTCAGATTTTCCACCAAGGCTTTGAAGGTACAGAACCACATGAAAGCCTCATCCGCCTTTTTCAAGAAGTATATCCAGGTCTTGCGAGAGAATTCATCTATGAACATCGTATAATAAGAACATCCTCCCAAGGATGTCACGGGCAGTATACCAGATAGATCAAAATGTATCAATTGCAAGACATCAGATTTCTTTGTGACACTTGAGGGGAAAGGTCCCCTTATATTCTTTCCTTCGGCACAACCTTGACATACACCATCATGATCATTTGTGAACTCAGGCATCCCCGTCACCACCTTCCTTGCTTCCGGAAGGGCTTTGTAGTGAAGGTGTCCAAACCTCTCTAGTGTCATAGTTCAGTGTGTCGAATAGTATCACATGTCATCGCTTCCAGTGGACTTCCTCAAACCTGGTAGAGTGTATCAACTCTAAACCCAATCGTGATAGCTTCCTTGAAACTCTTCTTCCAAATATGCACCTTCCCATCAATGAATGCCACATTGAAACCTTTGTCTTCCATGTCCAATATAGACACAAGGTTCTTCTTCAAATCAGGTACATATAGTACATCTTGCAAGCGGAGGACTTGACCTTGAGACAACTGGAGGGTCATAGTCCCTGTCCCTTTCACGGGATATGTGGCATTGTCTCCAAGGATAATTTTCAGATTAACATCCTTCTCAACCATGTCAGAAAGTGCTTCCTTGAACCCAGTGATGTGCCTTGAGGCACCACTATCTAACATCCATAGTGTCGGGTGGGGATGCAACAAAGAGGGCAGATACAAGAATGAATTCATTTCTTTTATCATCAACAACATTTGATTCCACATACCTGAAATTTCTCGACCTTTTGAAAGGTTTCCTATTTCCTCAAGAGGGAGCCTTCCTCTTCCCTTTGAACCTGTTGTTCCTTTGATTGCCATTCCTCTGGTTGTTGTTGTTGTCATCATCATTAGGAGAATCCTTCTTGAAATGGCATTCTATAGCATAGTGGTCGGGCTTGTGACATGTGTAACATTTGCCTTTCTTTCCTTGGGCCCCTGCTCTTCCTTTGTTCCTCGGACCACCAAAGTTCTTCTTCTTAGCACGAGCAGTGAAGGCAGCATTTCCTTCATTTTCATATTCCTTCATCCTTGTCTCTTCTTGTACGCATCTTGATAGTACTTCGTCAAAATCAGGTATGGCATTGTTATTGAGAATGGTAGTGTTGAATACATGTCATTCGGATGAGAGACCACCAAGTGCGGTGAGAACCATCTCTCAATTAGTTATTGTCTCCCCAATAGCCAGAAGCTTATTCCTGATTTTGGTCAGCTTCAGAAAATATGATTGAACGGATTCATCCCTCCCTTTCTTCAGATTCTTTAATTGGTTCTTGAAGAATAGGACCTGATTCGCATTGTTGGCCTTGAACATGTTGACCAACTTATCATACATCTCCTTGGATGTGCCCAGCTCAAAGATGTAGGCAACTAGACTCTTATGAATTGAGTCCCTGATCATTAGCTTTTCTTTGATTTCCCCCTTCTTGTACTTAGTCTTGGTGGCAGCAGGTGCAGTGGATGGAGGCTCTTGGATTTTACGCTGCACATAGTCCATGACATCTTGGTCTTCCAAATTAAGATCCAATGTCATCTTCCAGGCATGGAAGTCTTCTTTCCCAGTCAATTTGTCATCAGCTTTAAATCCATTGTAGTTTGAGGTACCCATGCTCTTCTTCAGTGATTGCTACAAATTAGGGCTTTGTCTTCACCCGAGCTCTAATACCATGTAAATTTTTGTAGATGTTCTATGCTTGATGCAAATTTTCTTTTTATCCTAATATCAGTGAGCAGTCACATAAATAAGAAAGTAAAATGTTGATAGAACATACCAGAAGATCGACAGAAGACGAGCCAAAAATATATAAGTGTGTTGGTGCGTTACGACGATCAACGGACTGCTTCAACCAGCAAAGTCTCAATACGGTCAGCCAACCAGAAGTGTCACATAACCATCTAGGATAGCCAGATCAGTCAACCCAAAAGTTAACAAAAGTCAATGTTTTCACAGTCAATGGTCAACGCAAACAGTAGCAGCAAAAAAGTCAACGCAACCAAGTCAAAGTCAACGTCCAGCCTCAATTTTTGTGCCAAAAAAATGCAGATTGATGATATCGAAGTTTAGGGAGAGTTTCGGGTCAATTTTACCAAGCGTTGACCAAAGTCAACACTGGTCAATTTCTGCGCTGGAAACCCTAGACAGTCTGAAACCCTAGCTATTGCTTTTTCCCACATGTGAGTGAAGAAGAGACTCCAATAGATGATCGAACCAATCAAATGAGGAGAGAGGATGTGATTTGATGGATGAGTGAAAATGACCTCCAACGTTGACCTATTTATATCCATCAATGAGGGTGTGTGACACAACTGTTGGGGCTTCAAGCCTACATTTCATTTCAGGCTGACCTGCACATATTTTGAATAAATTCAAAATAAATGTTCTACTCATCGGATCAAGATGATCTTTAGATCAATCTTGCACCTATCCGAAAGAGGAGTCCAATAAAAATATTGGCGAGTGTAAGCTTCTGTGATCCATAACATATTAGATTATAAATCTTCCGGCAAATCACATGAGAAATTTAGTACCAAATTTCTCATGTGATTTGCCGGAAGATTTATAATCTAATAAAAATATTGGCATCTTCATCTAAGCATCACAACATGGAGTTTGGACCTAGTTGTCCAAAATTAACACCTAGCCTTCCAAATGTAAAGGCTACACAAAACAAATGAATTGAGGCATATTTTCCAAGAATAACCCATGGATGTTATAGTATTGCTAATCAAATAATGCAATGTAATAGCTATCTCTATTTGACATAATAAGTTGGGTAAAATTAACTAAAAATCGTGAATGGAATCAGCGTAAAATTGATATTTAATAGCTATACCCATTGAATCTAAGCAATTTAGCAAAAATGACCAAAGATTATGAATGCATTGAATACAAAAAAGATAAATATATCAAATATCGTTATCGCAAGTCTTCAATAATATAAGAAACTGTAATTATTTATGCAACTATTTATCATTTTTCATAAACACGAAACAATAATTAATTTTAACTCTGCTACAAACATTAAAAAGAGAATACTAAATTAATGTATATAATCTTACTATTTTTTTTCTTTTGGACCATTGCTTTAAAAGATTCAAAATAGTATAATACTCCTTTTAGAAACTACTACTCCAAGATGTTCAAGGATAAAAGGTTGATTTTGACACCAATGAGTGTTCCAAGAAGTTAAAAAGAGAATAATAATTTAATGTATAAAACAAGTCAGATAAAGAATAATAAATTAATGTATAAAGCCTTATTATTTTTTATTTTGGACAATTGCTCTAAGAGGTTCGAAATAGTATAACACATAACCTTACTCCTTTGACAACCTACTACTCCAAGAGGTTCAAAATAAAATAAAATGATACATATGACATTCAATACTTTGTTTGTTGAATATTAAAGAAAAAAAAAAAAAAAATTGACAAAAAAATTGAGGTGTTGTCTACCGAGGCCACAATTTCGCCTGGATGGAAAAAAATTGCCAGAATCCGACAAAAAAAAAAATTCAAGAAATTCAATCTTTGGAGTGTTTGAATCGTTTATTTGATGGTGGGAATTGATTCAGCGCCATCAAAAACCCTTAGGCACACAAAATCCTTAAACTTGAAAATTGTAATCTAGATGTCATATTTTCTCAAACCCTAATCAGAATTTCCATTATTTTTGGGCAACATTGTGGCTTCGTTACACTGCAACATATCATGACAAACAAATAAATTTGAAAGTGCTTTACAAAACTCAATTAAAAGTGAATTTGATTATGTTATAAACATACAGTCATAAGGCCAATCGGGCTAAACTGGGTTTAATGCCCCTCTTCACCAAGATTTATGGTCCGACCGGTGCTAACCGGTCGATTAAGGACGGATCCGACTAGTTAAGGGATAAACCGGCCGGTTCTGTCCTTAACCGGCCGGTTAGCTACCAGGCTGTAGTTGGGACCCATGTACGAGATTTTCAGCGGTTTAGGGTTGTTTTGGAGGGAAGAGGAGGGTTGTTTCCCTCCCAAAACACCCTCCCCAATCCTCTATAAGCAAAGACAACCTCTTATTTGTCTCACACATCTCATTTGGAGTTTTTGTGAGTTTGATTGAGTGCTTGGAGAGTGTTGTGTTTTTGTTGGGGCAGTGATCTTGGAGGCTTGGAGTTGGAGTTGGAGCTATTTTGGAGATAGTTTTTAGTTGTTAGTAGAGTTGGCATCTTCAAGAGGAGGCTAAGGAAGCTTGTTTGCATTTCCAGCTAAATATTTTTACTTGAAAAATCTCTCATTTCACTGTTGTCCATGTATTATTATTTTTTTTGTGTTCAGCTATGCTATTGCTATCAAATCTCTAATCCTATGCTATCAAATTTTGTAGGTTACAATGTGCATTTTTTTCCCTAAATTTAGTCTTGGTTTTCCATTTATCTTGGTTGCAAAAATTTTAAAATGCCAGATTTCTTTGCAAATTTTAATTATTTCAAGTCAAGATGGCTCCAAAAGCCCAGGACAGTGCATGGGCTCATTGTGATGTGGTTGATGAAAAAATGATATGCAAATTTTGTGAAAAACCTATTGGAGGTGGGGGTATTCTCAGATTGAAACAACACTTGGCTGCGATAAGAGGCCAAGTAGAGCCATGTGATGCACCAAAAGAAGTGTTAGAATTTGTTTGGGCAGAATACATTTCCAAGTTTGAAAAGTTTGAAGAGACTAAGGCTAGGGAAAAGGCCATCCAAGATGAAATTGCAAGGAAGAGAGAATTAATAGAAGCCATGAAAGAGAGTGGGTATGATGATTTTGAAATTCAAGACTTCACTTTTATCCCTTCCACCAAAGACCCCTTTCATTATGTTCCTCTTCTTGGCCAAAATTCAAAACCAACAAAGAGACCAAACATCCAGAGTTTTTCTCATCCACTATTAATCCCACAACCACTTCCTCCCAGTCAAGTCGTCAACCCACTTTGGATCAACATTGGAAAAACAATGCAAAGAAACTTCTTATCAATAGATTACTAGATGGTGGTATGATGTAGATATCACATTTAATGTTGCTCGCTCCCCTTATTACCAAGCTATGTGGGACTCTGTTATAGCTGCATGAAAGGGCTTCGAAGGCCCTAATGTGCATGACTTGAGGGGATCTCTTTTGCAAAAAGAGATTTCTTCCATTGATGAGTATTTCGCTGATAATAGAGAGTCATGGCTCAAAATAGGTTGTTCCATCATATTAGATGGATGGACTGATGGAAAGAACCTCACTTTCATTAAATTCTTTGTTTCTTGCCCTCGAGGAACAATTATTTTGAGATCGGTTAATGCATCTAATAAAGTGAATGATGCAACCCTTCTATTTGAGCTTTTGGATGAAATTATTCAAGAAGTGGGGAAGCAAAATGTTGTGCAGGTCATCACAGATAATGCCTCCAACTATGTTCTTGTTGGAAAGATTTTTGAATCCAAATATAAGACCATATTTTGGACTCCATGTGTTGCACATTGCATAGACCTCATGCTTGAGGACATAGGAAAAGTGGAGTGGATAAAAAACATTGTAGAGCTACCAAGTGCATTACAAAATACATTTACAACCACTCATGGGTATTGAGTCTAATGAGGAAAAACTTTGGGGGCAAAGAGCTTGTTAAACCTGCAATTATGAGATTTGCAACTCACTTCCTCACATTGCAATGTCTCAATTCTCAACAGAAAAACCTACAAAAAAAGTTTTCTTCTGATGATTGGACTAAATCTCAGTGGGCTCGTAGAAAAGATGGCAAAGACACCAAAAAAGTCTTTGACAATTATTTTTGGAAAAGCCCTGTAGAGCTTGTAAAAATTACTGAGCCCCTTGTTAAGGTGGTAAGGATGGTGGATGGGGAAAAGTTGGCAATGGGATACATTTATGAGGCTATGGAACAGGCAAAGAAGCAGATACAAGCAGTGTACAAGGACAAGTGACTAAATATTGTTGTATATGGGAGATCATTGATAACAGATTGAACAATCAACTACATCGTCCTATACATGCGGCTAGGTATTTTTTGAACCCAAAGTATCACTATAAAGCTCGACTAGGAGATCTGCGAGATAGAGAGCTCAGAGCTGAATTGATTGATTGCTTGGAGCGCATGGTCCCTATCCATGCAGACCAATTGAAAATACATAAAAAAAACTTACTCTTTTCAATATGGTAGCTAGTACATTTGTAAAAAACTTGGCAAAAATGGAAAGAGATGTGGATCAACCAAGTAAGCAATTCCAATTTGTTTTTCTTTCCAACTTAAATTGTTTGTAAATAAGTAATGAAATGAACATGTTACTAATTAATGTATTTTTATTTGCAGCACATTGGTGGGAATCATTTCGAAGCCAATGTCCTCAATTGCAAAAGTTTGAAAATAAAGTCCTTAGCCAAACTTGCAGTGCTTTGGGTTGTGAGCGCAATTGGTCTGCATTTGACCGCATACATGCAAAGAAAAACTGTTTGACAGAAATGGTTAAATGATCTTGTGTTCGTGCAATACAACCTTCACTTGAGGCGAAACCAAATGATGAACAAAACACCTGATCTAGATCCCATTGTGTTGGACGATATTCATCCAACATCAGAATGGGTGGAGGAGACTGAAGATCTAACATTTGAGGCTGATTTTGATATTGATGCAACATTAGCGAGGTATGAAGCAAATTTGGTGTTGCCATCGAACCCAGGTTTGGTAGTTGCATCAAGGAAAGGCAAACAACCAATGGAAAGCACTAGTCATGCAGCTCGAGTAACTTGTGTTTCCATTAGGTTCACTTCTATTGTTATGGGTGGCAGTGGTATTGAGGTTGTAAATGAGGCTAAGGCATCCTCAGACTCTAATCCAGATGATGTCTATCCAGCTCCCAATGATGATCCTATGTCTATTAGTGGTGATGAATTTGATGATTGATCATGTGCACACTGTAGAGTCTAGACTCTAGACTTGTAGTATTGTACTAGGCCATTGGCCTCATAGCTTGTAGCATTGTTATGGACTTTATAGGCTATTTGGAGCCTCATTGCTTATGTATTTTTTCGATGATATGTATTGCACTCGGTGCCATTTTGATATATTCACCTTTACATGGTATATAAATGAGCGAACTTGGCATATTTTGTCTCTATTGGCTTGGAACCATTGTTGCAAATCTTAAAAATAGTTTTTTTTATTAAAAAATAATTATTTAATGTATTCTTTTTTAAACCAGTTCATTGAGATCTGACCAGTACCAATTAGACTGGTTCCAGTCAAAAACCCAGTTCATTAAGTCCACCAATCCGGTCACCGGTTCCATTTTTTAATACTATGGTTATCATTGATAAGCAATCGGCTTTAAAACCTAAAACAATTTTAAAACATAATTATATAATTAAAATGATAAGCAAACAACATTAAAACCTAAAACATAATTATATAATTAAAATGATAACTTTTTCATAAATTTATACATGACAACCTAAATTTTGGTTTAAGATATCTTTCTCAATTAGTGGAGTTTTCCAAAATTCTATTCAGACCCAATTTGAACGTAAAAAAAATCTTTAAAAATCCAGAAATATTATGACAGCACCCCGAAATAAAACATTGATTATGTTTCACTAACATTCAATCAAAATCAAATTTGACTTATAAAAATAAATAAAAACAAATAAACAAGGGCTGGTAATTTTATTATAATTTTATCTGATGTTATACATTGCATTTTATAAACACTTTTATTATAATTTTACGAGGTTTATACATTGCATTTTACACACATAAGTTTAAAGTTCTCAAATTATACATTTTCCTTAGTTAATGGTGAATTTTATCATCTTTCCCACTGACGTGGATATTCCAAAATTCCATTATCACCTAAGTCAAAGATGAACACAAACCAACACCTCTGTTAAAACAGGTTATTCCAATATTGATGACTCCATATATTCATCACCAGGTGGTTTGTTATTTTACTACTCTTTACAAGTTCAAAACCTTGGCACGCCTCCTTTAAATAGCCAGCAACAAAATACATTATTTCGTTATGGCATGTATCTCTTCCTTCCACAAAGTAGGTCAAGTACTAAAATATTGAAGTTAATCTGCTGCATGTGGTATGCTGATGACTCTGAGAATCAAAGGGTGGCATTTGGGTGAAGAACCAAAATCTCTGAACCACTGAACAATCTTTACATATTGAGGAAGAAGGTGGATGATCGAAGGGTGGTCAAGCAACAAAAACAATCAAGGAACAAGAAGATAACGTTGATCTAAAAAACAGCCAATTGTGTACAGAATAGAAAATTAAAAATAGTAAACCTTTGCATATTTCTCGAATGCAAGTTTAAAAGCTCTGGCCAATCATTACTGACTCGCAAGTGATTGAGAGAAAACGGCACTGCATAAACAGAACATTGGAAACCTTAAACAGGAAAGTTTCATAACACGGATTAATATAAAAATTAAAATACTTGCAAGTGGAAAATACTCTCACTAACTAAAATTCCAACTTGATCTCACCCAAAGCATCACAAAAGGTTGAAATTCAAGAGAAATGCAACGTTCACATCAAAACAATTCCTCTTAAACTACAAAATTGAAATTTCCCAACCAGCCCTTCCGATCAATTCTTCGGGCTTCCTGAACTAGCAGAATGCACACTGCTAGGATCTAGGTTGGAATCATACAAAGTATTATCACCGTGACATCCGCACACATTAACCGTGAAAAGCCTATTCTAATCAGTGTCTGCATTCTCCTTTGTCTTCTTCTTTTTCTTCTTCTTTGTCTCACCTTCAACAGTGCCTAGCCCATTTACAGCAGTTTCTTTTTCCAAGACACTGTCCATATCATCTACAACTTTCTTTTTCTTTTTCTTCTTTTTCTCTTGAGAAGCTACCAGATCTTCCTCAGTAACACCATTTTCTGCACTAACATCAATGTCCTCTCTAAGCCGTTTCTTTTCTTTCTTGTTTTTCTTCTCTGATCCAGTAAATTCCTCTGCTACGGGTGCTTGGTTCACCAGATCAACTTCCATTTGGTCCTTTTTCTTCTTCTTCTTCTTCTTTTCACCTGCCAAAACACACAGTAAACCCATAGTAAATCAATAACTGCAAAAATTGCATTGCTCTTACCTTGTTCATGATGAAACAGGTTTCTTATTATTCTCTATAAGCTAACATTTATTTTCTTTCATGACATTCTCCATTTGGTCATCCTTTGTCTTCTTCCTTTTCTTCTTAGCTGCCAATATCCAAATCTCAGGGATATATGGACAATTACTAAAGGTAGACATAACTAAAATATTCAATGTGTCAATATTATAAATAAATTGGCACATCGATGATTAAGGACTATTTTTTACCATATGTTTTACCATGTTTATGAGTAATGCTAGAGTACCAGTAATAAAAACTTTTTTTGCACTTCTAAAACATAGATTTTTCTTAGACATTTGATTATCCATTTTGTCTAAAGTTAGTCCATGCACGCCATTACGAGGATTCCTTAAATACAACACCACTTCACTCTTATCTATGGTAAAACAATGAAGAGAGGCTTGCAGAGCGCGAATCTTTAGAAAAAATAACTTACGAAACTCTGCTTGTAGACTGTCAAAACATAGGAGAAGTAGCTCAAGGTACTACAATGCACTAGGATATATTATTTTATGCATGAGACAACAAAATATATCCCCTATTTAAAAATAATAAAACCAAGCCTCTAAATCATGGATTTGTCCTGCTATGCACATTGCATATATAACAAGTATGTTATAGGCAAGATGTAACTCTTGCCAATTTGAAATATTAATAATTGTTGTGTTCCTCTATATCTGGGATTTGATCTTCGCAGTGTTTTCTATTGTTTAGAAAATATTTGCATACCTAGCAAAAAAACATTATTTAAGAGCTACCCTGCAGTTTTTAGATGGCTAACCAATCAAAAAATTTCATTCAGAAAGATTAACAGTTGGTCCACCCAGCCTCCAGGTTTATTTTAAATTTTTATTGGACCTCTTGCATTTACTTTTTTGCCCTATTTGCTTATACATTTGACTTTAGCTCGAGTTTTACCATTAGCTGTATTTTCACAAAAAAGGAAGGTGTTATCACCAGCTGCATTTTCACAAAAAAAGGTGTTATGACTAGCTATCTAGTCTCTCTTTTTTTTTGCATGCTTGTACTTTCATGTACCTTCCACTACAATCTAAACTAGAATTTGGTTAATAAGTCTATTTCTCATTAGAACATTCTTACCATAGTTTACCACCCTCTTGCATTATTTTTTCATAGGATTGTTTAGGCACAATGACTTCTTTATCATTAAGACATTACCCTTGGGTTGGGACTGTTACTCACCCAAGTGGGTAACCCCTAGGAGAAATATTTTCTCCTATTTGACCAGCCTGCCAGCCAGCAACCCTATCAATGATCCACAGATAGCTATGTCACTGAGATCTCCACATGTGTCCAGTCGGTGCTTTCTTCCTTACCTGGTCATCTATACAAGGCACACTAACCATTTATGTTATCATGTGCTTTCATTTAATGTTAAGGGCATTCTAATATGAATCATGGGTTTCCCTGAATAATTGACTGCTCTCAATTGTATCCTTATTCCCGCACTTCACCTGGGAGGTTGTTGCCCCTAGTCCAGTGTGACCTTCCATGAGGCCTTTTTGATCCATTGTTCATGAGGAGCACAAATAGGGAGGATTGATTGATATTGATATAGCATACACAAGGTAATCCATACTTATCATTTTCCATCAGTCCCTGTTGATTTTTATAGGGCCTTTTATTCTGATAATTGCTTCTAATGAATTTAATTCTTTTACACATTTTTATCAACATGACTCCATCATTAACCAATTACACAAAAGACATCAACAGTAAAACAAAACGCTATAGGATCATAAAGAGACAGCCACACAAGAAAACAAGAGTTTAACCTAGGAAAACCCACATGGGGGAAAACAGAAGAGCCTTTTCAATAAAGATTCTTTAATTCAACAGAGATACATCTTAGTCAATGTTAAAATTGGCAACTAGGGCCAAATTCCACCTTGGGACAGCTCATTTGATGGAGATGATGATTGCTTTAAATTCCTCTTTTCGAGAGGACCAAATTGATCTAAAGATCATCTCATTCGAACAAGCAGAAGTGTGATTTTAAATTTATGCCCACACGTGCAAATTGTTCAGGTCGGCCTCAGCTAAATGTAGGTTCAGGAAGCCCAATGAACGTGTCTCTTCACCCACAACGAATTGTATAAATACAAGTGACCTCACACCTCTGGCATCATCATCATCACTCACGTTCTTCTATTTTCATCAGATTGGTTCATACAGCTATTGGGCAGCCTCTCTCTCTCACACGTGTGGCAAGGAGGACAAATTTTCTGAACAGAAATTGCAGGCCGAAAATTTCAGATTTCAGGACAGGTTTGACCAGCGTTGACTGAAGGGTTGCTGAAGTTTGACGTCGTTTTGAGGGTCAAAATTTTGATTTTCTTAGGCCACATTGACGGGCACAAAAATCGAGGACTTCTGGGCTGGTTGAGCTGTGTTGACTTCAGGGTTGAATGCTGTTTGACCACATAAAATTACAGCAGGTTTTCTCTCTCCTTTGACCAAGTTTGACTGAGCTGTTTTGGGCTGAAATTGACCTGATCAGGCCGAGTTTGACCAAGGAAGACCGAGCTGCTTCAAGGAAGAATTGCTGTTTTTTTTTACCAGCATTCACTTTCTGGTTAGGGCTGAAGTTTGACTGCAGTTGACTACAGAATTTGACAGGGCTGATATGACTTTGATTTGGGCAAGTCAATTTCATTTTGTACTCTCTCTGCTAAAATTTTGAATAATAGAGTTTTCCCCACATTGGGGTTTTTCCCTGGCATCCACCAAATCCAGTGTTCTCTTGTCTTGTCTTGTCTTCTGCATATTGTTTTATGTTCTATCTGCATTTTTTGTCAATGTGATTAATGGTTAATGTGATTGCTACTAGAAATAATTGGACATTGTCATTGGGCTACTAAAGGAACATTGAAGTAAATTGTGCTAAGCATAGAACATACCATTGTTGACTAAAATTAACATGGTATCGGAGCCTAGGTGAAGACAAAGCCCAAGCAAGAGAGAAAAGCAATCACCGAGAAAGATCTACTGGACAAGGACAAGCCTCGATGGCTTCCACATCTTACTTCAACGCTGAGGATAAGCTCAATGATAAATCTAACTATCATGCATGGAAGATGTCTTTGGACTTGACTTTGGAAGAAAATGACGTTATCGATTATGTGCAGGGAAATGTGGTGGAGCCTCCTACAAATGCACCAGCTGCTACTAAGACAGTATAAGAAAGGTGAGGTCAAAGCTAAAATCATCAGAGACTCCATTCAAAAGCATTTGGTTGCTTACATTTCTGATTTAGGCACATCCAAGGAAATGTCTGACAAGCTGGTTGGGATGTTCAAAGCAAACAATGCAAACCAAATCCTCTTTCTCAAGAACAAGTTGAAGGGCATCAAGATGGATAGAGGGGAGTCTATCCGATCCTACTTCATGAAAATTACCGAAATCAAGAATGATCTTCTATCTATTAGAGAAGTTGTTGCTGACAGGCAGCTCACTCTTATTGCTCTTGGAGGTCTCCCACGAGCTTGTGATGTGTTTAACACCACTATTCTTAACAATGACAGGATTCCTGGTTTCGACAAATTATTGACTAGATAAACTCAAGAAGAGACAAGGATGATGGAGAGATATAAGCCTTCAAATGGAAATGAGCCCACTGCATTCTTTGCTCATGCTAAGAGGAAAAACAATGTTGGTCCAAAGAGACAAGGACAAGAATTCGTGCAAGGATTCAAAGAAGGAAGAAAGGGAAGATACTTCAATTGTAAAAGGTTTGGCCACTATGCTAGAGAGTGCCCTCATAAGAAGGATACTCCACGGGATGACGACAACAACAACAATCGCAACAATTTCAAAGGAACAACAGGTTTGACAACAAAGGAAAGGGGAATGGTCCAACTGCTCAATATGGAAATAGTCGACCTCCCAAAAGGTCGAGAAACCCCAAGTATGAGGAAACTAATGTTGTAGAAAAGAAAATAAAAATTTATCTTATTTCTACCCTCACTACTGCCTCTCCTCCAGACACTTTGGATAATTGGTTGATTGATAGTGGTGCCTCAAGGCACTTCACTAGGTACAAGGAGGCCCTCCCTAATTTGATTGAAAAGAGGACTAATTTGGAAATCATATTTGGAGACAATGCCACCTACCTCGTGAAAGGGACAAGGATTGTCACTCCTCACTTAAATCAAGGTCAAATCCTTCATCTACAAGATGAATTGCATGTACCTGATTTAAAAAAGAACCTGGTATCTATTTTTGCGATGGAAGATAAAGTCTTCAAGGTAACATTGGTTGATGGGGGAGGTATGTATTTGGCAAAGGAACCCGAAAGATGCATTTACACTTGGATTTAGGTTTAAGGTCTCTATCAGGTTGGAGGAAGTCTTTTGGGAGCTATGACTTGTGATACTTCTCTTCAATCTGAATTATGGCACCAAAGATTTGCTCACCTTCATTACAAAGCCTTACCTGATTTAAGGAAGATGGTCATAGGTATGCTCAAATTCAACGTAGATCATGAAGGTGTTTGTCAAGGTTGTGCAGCTGGAAAACATACAAGGGGAGTCGGGACCATTCCCTTCAAGTGAAAGTCAA
Source organism: Pinus albicaulis (assembly GCA_034641835.2). Lineage (NCBI taxonomy): Eukaryota > Viridiplantae > Streptophyta > Pinopsida > Pinales > Pinaceae > Pinus > Pinus albicaulis. Next base: position 938,923,312 of record CM076573.1, read on the forward strand.
ACTACAGACATTCTTCAATTGATCCATTCTGATCTATCTGGAATGTTGCATGTAACATCATTGGGAGGCTACTTGTACTATGCAATTTTCGTGGACGACTTCTCTAGAAAAACATGGATCTATTTCTTGAAGAAGGATGAAGTGTTCAAATGGTTCCGCTCTTTCAAAGCCTTGGTTGAAAATCAATCAGGGAAGAAGATCAAAATATTGCGGATCGATAATGGAACCGGATATGAATCAAATGAATTCAAGGACTATTGTAGAGAGCCTGGCATTAAGAGGAAGACCACTACTGCATATACTCCTGAGAAAAATGGAGTTGTCGAAAGGAAGAATCAAACCATCATAGAAGCTACTCGTGCCATGCTTCATGACCAAGGCCTACCAAAGTGATTCCCTTAAGGGACTGCGCAGCCTCTGCACTGCTGATGATGCCCATGCGTTGTTGATGATGGGACTATGCTATAGAAGAGGCTCTCTATTGTTGAACTGATCAAACTATGGTAAAGCACCTTCCTTGCGTTGGCACTAGAAGTCCACCAAAGCAAAGGTTGGGATCTCCACTCGAAGACACCTGTGTGCTAAACAACACATGCAAAATTGGTTCATTGCCCAAGCGTGCTCTGTCAATAGACAAAAAATTCAAAATAGATGAATGAATGCCCAAATGAGAGCCTCTTGCTCTTTTTATCAAAGAGCCTCCAAAATTCCCATGTGGGCCCAGCTCGAATTTCCCCCACCGACTTCTCTCCAATGAGGGTGTATTCCACATGTGGGTCGTAATCCTCCATGAGGTGGCCCCCACGCTCCACTAGAGCCGCAATATTTCTTTCCTTCCTAACGCTTGGGGGCCCAACTTAATCCCAAAATTCATGTGGGGCCTCTAAACCCACATCCCCTAAATGCAAACATGAAATAAGGCAAAATTGGACAAGATTGATATTTCCCTTAGCAATATTGTTAAGTGGGAATATCACAGTCCTCCCTGCCAAAATGTTGCTTGTCATCAAGCAATTATCGAACAAGCGCACTCTCCATGTTGTCCCAATTAGCACTACGAGCAATACCGGGGTCCCAATTATGCCACCGAGTCTCTCCTGATCCCTTTGTGAACCTATCATAAAGGAGTCCCAATGGAAAATTTGGGTAGCCTCCCCCTATGGGAACCCACTCTCTCCATTTCATAATCCAACTGCTCAGCCTTGTAGCTCCTGGGTCCCAAACTAGTCTAAAAAGGGTGCCAAGAAGTTGTCGCTACGCAACTCTGACCATGAAAGTCTGTGTCTCATGCGCCTGTTGTATCCTCTCCTCCTATGACCTGATGGCAAAATATCTATGGAGTCTCAATGCATCCAGCCCAAGCACCTCCACAATGTCACAGCCTACCCATCCAACACTCGCCCTAATCTGTAGCAGTGACAAGGAAAACCGACTTTGCCCAGCGACAAAGGCCTCATCGCCGCAAGCAAGGTCCACCATCCGCTGTAAATACTCCTGAGACACCTCAAAATGTCTAACCAAAAGGGGGTCATGCATCTCCCTGAGCGTGGGCTCAAAGGTGGTGCAAGTGCTACCTTTGCAGAAGATCGGACTAGCCCCAAGCCTGCATCCACCAACCAACTCGCGTCCTGACCATATGCCACAACTCAACAACCTCTCTCCCAATGTACCGTGACCGGTCCAACAGTCTTAGATGATCCTCCTGGTTCTTGTGGCTCATGATGAGAGCATCAAAAGATGATATCCAAATCCAATGTGTCAGTGTGCAATGCTGGAGAGTGATAAATGGAAGCTCACGGTCAGCCCTGTGATCAACTCGCGCTCCAAATCTGAGTATGCCAAATCTAGTGGTGTGCATGATGTCCATCGGGAGGTCTCTCTGGCGACAACATTCTAACAACCTGATATGTATCCTCATGTTTCGCTGCACACAATTACGTACCCCTACACTCCTCTACATAGCAATGAACTCTGTGACACAACTCCATAGACCATTGGTTACCAACGCTCAATTCCCTACCCCCATGTACCATAGGGCATCCCATATGTGCCCATGTGTCCATCATTCTGCTAGTACATCTGCCATGATGTGATCTACACCTCCTCAACTGCCCAGGTAAACCTAAGCGACCTAACACCATACCTGCTAAAGGGAATATCTCTGTTGTGCAGATCCTTGGTGGCTCATGTGCCCAATATCCCAATGGGAGATCTCTCTGGCGACAACACTCTGACAACCTGATGTGTATCATCATGTTTCGCTGCACACAATTATGTACCCCTACATTCCTCTACATAGCAATGAACTCCGTGACACAACTCCATAGACCATTGGTTACCCATGCTCAATTCCCTACCCCCATGTACCATAGGGCATCCCATATGTGCCCATGTGTCCATCATTCTGCTAGTACATCCGCCATGATGTGATCTACACCTCCTCAACTGCCCAGGTAAACCTACGCGGCCTAACACCATACCTGCTAAAGGGAATATCTCTGTTGTGCAGATCCTTAGTGGCTCATGTGCCCAATATCCCAATGGGAGAACATCATCTCCATACAAAGCCCAGTCTGGTGGCCTACCCATTCCACCTCCTCCCACCAGCTCCTGCCAGAGAATGCTAATCATCTTGCAACCCCATGCAAAACCAACATGCCAATACAGCCCACGGAGCCTGCACAGAAACCGCCTGGACGCTAGTTCCAACTAGAACTTCCCGAAGGAATGCAAGTGCTTAGTCGTTGGATCGACTACCTCATCAATGCCATAGTCGTCTCACATGTCTAATATCGGATAGGAAGCCCCACCTAGATCCCAATGCCAACCTGGACCTCCAATGCCCTCGGTGTTTGAAATCCCCCACTGTGCTTTACTCCAAACTACGATCATCTCCATGAGTCCAGCCCACTCTACCAGGTACCGACTCAGAATCTATCACCATCCAACCCCTAGAGAGGTATCGAATGCAAGAATCCTCCCAATGGTACGTTGCAACTCTGAACTTTGCGTGCTAGACCCCCCACTGTTCCTGCCTTTTTCGTCCTGCTTGAGCTGGCAGTAATCTCTGAAGGACAAAATTTCTCTGAAGTTCTCCCCCGTACATTGCCATTCTCGAAAATAATCTCCCATAGGTATTTGATCATCCCACCTACTTGCTCACTCGGTATTAAAGGTAAAAATGTAAGCAATGTGGTCTTGGGTTGCCTATTGAAGGTTGGTGGGTGAGTGGATGGTGAAGGGTGGTCACACTGTTGTGAGACCCCTGAAGTCTCTCCAAATAGGAACTCGTGATGGATTTTCTTATCCCTATTAAGTTGCTTGAGTCCCTCCAACATCCCCTTCTTCCCTTTCGCTAAATCATTTAAGGCCTTTAAGAGGCTACCAAATGTTGCTTCCCCTTTGCTCCTTGACTCCCCCATATTTGCCACCTCTACAGCCTTCGATGGGTAATGTTTTGCCTAATACCATTGTAATATTCCTAACGGAAATATACAATGATACACAAAGGAAACATAAAAAAAATACATATAAAATTTGTACAGAAATCAGACACCCAATATGGAGCCAAAAACTATGTTGTTCTAAGCCATTTTATTATAAAATCACGAGGTTACAATCTGATATTTGGAAAGTGTGCACCTAGGCTTGCTCAAGGCAAGCTAGAAAAGCCCAAGTGACGAAGGCAAGGTCCCAAAATGTTGTTCACTGAGCGCTCTCTAGCTCTGCTCTGAATTCCCCAGAAATTGGGCCACTGGTGAGCTACTGGTTGTTAGGGCCTCCTCCAGTGCTCAGAAATTCCGGGAAATTAACCTCGGGCTTTCCACCAATAACCCACAAAAACCCACAAGGGAATTGGCCAAATGTTGACCCTGGAATTTCAGCCCTCTTTTCCCTTAATGGCTCTTGTGTTGGGTAATTCGATCCACATGTGAAATCTGCTACTAAGGGTCCCCAAAATGGCTGCAATCTCCCACAAAATACTCTCCCGAACTCCTCAAATTTCAGCCCCTAACTCCCTTCACTCCTCAACCTCCAAGCGCGCCTCCTCCAAGAACTGTCTATCCTCCACATTCATAGGAAAAGATCCCCACGGCTACGCCAAGAACAAAGCTCTGATACCACTATAATATCCCCAAAGGTAATTTACAACAATAAACAGGTAGACATAAACAAAAACACACACAGCAAAATAAACACAGAATTTAAGACACCATGGAACCACAAAAACTACGTTGAGCCATTTTATCAATGATGAGGAATGTGTACAAAGTGTGGTGTTGGAATGAGTGCACCTGGGCTTGCTCAAGGCAAGCTAGAGAAGCCCTCAAAAGTACCGTTGGACACCCTCAAATTCTACTCTCTACGTGGTTGTAGCTTTGCGTTGGAAACTGCAGAGAAATGTTGTTGTTGCTCCAAATGATCTGTTGCTAGATCCTGTTGTATTGCTCAGAAAATTCTAGGAATTTAACTCTGGACTCTACTCAATAAACCCAGAATAACCCGCTAAGGGTTTGCCCAAAGCTTGACCCCGGAAATTGGCCCTCTTGGACTTGGCTCCTTGAACTGACGGGCAATTTGGACATCCTAATAGTTTTGTTGTTGGATGCCACTGAAATGCCTGGAAAATACCTGTTAGAAGGCTCCAAGCCTTCCCACCAAATCTCCTGCAAAAAAATTCCACACTCTTTGACTCCCAGAGTGATTCCTGCAAGCAACATCGCAGCCTCTGCACTGCTGATGAAGGCACTGCGTTGTAGAAGAGGCTCTCTATTGTTGAACTGATCGAACCATGGTGAAGCACCTTCCTTGGGCTAGCACTCGAAGTCCACCTTCCTTGGGATCTCCGCTCGAAGACACCCTTGTGTTGAACAGCACATGCAGACTTGGCTTATTGCTCAAGCGTGCTCTGTCAATAGACAAATTCGAAATAGATGAATGAATGCCCAAATGAGAGCCTCTTGCTCTTTTTATCAAAGGGCCTCCAAAATGCGCATGTGGGCCCAGCTCGAATTTCCCCCGCCGACTTCTCTCCAATGAGAGCGTATTCCACATGTGGGTCGTAATCCTCCATGGGGTGGCCCTCATGCTCCAATAGAGTCGCAATATTTCTTTCCTTCCTAATGTTTGTGGCCCCACTTAATCCCAAAATTCATGTGGGGCCTCTAAATCCACATCCTCTAGGTGCAAACATGAAATAAGGCAAAATTGGACAAGATTGATATTTCCCTTACCAATGTTGCTAAGTGGGAATATCACATTTTGGATCACTTTGGTTGAGACCAAAGTTGTAGATTTTGGACCATTTTAATTCTTTTTACTACTCTCCACGCTATTTCTCACATGAATCTCCAGGCTTGGAGCTATGCACTTTTTTAAATCTAATTTTTGGGTCATACAAGTAAGCATATAGGCTTCAATTTAGGTTTCTTGCACTGGCCACTATTTTTACCATAAACAATAGGCTGTGATCAGCCCACTTTTATCACCATAGTTCCATTCCATATCTATCTGTTGATCCAATGGCATAGGTTTTAACTTTTAAGGTATAAGAAACTATTTACAGTCAAGAAACAGAATAATTTAACAAGAGTTTAGAACCTATACTTGCTTAACATAGTATTGTCATTACATAACCCACTGACTAGACCCAAAATACAAGTCCCCGTTGTATTTGTTGAACATGGAAACAGTCCAAATTTTCAAGTGACTTATTTGACAATGATAATAACCACCTTTATTACTGTTTTGAAGTTTAAACCTTCCTACTACGGTATGCATTACTAGAAGAGTGGCATACCCAAAGTAATTTGGTTGCAGTTCCAACAAGGGGCATATACTTGCAATCTAGAGATCAAGGATTCATTATATAATACTAGATACACAGATAAATGATATGCGGTTTCCCACAAATCAGAAACACTTGAACAAGTTATGTGGACACTGGAATTAGTAGTTTGAAACTAGAAAGTGTTTTAGACATGGATTGTTGCAGATTACAGTTCCCACTTTCTTACTTCTCTTCATTTGAAAGGGGGTCATTTTTGGGGATAAGTGGATGATCTGATAAGCAACTGGAATGTCGTCACCTGATACACATCTCCTTGTGGAAACAACAGCATCAATTAACGTGTCATGAGATGACTTCTCCACTCCATTTGGGTGAACTGGCAACTTTCAGATCTTTGTTAGCCATGCAGATATCAGCGAGGAATGATAATTTTAGGAAAATGTAGATTCTCTTGATATTGCAGACAAAGTGGGCATGCTTGCTCTCCGCGCTGATGTAGAGAGGGGAAACTTGTATGCCCGCCCTCTGACCCCATTATTCTTCATGTATCTCTTTATTGTTTAGTAATATAATAACAGATGCATGTATCTACAAAAACCTGACAGACACCTGCTACCAATAGGGAAAATCTGCTGTCTATATTAACAGCTTAACTTGTATGCCCAGCACCTACTAGCAATACAGAAAATCTACTGTCTATATTAACATCTTAACTTTATGCCCAAAATTTGGCTCCATGATGCATTATTGTTGATGCACCTCGTTATTCTTTAGTAGTTTAATATCAGATGCATTTCTTCAAAATACAATTCTGCTGAGTATATTAGCAAAAAGAATAAAAATGCGTAACTGCAAACACAAAAAAATGATGAGTAACACAAGAAACTTACTGTCAAGTTTAGGCACATCACCATTTTCCTTCCCAGAATTTTGAATCGCTTCTTTCATAACATCAAGGTTCTTACGAGGGGCAATGCCCTTGTCATAGAATTCTAACCTTTCCTCAACCTGCTCACGAAGTTTCTCACCAAATATATTTGTATTCACCTCTGGTAAAGAAAGCTCATTAATAAAAAAACATGAGTAAATATCCATTTAATCCAATTAAACTGAGGTAAAATACCCAAAATTGTGTAGCACATACTTACCAGAGAAACAATCAATTCGAGAAGCTATGGAGCATTTATTTGCCAGGTAACGTGATATACGCCCTTTATTTCGAGTAGAGGCCCTCCCAATAAAAGAAGAATGAAAAATAAGACCATATTTTGGGGTGTTTCCACGTGTTTTAAGTGCCCTGACACATCCACACAATCTCAGTACCCTCTGAAAAGCCCCAAAAACTATGAAAATTGCCATTTTAGACAGAAACAGAAAGCCAAATGCAGAATGCACAGAACAAAAATGAATCAGTAAATTGTACAGAAACCTGAAAAGAGCCTTCTCAGCACCAAGAATCTGAAGTGTTGATGCTGGACATTTTGCAAGATTTGTAAGGCTTCCAGCATGAGATATCAACCGAGCACCCACCATTTCACCAATCAAACTTGCAAGGTTTGGAGCAATATCTTGCATCTTTGACACAAGATAAGAATGAAGCTGCTTTCGATATTCTGAAAGTTCTATAACCCTCTGTGCAAACTGCTCAATGTTTATTAAGTCAATTGGAGAGATGTCTTGACCTGACATCACAAAACATAAGTATAATATGTCACAAAAAGTATGAATCAGCAATTACAGCAATCCACATAATGTAATTTCAGCAAATGATCAAACTTTTCATCCAGCAAATAAAGGTGTACCCATGGAAGCCTTAGCAGCCTCAATAATATCCTTAGCTTTGTCTTCATCACCAGTTATATCTGTCAACTCAGATATGGCATCCTCTGACAAAGTGGACTTGTCCTTCACATATTTTGCTGCTCTTGCATAGATATAGTTGTCATTGATAATCTTCACCAGCTCCGGAAAATGCCATGAGTACCACTCCCTATAGATATGCCACTAAATTAGTTAGCAATAAAAGGACTGAACAGCAAGAGGCATCAAATAATGCATTAAAAAGAACCATATCCATCACGGTATATATTAATGGAGCATATTCATATTATGATATTTAAAAACAAAAATTAAGCAACTTAGCAAATTGCACAAGCGATCAGATATTTATTAGGAAATAATCAGGAGTCAATAGCTACTCTATGTACTGTTTTAAATTCACTAAGGCTTAGTCTGTATAATGAGTTTGAAGCTGGTCGATACTGACCTTACAGATGGGACTTAGCAGTATTGATGACCCATGTTCAAAACCCACGGGGCATAGAGCTATGGAAATTAAGTTGATGACCAAGTTTGCCAGTTTGCCATATGCAGCATTCACTAAATAAAAGTTTATTTCTCTTAGACAAACTATAATCAAATGTGCTATAACCTATGTTACAACAAGTTTCTGGTATGTCGAGATGCATACACAGCACATCTAGAGAACCCCCCCAAAATTTCAGAGGATGACAGGTACATTGGGAGCTCTGGAAATTAAGCTGTTGGCCAAGTTTGGCAGTGTTCCATATGCAGCATTCACTAAATAAAAGTGTATTTCTCTTAGACAAACTATAATCAAATGTGCTATAACCTATGTTACAACAAGTTTCTGGTATGTGGCGATGCATACACAGCACATCTAGAGAACCCCCAAAATTTTCAGAGGATGACAGGTACATTGGGAGAGGACATAGAAGTGAATCATCGTAAAGTAGTATCACTCTCCAGGTTCTTTTCTATGTTGGATAAGGAATGATAGAAAGAGTCACAAAAATGCTTCCAATGACTGGAAAACCTTGGTTCTTGCTTTCCCTATCATTGGTAAGTTTTTAGCTTGGGGGGTGAGAAATGGAAGACTTGTCCACATTGGGGCTAACACCATATTACGTTGTGGAAATAGCATATTCCTCAGATAATATGATCAATCTCCCACATAAGCTGGATCTTTATACTCTAAATCAAATTGCTGACAGGAACTTTACAGATGTGTGATGTGTTGGGATTGCAAGGTGACTATGCTGTGTGGTGGACCGTGGACCACATATCTTGAGGAGGTAAGAAAAGGACACGTAAGAATTAAGGATGAACCAGATAGTCTGCATTGGTCTATGAATAATCCTGGAGGATATTACAATGCCAGGCTGAAATATTTGGCTTCTGGAAAGGCAAGACACCAGGTGGTGGTGGACTAAACTCTTGAAGGCAAAGGCTCACAATGAATACATCGTCCATATGTGGCTGGCTTGATAATATGATCTTGAGTTGAGAATTATTGCAGAGAAGAAAAGTTCAGGGCCCTAACATCTGTGCTTTAAGTAGGAACAGTGAATAGACAATCACACATATGACCATACATTGTCCTCATTCCATTAAAGTCTGGGGAGACATCAGCCAGTCCTTAAATTTGCAAGACGTGTAGGATGGAAATACAACTGAAAGTTGCTTGCAGATCCGGTTTCAGAAACGAGAACTCAAGGACAGCCAAACAATTCCTATTCTTGCTCTGTGGGGTTTATGGCTAGCTCAAAAAGCTCTTTTGGTTGAACAGAGATGTATGCCTCCTTTCCAGGTTTCTGCCCAAGCTGTTGTTTTACTTCAAGCATTAAAGAAAGATATAAAACCAAAAGTTCCTCACCAAGTTGGCGATTTTCAGATTCATAAGTGAATACATCGCAGATTTTTCGATAGAACTTATCAATGTGAGGACCGAAGTAACAATACACCTCCAAACAGGGCCCGTGCCCTGTATCCTACGTGCTACACGAATACGTGAGGACATAATGAGCTCAAATGAAAGGGAAAACATGTTTTTATGGGGTGCAGGCCTTTTTTATGGGGAACACGGTGAGGGCATGTGTCGGATACGTGTTTGGTAGGTGTCCCAACACATTTCCAAATCATGGGACACCTACCAAACACGTGTCTGACGCCTACCATGGTGAGGGCATGTGTCGGATACGTGTTTGGTAGGTGTCCCAACATGGGCATGTGTATGTTGGGACACCTACCAAACACGTATCCGACACATGCCCTCACCATGTTTCCCGTAAAAGAGGCCTGCGCCCCATAAAAACATGTTTTCCCTTTCATTTGAGCTCATTTCACTCAAAAGGTTGGAGGTGTCAAACGTTTTGGAGTGTAGTTGAGGGTTATTGTGTAGTGTTAGAAGGGATCCCGAGTGTTGTGCAAGTGGATTTGTCCACCAATCTTCAAGTTTTTTCCTATAGCAGTTCCTTGTCTTCCTTGTCTCAGAAATCATGGCTCAATCATCAAGGGAAGCTGAAAAAAGTTGAAGGAAAGTGAGTAATGCCCACACTAATGTTGTTCCCCCACCTTCATTTTCACCAGGGTCTGCTAGTGCTCCATTTGCTAGAAGTGGGGCTTGCATAGTAGCATCAAATGCTGACAAAAACATTGTTTTAGCATGACAACAGGCTAAAGAGAAAAAGTCGTATGATTGAATTTGTTTTGTGATCATGTAAAATTCTAAACGTTTTTAGTTTATACATTTTTAAAAAAATGAATCTTTGTCTATATTTCATTTTTTGTATGTGCAATTTACTAATTTGTTATAATTTTTAATATATAGAACAAATTTGTGTGTGTGACGTGTCCTGTTTCTGGGGTCGCCGTGTCTTGTGTTGGACACTCGTATTTCTGTATCATTCGCATCTCGTGTCATTGTGTCATGTGACTTAGGTGAGGACCATAAATGTGCTTTGGATGGTTTATTGTTTCTGAGTGAAAGCCATTACTTCAAATTCAAAGCATGTTTAGGTCATGGACCAAACAATTTTACTGAACTTATGTCTCTCAGATCTTCGATTATGTTGACTGAAACAAAAGGAGTGAATAAACTACAGGTATTTGGGGTTTCAATGTTAAATTGAATGGTCGAAATATGATATACAAATTCAAAACATTACATTACAGCTGCTGGCCATGCAAATTAAGGATATTACATGTCTGTTTGAATTGATTTCCTTTTCACACATCTTCCAAGAACTGAATGGGGAAGCTTACTACAGGAGCCAGGCTTCTTGCTGTTGAAAGTGCTGTCAGATGGGTTTGTTCATGAATCCAGACACCTTGTGATTATTATTTCAAGTTTTTCTAAGTCACATCTGCATATTGTTTCTGAATATGTTTGGTTTGGCTGGACGACTCTTACTAGTTCAGCCAATCATGTGGGGTCTCTTATGCATTATTGTGGGTGCGTGCTGAACAATATAGCGGTATTTTGATTTTGACAGTCAGTGATAAGATACCCTCTTCCACTTGATGTATTGTATCTCTGGGCACCAAATTATTTTGAAGTCTGGAAGTTTGTATCTCTGTTAGTCAGTCTAGTGGGGACTATTAGTTTTATGATATTGCTGTTGGCCAAGCTCATCATTATGTCAGTATTTTCTTTGACTGTCAGTATTTTGCTATACTCACTGTTTTGATGTAATTGTGCACTGGCACCTGAAGAATGTGTTATATATTATTCTTCAATATAAAATGTGAATTTTTCCTTGGGAAAAAAAAAATAGAATGGAAAATTTAATTGTAAAATGCAAATGCCAAAATGCCCAATATTAAAAATGATAAATTAGGTCACAAATATAATGGTGATTAAGCTTCAGATTCCATCTCATGTCTATCTATCTCCTCTGTAATGATAGAGACATACCATTGCCTATATCAGCTCAGTCATTGAACTAGAATGACTTATTATCCCTTCTTTTTAGGCACACTCTTCACTAGTAGCACAATATATAACAAGTCCGTAGTTGTGAAGCCCTCCATCAAGTTCCACAACAAATATTCCCAAATGAGTGGAACTGATGCTGTGTTGATCACGAAACCTTTAGTTGGTTTCCCTTGTTTCCCTTGTACACCACAGTCAGTCGACAACTCAACACAGCTCGCAGTAAACTTTACTGTATATATTAAAATCACATCTCAGTGTGCAGTAAACTTTACTGTATATTTTAAAATCACATCTCAGTGTTTGTAATGATTCACATATCATCAATGAGTAGGCCACATACAAGAAGTTCTCTCCAACAATAAAAAATCAAGGGCTGATGATTCCATGTAGCCTCAGAAGAATAGCTCAGTCATCTATCCACCTACCAAGAAAACTAGCAAAGGAAATTACCAAAATACAAATATCACTCTCTGACACAGGGCATGCACTCCCAGCCCTGCATGTCACATGTGTAGTGTGTCAGACACTTTGACATTCGGACCTTGGGCAATCAGTGTCTGCATGTCAGAAAATCGTGGGAACCATGTCCTGCGCAAGAACACGTGTCCAACACTCAAAGAACAGGTTTTCTGACATGCTGTGTACTGACATTTCAATAAATGCACCCTGATGTGTGTTTGATGTAGCTTTATTTTATTAATGTTCAAAATCTGTCTATTTTATCTCTGTGAGATATATATATATATATATATATATATATATATATATATATATATATTCAAGGAAAACCTTACCACCTTTACCCGTTGGTGGTCCGTAAGGAGCAAGGTTTTCACTCCTGCCAGATGCGTCTGGGTCTTGGCCTTGCCCCTTACAGACCACCAGCGGGTAATTCCAGGTGGCATGGTTTTCCTTGAACAATGGTGATGAGTCAGCCTGCATTCGCAGATAGCAGCCAGTGATGGCTGTCCTCACTGCTAGCTTGACAACTGAATTATGATAGGTTTTCCCACTGTGTTAATAAATAAATAAATATTAGTTAGTCACCAGTCACAAGAATTTTCTTGTTGAGCTGTAATACTATTTCCAACTGTGACTTGCAATGGCTGAGATAATGATGAGCACATAATGGGTAGTTGGAGACTTTGCATCTAAGGCATTCAAGAGTTCACAAAGATTGTGCACAAAATAGGAGAAGACATCAGATAGTACAACAGCTACATTACATGTCTTAAGCTGCAATGGTGAGGTGTCTATAAGGTCCAGAGACTAAAAGTTTGAAAGAGGGATGGCAACCTAAAACTGGCTTGTAGAGATTGTACAAGGGCCAGCAGATTGGATTGCACATCTGATCACCAAGATTTCCCTTTCTTAACAGTGGTAGTGCAATATTTTGCTTGTAAAGGAAACGATGCGAGAACAATAATTTTTATTATTTGCCCCCTCTTAGTTATAGAAATAGTTAAGTCACATGACAGGTGGACACACCAATATGGGTGTCCAGCACAGGACATATAGACCTCTTAAACATGATACAAGGGGACATTATATATAGAGTCCCCTTGTATCTTGTTTAAGGCGTCTATACACACACACACACACAGCAGATTGGATTGAATATCTGATCACCAAGATTTCCCTTTATTAATAGTTCTAGTGCAATTTTTTGCTTGAAAAGGAAGCAACAGAAGAACAATCATTTTTATTGTTACAGTTATAGCTAAAGCCCAAGTGACACACATCGATATGGGTGTCAAACACAGGACATGTAGATCCCTTAAAAATGATACTAGGGGACACTATATATACTTATAGTGCAAACAATAAAAATGATTGTTCTGGCATTGTTTCCTTTACAAGCAAAAAATTGCATTAGCACTATTAAGAAAGGGAAATTTTGGTGATCAGATGTGCAATCCAATCTGCAGGCCCTTGTGCCCTCTACAAGCCAGTCTAGCTTGCCACAACCCATCAAACTCTCAGAGCCTCTGGACCCTATAGACACCTCACCATCGCAGCCAAAGACAAGTTGCGATGTGCTTCTTGTGCTATTCAATGTCTTCTACTATTTTATACACAATATTTGTGAACCCTTGAATGCGTCGCTAACTACCAGTTAAGTGCTCATCATTATCTCAGCCATTGCAAGTCACAGTTGGAAATAGTATTACAACTCAACAAGAAAATCCTTGTGACTGGTGACTAACTATTCGGTGTGTTTGGAAAAGAGAAAAAAAATATATATATATTTAAGCATGTCTCTGTGTCAAATATTTAGTATTCATTCCCTCTATATATCCAGTCAAGAATCAAGACCGGTCTTAAAATCTCGAATCTATTCACATTTTCCTGAACATGCTCTGAATCTCTATCATGGTCATATTCACAATATTTTTTCAGGTAGAGCCTTTTTTTTCCAAGAAAAACATTGCAGGGAAACCCAAGGGATGCTTCTCCACATTTGTGGATGGCATCCCTAGTAAACCTGTCAGAGTAGACAAATGCAGCCTATGTCACATGGTTCGGGTTCGAGTTTGAATTCAACAACAATTAAGTTCAATTCAAAATCAATTTTTTAATAAGGTTCGGATGAGGTTCGCCATTAAATTTGAATATATATATATATATATATATATACACTACATTATTAAATCCATCCATATATATTTTTCAAAAAAAAAATATTAAAAAAATATGTATAGCTACTATATATATATATATATATATATATATATATATATATATATATATATATATATATATTATTACATTTAGTAATTCCTAAAACATATGTTATACGTTATAATGGGATTTATACATTTATAGATAATGTATTTGATGTATATATTAGTATGCCTATCTTATAACAATGCATGTCGTTGTACGTACTCCCTCTCAATTGATTTTTTAAATTCTTTCCTCTACAATGGATGAATGGCTATATCCGTTTGCTGCTGTAAATACTGCATCCCATCATGAAGATCGTGTGCAGGTTGCTCGCTATTTTTTGGCCCCTATATTGAGCGTTGTAGAGATATTCTCTAGTGATTCAGCAATTCCCCCAAAAAGAACACACATTTCTTGTGATAGATTATGGAAATGTAGTAGTATCATTCAGCTTTGGACAGCTTGTATTGGACGCTGATGAAGACCCTGGTTAAGAGATTTGCTTCAAATCCCTGAGGAGAATGCTTCAAAGGCTGAAAAGAAAAAATTATCATTTGACATGTAACATGGGACAACTGTGAAAAAAGTGAAAAAAAGGTAACCTGGTACCCTTGTCCATCTAATTCCAGTCGACCTTGGAAAAATCTGTAACCCTAGTCGCGTATTAGAATAACCGGCAACTTTGTTAGATCGCTTCACTGGTCTTTTTCAGTTGTTGTCCACAAATTCTTTTCCGATGAAGCAGAAAATTCCACATGTCACCGTCACGCATATTTCATTCCCTTTTGATTTTTGAACTCACGCAATCCACTAAAGCTTGTGCCAAATTTGTATAGAGTTCAGATCTCAGTTAGAAAATCAAGCATTAAATCCCACAGTTCAAGGGCACAATTCACTTCCTTCAAACACAGTTGACTACAGAACGAACCTAAACCAAACTTTACTTGAACCTTACACGAATTTGAATTTTGTTTTGAGATTCGTCGAACTTCGAACCTCAAGGTTCAAGTTCGACGAACACTATGACACTGAAAGCAGCTTACCCAGGGGGGAATCCAACCGAGCACCTACGAGTACGGAACGAGCCAAATGCCCAACAACATTGGCAACAATTGGTTGAGCTAACCCCTTGGACTTTTTCCAGGTAGTGTCTTGTTAAACCACTACCATAAAATTCTCTGGTATTTGGATGGCATGCCTTTGTCCTTTCTACATGATGTTACTAACGCATTAGTTGATTTCATAGAGCTTCCATATGCCCCTAGTACCGCATTGTTGTCAGTGGGTCGTGGATTAGTAGACTTAGAATGACATGTGCCTTGATGGTCAATACTTGATAAATGCCAGAAACTAAGAGAAAACCAAAAGAATGAGATCACCCTGGAGGATTGTATGATGCAGTAGACTCCCCAAATAGCATACTTTGTTCAACCAGCCTCTTCGACAAACGTAGGAGACATCAAACCAATTATTAACAAGCTTCAAATTGCTTCAGACAAACTTAGAATTGTATGAGAGCAAATGTGTCATGATCCTAGGGCCTCCTACATTCACAAGACACCCTTTGGGCACATTGTGATCCCTCGACCATGTGGCACCAACATGTTTTGCTTCTGCCTCATGGAGCACAGAGTTACTTCATCCGGACTACGCATCACAGTAAGTTTACTTATATAATCTCTATACCATTAGTTACTTAGCGGAATATCATAACTCTTCGATATAGTGCAAGCAATCGTATTGTCACTTCTACTTCAATTAAACTTCCATTCACAAATACATGAGTATTATATACATGACATCAATTCATCATACACATGCACATATTTATAAAGGAAACGGCCCATTGGCCTTCTGCTTTTATTAAAATCCACAATTTACAACAATCCCCTAAGACAATGGCTTCGTGCACAAATGCATAGAGCCAAAAAACCTTAATCGAGTACAAAAAACCTACTTTTTCAGCCTTTGGACCCCGCCAAGTCACCCTTCCACCCTATCGCAAGTTGTCTCCACCCTAGTTTGGCTGGTTCAATTTGACTACCAAGACACCTTGGGTCCTACATGACCACAAGCCTAAGCCTTCATTCTGGCTCCCTCACTCATTCCTTGTCCCCTCGTTCCTTTATGTTCTTGTGTTGTTCATTTGTGTGTTGTGTGTCCTCTAACCAACCTTAATTGTATTGTTTTTCCCAACCTCTGTGCAGTTCTCTTACTCCATGTCTCGATTAGCTTCACTTCTCACACGAGTCAACTCGTCCCATCACCTCGCCATGTGTTGGGCACCTTAGGTCGAGTCGACTCATCATTCCACCCAAACGTGCTCAAATTTCGTTTAGATGCCCTCAAATTTCGTCCCGGTGAGCTCATTCCATCTCGCTCGGCCAACGCACCCTCATCTCATCTCGTCTCGGCCTGCCATGCCACCAAGTCAACATGGCTTCAATCGATCATCATGGGGACTCGTCCCACCACCCATTCCACCATGGCACCCTCTCCTTCGGTCCAACTCATCCTAGGTCAACCTCCACCAACATTTGGTCTCTCATTTAGGGGCATTTTGGCTCGTGCCTTGAAGCATCAATGTTGCCTCTCATGGTGTCACCCTAGGCCTCCTCACCCATCATTAGGCCAAGTCGAGTGCTTAGTCACTCACATCTACCGTGCCACCAACGTAATGAACAAAGTTCGTACTTCACAATAATCTTTAGAACACTTGGAACACGAAGACATCCATTGAGGATAGAAATATATATATTGAATAGTATATAAAATAATTGATGAGATGATATTGTTACAAATGAGAGCCCACTTATATACCTAGGCAGGTGCCCCTTCATGAATGGTCATGTCCTTGGAGACATGCCTCTTCATTAACTAATTATTATTTAATTAACTATCCTTATTATTATTTATTTATTTATACTCATATGATTTTTATATAAATTATATTCATAACATTGTTTCCTCCTCAAAAAGCTTTGTCCTCAAAGCTTACTGTTGATAAGGTGTGTCATATGTTTCCTTGTTTTGTGATCTATTCGCATCTTTCCAAATTCTTCAAGTTGTCATCTCCAATGATACAAGATGATAGGATCCTCTGAGTGATAAATAAAATTGTCGAACGGAGAAGGGATTTGATAATCCTAAATCAATCTTTTGTGGAATCTTGCAGTTACTAGAAACTTGAGATGAATCGTTATCACAAGACTGGGTTATTGTGACATCAATATTCTTTGGAATATAAGGCACTTGTCTCTGGTCTGAGTGATATGGATTTGTAGACCGGCTAAGATGTCTGCTTTTATGATTTGGGTATAGATAAGGAGACATTGTGATCTGATTTCCCCTTATCTTGTTTGTGTCGATTTCTTGATTTACTTGAAGTATTTGATTTCATTCAAGTACGAAAGTTGCTAGGTTAATCGTTGAATCTTCACTTGAAATCTCTGTCATTTCAACTGCAACAGCTGAATATGTTTTTACTTCCTTTGGTTTGTCAACTTCTTGAGTTGTGATATTGCCCGGATCAGTATCTGTTTCTTTTTCTTCAACTTGGACTATTACATCTGAAGACTTCGATGCTTCTTTCGTGATAAGTTCTTCTACTTTGTTTTTCAATGATTTCTTATCATTTTTAAGTTTCTTAATTTGAGTAAGTAAACTTTTATTATGATTTATGATACGTAAGAGTTCTTCAATTTCTAATTGATCAACCTTATTTTCAGTGTATGTTCAACGTTTTTATCTTTTAAACCCTTGATTTGTTCAAATAACCTTTCATTAAGGGTTTTTAAACACAAATATTCTTCCTCCTCTAATAGATTCTCGTTTTATTTCTTCTCAAGATATTCCTTTTCTTCTTGCAATTTTTTCTTTGTAGCTTTGGATTTATTGACCTTGGCAAGTAATTTTTGACTATGGTCCCTTAGACGCAAAATTTCATCGTCCTTTTCTTTTGATATGTTGTAAAACATATCTTCGAAATCTTTACGTTTTCTTTCTAATGCCTCGATTTTTTGTTCAAATTTTGAGTCCTTCCTCTAATCTTTTCATTTCCATTTGCTCATTATCTTGACGTTCTTCCTTACTAAAAAATTTCCCACATGTTGGACAACATATTTCACAATTTTTATGAGTCCATTGATACCCAATTTCCGTTTTACAAAACGGACATTTAGACCAAAATGACTTATATGTGTAACTCGTCTTCCCTTCTTTTCTTGACTTCTTTGAAATATGTTTCCTTACTTTTAGACCTTTCTATCAAAACTTATTTAATCCCTTTTAGAACTTTCTATAGAACTTTGATTGAAACTTTTTGAGTTGAATTTGGAATTTTTTTTAAACCCTTTTATTATTATTATGTTATAAATCTCTTCTCAAAAAAAATTTAAACCCTTTTTATCTAATGGACTTTGAACACCTTTATGGATTCCTTATTAATAGAAATTCTCTTTTTTCTCTTATAACTTCATAATTTAAAACTACCTTTAAACTGATTATTTTTAATCCTTCAAAACTTAAATAATATTTTCCTTTGTCGTTCAAAACTCCTTTATATTTTTTTTATTCAACCTTTGCAATCCTAAGTTGCACGAAACGAGGTACGGTACGAAACATGACCTCCCCAAATTTTGGAAACAAGGAAACGTGATATATATATATATATATATATATATATATATATATATATATATATGTTAGAATTTAGGACATTTAAGAAATGTTATGTGAAATCATAAAACATACATGATAAATTATAATTTATTACATTCAAAGCATAAACTATTACATCACATTTACTCATGAATGATAACGAACACGTAATGAAAATAGCAATATAGGAATATCCAAAACCAGCCTTTGTTATATATCAAAATCTCAAAATCAGCCTTTATTATATATATGAGGTTGCAAGTACAATAAAGACTATGAGGCTGCAAGTACTATAAAGTCAAAAGACTAATACACATTATCAGAATCCTCATCAAAAATAGAAGCAGAATCATGCTCAGCAATGGATGGTGTAGCTGAAAAAGATACTTGGCCAGTTCCACTTATATGCTCTTGGTCCTCAATATTCATGGCAGCAAGAAGAAGCTCCAAATCAGGATTTTCTGGATCCACATCCCATTCTTTAGAAGGACCATTGCCATATTTTGGACCCCTACGAGATGCAAGGCGAAGGTTGGAGTGCACATAAACAAGATCCTTTGCCTTCTCTTAGCCCAACCTGTTGCACTTCACAGAATGAATAAAGCCATAGGTGCTCCAATTCCTTTTTGCTGATGAAAAGCTTGCCACTTGTGAAAAGATGCGAATGGCAAGGTTTTGCAAATGTACACCATTTGCTCCATGACAAATCCACCACCTAACTGGATTCATGGTCTCCTCCAAAGATGATATATCTGAATAATCATCTATTCCTGCAGCAAAACTGGCAAATTCTTCCTTCACCTCCATGTGTAGATGAGCTGGAAAAATTTTCATAAGGGCTTTTTTCACCCCATTAGCTACCTCTCTATCCTTATGGGGTGCCTTCCTCTTCCCATTGCTTTGAGCAATAAGCTCCTCATCATAAAATTTGAGGTTCAAGGCATGTGCTAAAGTGTGCAATGGAGTGTTGAAATTGTTCCACCTATCAACAATGATTTTCTTGATTAATTCAGCAAACTGATCATCTACAAACAAAAGTTGTGGAGACTCTTGTGAAATGATTTCCATAGTTTTCTCAATCGTGGAATCCATGCCATCACATACCTCTCCTAAGAAAGGTTGGTCAGTGTCAGCATTCCGAAGAAGCTCAAATGCAGGGGTTGTGAACATTAGCAAGAAATCTATCTTGCTCCACCAATCCTCATCAAGGCACAATCTACACACCGTATATCCCTGCTCTGAATCTGCTTGTCTCCACTCAAGCCAAAGTTGACTCTACCACCATAGACACTAATGTTTGCTAAACATCAACAAGGCAATGCAACATTATGAAGTTTGAGGCATATCTTGTCTCAGCGACTTTTAACAACTTCAATTTGGAGTACTCTCGAAATATTGCTTGAGATTGGTGGTGGTTGGTGATGAATTTAACAACCTCCCTTGCTTCCCCTATGAGTTCCTTTATCCATGGGATTTTATTGTCGAACACCTCTAAGATCAGATTCAGATTATGGACAATGCAGGGTGTCCAAAAGATGTGGTCATACCTCCCCTCAATAATTAAACCTACAGTTTTGCATACTGGTGCATTATCCGTGATAACTTGCACCACCCTATTAGTACCTACTTGTTCAATAGATTTTATAATAACATCAGCAATGAATTGTGCAGCTTTTACCTCTCCCGAGCAGTCTTCCGCCTTTAAAAACATTGCTCATTTTGGTGAAGTGGCAATGATATTTATCAATGGTCTACACCTTGTATCTGTCCATCCATCTGAGACTGTGGTAACCCCAAAGCTACTCCAAGAAGAACGAATTGGTGATAAGACATCCTCCATAAGATCCTTCTCATTTTTTAGAAGCTGAGCTCTAATTTTCTCATAGTTGGGCCCCTTGTACCCTTGAGGAGATTTGTTAACTGCCCTTATCATATCTTGCCAGTAAGGAGAGCGAACAACATTGAATGGGATACCATATGCATAGATGCACCTAGCTACTCTGGAATCAGCTTCTTCTCTTGCTTGCACATTCACCAATTTAGCAATTCTGCTATCTTGAACTGTACCGGATGCCCCTCTGGATGGTGGCTC
Organism: Pinus albicaulis; assembly: GCA_034641835.2. Lineage (NCBI taxonomy): Eukaryota > Viridiplantae > Streptophyta > Pinopsida > Pinales > Pinaceae > Pinus > Pinus albicaulis. The sequence goes on from CM076573.1 coordinate 938,944,258, forward strand.
TGGTTGTTGAGTGGCTCTCCTCTTCCTTGCTTCAGCTACAATCCTTGCCTCAATGTTTGAGGAAGCTTTAGTAGTAGCTTGACTAAACTCATCGTGCCTTCTTTTAATTCCATCCGCCTGATCTTGCTCTCTTTGATATTTCTTCCTCACCACAGGGTCTGATGTTTTTGTGCAACCTACAATCCCCTGTCCTCCTCCATGAAAAAGATGTGTCTTCACTCTTGGGTAAGAGCCCTTGTAAGAATTATTGCAAAGATTACATCGCCATTCCCATGAGCCACCACCTCCACATCTTTGAAGCTTCTGAACATGCCTCCAAAGAGGATAATATTCAGCCCTTGGGTTGGACTTGGGGCTTGAACTTGAACCTTGGATGGAAGCCATTGTTGCAAATAAAAGAAAATAAAAAACGTTTTTCATAATTTTGGTAGCATAAACCCTCAAAAAATAGAAGAAACAATGGGAAAAAACCAAGAAATTGAATGCTTCTTCCACAAATTAATTTTGTGTAGCTGAAGCTACCCCAAAATGCCACAAAAAACAAGAGAAATATGGTTGTCGCTGAGCCAAAAACCAAGAATGCCATAGTTGGAAACTTCGCACTCCAAATCTGCTTTTGAAATCTCTCTCTTGCTGTTAAAATCTCCTTTGCTCACTGGTGAAAACGCCTTAGCTATAGCACTACTCTCTTCCTCTTTTCTCCTTGCTAAAATCACCCTTCTCCAAGTGAAACGACTTGCTCAATTCGTGTGATGAGAGAATGAGGCGAGAGTCTTTTTATAAGTTGAGATAGCCATCTAAAAGCATCCAAAAGACACTTTCAACCATTAAAAAAATATTAAAACACATGCAAACCAAAAAAAACAAAAAAAAACAAGTTAAATTGACGGAAACGCTGTCGTACAGCCTAGAAACGCGTTTCCGACCATACTGTGCACGTTTCCCCAATGAGAAACTTACCAATACGGCCGGAAATGCATTTCCAAGCCGTACGGTACAACAAAACATGTTTCAGTTTTGCTTCTTTGCTGAAATGAGGGTTGGACCCACGTTCCCTGCAACATAGTTGCAATCCTTGTGCTATAAAGGTAATTAAATAATGTCTAAAGAATTTTAAAAACACCCTTTTACTCTGTAATGCTTCAACTTTAAATTTATAATTTTTATTATTTTTATATAAATTATATTCATAACAATGCGCCCAATGGAAACCCCAAGTGTCGATTTTTCGACACCTCGTGTTGGTGCACTCTCACCCAACATTCACTTGCGTCGCATTTCTTGCGATATCTTTGTTGCAAATCGTGTGATAGATATCACCCATGGCGCGCACCTTAGTTAAAGACACTCAATAATACCACCAATGGGTTATGGGTGTATAATGAGTTTGTGGAATAACCTTTGTTTAGTTTTTATCTTTCTTTTTATGTTTTTTTCAATATTTTTGCAGAACCATTTTTGTTAATATTGTTTGAGAAACACGCACAGTAACGGATTGTGTTTCTCGGAAAAATGGTTAGGTTTCACCAAAGATGTCGTGGGTTTCTCCCGCAACTCATTACCAGCCCAAAAGCAAGAAACACAACCCACATACCACGTTTTTATGGGTTTTCATTTATGATAAGTTTTTCCCAGTGACCACTCTCTGACATCACTTTACTGGTAACACAGGTTACATGAGTATGCAAAACTCTATTCTACTCTACTATTAGCATAACAAAAGATTGTAGTTTCACACCCAGATCACACTTAGAAATCCAAAAACTATTCCATTTTGATGGATACTTACATGATTAATAGCAATGTGATTTATCCTTTCAGTCATCCATGATGTGCCTGGATACAAATAATTACTTCTGTGGTTTCCCCTTTTGTCCATGATATGCCTAACTACTTAAAATTACTATCTTACAAAAAAAAGATTACTATCTCACTACTCTGATTTAAATTTTAATTGTTATAGTTTTAGTTTTAACTTTTAAGTCAAGCTCTCACAGTAATTGTGTTTTAGCTGCCTCTTCAGAAAAGTAATTACAATCGACTTCAACCTTATGTTTGTTTCTCCTATTATCACAAGAAAAGCCGAATTGAAATGGTTATTAAAGGTTAGATTTTCCATGAGTCAAAATATTCACTTAAAATCTCTCTTATTCAAACTTCCAAGCTGAATTTACAGGGTAACCAACAAGGCATTTGGGTTACCATAGCTTCATACTTCCAGCTAAAGCACTAGGAAAATGTTAAGTATTCTATTAGCATGCCTGTCTCAAGAGGATAGCTACCACATTTAGTTTTTTATTAAATGCAAAATTGCCAATTGAACTTGTGGGTTGGATATGAACTTGATTAACTATATTTGGTAGTTTCACCCAAGGCAGTAGGACACTTTAGCAAACGAATTCACGCTTGCAAGTTAATACAAACTGCAACCTTTTAGACACAATCAAGGGAAATAGAATGATATTCAAGGCCCACATGTACAGGATTAACTTGAATAGAAAAAAATCACATTGAAATGGACAATACCTTACTCTCATGCAGAAGGTATTTATATCTTTGTCCAAGGTATCAAGAAGACTAATTGCCTGTATAATCATGTTATCCACTCTATTGACATTAAACTTTACTTTAGCTCTGCTATAACTATGCCCAAGACCTAACTGGGCCTTCTCCAAGTCTGCTTCCTGACAGAAATAACATACTGGTCCATTAGAATGCAGAACTGCCTGCCAATGGTTAAGCATACATATCTGAATATATCAGGATTCGGGGCATGACATCTAACACAAACCTTGAGATTCTTAATGAATGTGTGAATATGAAGGCGAACTCCACGAAGAAGCTCCAAAACAAAATCATTGCTCTGGCAAGGAATTCTCAGAACTTCAAATATTTGAGAGCCTAGCTTTGGCTCTGATATTCCCAAGCTGAATTTTGGCTTTTTCCCCTCCTTGACTTTTGGCAAGTTTAGCTCCAAAAAATTTCTCAACTCATCTGTCAACAGTCCTGCAACTCAAACAACGAAAGCCATTTTCAAAAAATTGCCTTACATTTCTTTAAAAAATTCCAAAAATTACATAAATGGTACTTTGGAAAAGAGAGGGAAAAAAGTTAAAACATCATAAACCTTCAGATACAGCATTGCACTGCTGTAGAGCATCTAATGCAGAACTGAATGGTTGAATTGCAACAAACTTCACAACCTTCCCAAAACGATTAATATCAATGACAGAGTTCTGAACAGCTTCTATGCTCTGGCCAATTTCATCTAATCCATGGGCCTCAAATAATCCATACCCAGATGCAAATTCAAACAGCAAATATAGAGCCTGTACAAGATCCAACAAAAGTTGCAGTACATTTTAGAAACATATACATGGACTACAATATCCAGCAAAACTAGAATACACTGAAAAGGTACAACATGTATGAAAACATAGGGAAAATTATGGATAAAAGATTTTTAAAAACTGAGCTAACCTTCTAAAAATGTTCAACAAATAAGGAAAATTTGATGCTAGGGATCAATATGATCATAACATCCTTTAATAGCCTGGTGAATTAGCTTTAGTGTTTGGGTGCTTCGAGCTTCATGTAGGAGGTCTAGGGGTCAATTCCCCAAGTTGGCCACCTTTCTTACATGCCTCACTTGATGTCCTTGCCAGGTCAGGCACCATAATCAGCACCGATTGGTTTGGACTGAATGCCATCAGCAAATGTGAAGAAGTGCTTGGGAGTTTCCCTGTGAGGTTCTCCTTATAAAGAATTTCTTTACTGAGGCTCATATAAGAGATGGTATCAAAATCCACAATGTCCAAATTACGTATCATCTTCAAACTTCACAGTAGCTTATGACTTCATGCAATTTTCCAAGTTAAATATGGGAGGATCATTATTAACACCATTAGGTGTACAAGTACCCAAGAAGAGGAGTATTTCCTGAGAATCTCATTAGGGAAGTGTAGATGACAATGATATGATATGGAGTCTACTTGATCGGAATGGTATCATTTACATGCAAGGTTACATAAAATATCCATCCTCATGAATGCCCTTGTAGAGGGACGATTATGCATTGAGTTACCCTTTCCTCAGCACTATATCTTACTACCCCTTTCTTAACTTTTCTTAAATTATTTTACTTTGTTTCACAAACCCCCTTTTCTTTTACATGCATTTCATTGCAAAGGAGTTAGGATAATTTAGCTTAGTCCGTATTTATGTGTTTCATTACATAGGACTTGGGGCAATGGCCTCATAGCAAAAGGGTAGAGCGCAAGCTTTACTTTGGCTTTGATTTATCATTGATATCTCTTTATTTTCTTTTGCATTTTGAAATTCATATATTTCTCTTTCTATTTTACCTTGGGCATCCAAGCCTGTCTTCCCATGAGATTATGAAGCATGAACATTTTTGGGATACATCATAACATGTAACACCAGCTCCAAAAGAAAGGGCAGTGAAGAGGGAATAGATGGATTATGTCATGTAAGAAAAGGGCATGGGCACATTAACCCTATCAAAGTGCCCAACAGTACAAGGATGCTGATGATGGCCACCAAGGTAAAACAAGGCGAAAGGCATAACTTCCAAGCATCATGATTCATTATTTAATTCAATCCATGATCACTACTTTCATGTCATATCCATTGGGTGTTAACATTTACAATGAAGCAGTAGACAAGTGTACATCATCTATGTCAGGCACCATATCCAATGAGTGAACTGAGCATTATACAAGAGGCATCTGCAAGCAGCTATCTATGGAGAATCCTGAATGTCATCATTGGGAATATTGCATTTGATGTGAATCATCGAAGAAAAATATCTCCTCTAGTTACCACTAGAGGTGAGGGGGTAATAGGCCTAATTCCTTTCGTCAACCTATTAGTGCTCTTTCAAATCTTGGGTAATTTTAAAACTTTGACCCATCAAGCCACCTAAGAACATCAACCATAAGGCCACTTAAATTTTAACCATTGTGGAAAATTTTAACCATTGGGGCACTTTTAAACTTCGGAGTGATTTCAAACTAATACCATCGGTCTACATTGAAATTTTGAACTTTGAGCCCCTTTCAAACTTCAACCTTCAATCATGTTTCAAGCATCAAGGCATTTGCAAACTCCAACCCCTTGTGAAACTTTAGACACTTTCATATTTTGGGCATATTTCAAACTTCAAGCACCTTTCCAGTTTCAGGCTTATTTCAAACTTTGACCACTTATGAAACATTGGGTCTATTTCAAACTTTGGGCTTCTTTAAAGTTTCAAGCAGATTTCAGACTTCAATCACTTATGAAACTTCATCCAATAGCCATGGTTCAAACTTCGGAGTGATTTCAAACTAATACCATCGGTCTACATTGAAATTTTGAACTTTGAGCCCCTTTCAAACTTCAACCTTCAATCATGTTTCAAGCATCAAGGCATTTGCAAACTCCAACCCCTTATGAAACTTTAGACACTTCCATATTTTGGGCATATTTCAAACTTCAAGCACCTTTCCAATTTCAGGCTTATTTCAAACTTTGACCACTTATGAAACATTGGGCCTATTTCAAACTTTGGGCTTCTTTAAAGTTTCAAGCAGATTTCAGACTTCAATCACTTATGAAACTTCATCCAATAGCCATAGTTCAAACTTAACTCCACTGACTATTCCAAAAACTGTCCGTCAAGCAATTTTGAAAACTTCGAGCCATTTGAGAAGAATGGTCATCGAGCTTCTTCCAAATTTTGGAGCATGTTCAACCCAATCGAGCCAACTCAAACTTCAACCCAATATTGAAGTTGAAACCACTTCAAAACTCCAAGCACTCCAACATCATCCCACTTCTAAACTTCAAGTGTTTTGGAATATCGACTTGTTTTCAAACTTATGCCCTCAAACCATTTCTAAATGGCTATCAAACTACTTTCAATAGCCAACTCAAACTTCAACCCAATCTTGAACTTGAAGCCACTTCAAAACTTCAAGCACTCCAACATCATCCCACTTCTAAACTTCTAAGTGTTGGAATATCGAGTCATTTTCAAACTTAAGCCCCTCAAACCATTTCTAAACGGCTATCAAACACTTTCAAATAGGGCCATCAGGCTATTTTAGAAAATCAAGCTCCTTACGAACTTCTACGAAACCTAAGGGAAGTCTCCAATTTTAGACCAACTTCACTTCAAATTCATTAAGACCTACTTCTTAACTAAGCTTGGCTATTTGAATTCCTTTCTGTCCACTAGTTAGCATGCCATTGTAGCTTCCCTGGTACAACTCACATTGTCAATCCATAACAATGCTAGTGTTGTAACTTATACTCATTCATGGTGTTCAAACTATGAACCTCATGATTTCACACTAAATCCATTTCATTAAACAAGTCTATAAGCCTAAAATATAACCAAGTTGATGAATTCCCACCACGAGCATTCAAATTTACAGAATTAGTATATTTTCATTGAGGCATTTTCTTAAACAATTGGCATGTAACAGCAAATTCCATCAAACAATCCGCATATGCCATAAACTAATGATATTGGCCCAATGCTAAAAATTGAGCTCTTATACTACTCTGAGATGCACTTGGATGCCTCCCTTAGCCATCGAGGCACTCGAATCAAGATTCTAATAACCTACTATTATGCTTAATTTTAACTTTAAGAACAATATAATTTTGAATTCATATGCAAAAACAATTAGTAGTGGAAATAACCATGCATAGTTTGAATCCGTTCACTACACATTTGATTCCATGAATTCACACAACAATTTACAACAGAAGGTTTTCCACAAAAGGTTGATGACATGAACACTTATTGAATGCAAGCCCACCAAACTAGTTGCTAACAAGTGACTCATAGCCCAACCATAGGAATCAATTATGGATTCCACCCCCAAGCTAGACCATGGTACCACTGAGGCAAAGGAAGCTTTGATCAGCCCAACCCATATCTCTCATGATGTAGCCAATATGCTAATTACTACACACTCCAAACAATATGCATTTCATAAAAGAGTTGATTGTAACTACCTGTCCATAAAGAATGCAAGCCCACCAAACCAACCTATTGTTGAGGAGCGATTCATAGGCCAATCTCAGGAATCAACTATGGATTCCACCCCCAAACCAAATCATGATACCACAAACATAAAGGAAGCTCCTACATGACTCTAATCTTACTTGAACCACCTCATTACTCTCATGTCATAGCCAATCTACTCACTACCAAGCACTTTAGGCCCTCATCCAGCCATCAATTGCCATGGCACTCTCTTCACCTTCACAGTGCAAGGGAGATCTTCCCTTCTTTGCTTCACAATCCCTCCAGGACCTTCATCCCTTCCAATGCAAGGAAAAAGTGTCAATGATCATTGGTGTCGTACTACCAATGCCCATGTGGAGGACACTTGGCTCAAATTATCCATGAACACCACTTATTGGGCTACAAATTTTAATTGTGTTTGCTTCAACTGTCATAGACATTCCAACCATGGTTTTTCCCCCAAGACCATCCCATTTCCTCTCACTTCTCAACAACAAGTCCCCAACTCCCCACATCTTCTTAGTGATACTTCCATGGGCTTGTCACCTCAATTGCAAGCATAACAGCCATGGTTCCACACAAGTTCTTCAATGAACAAGGAAAGGAAGAGCATTTAAATGGGAGAAGGGAGAAAGCTCATGGAAGACAAATGTCCCCAATTTGAATTTTATTGTGTAAAAATGATCCATGAATGAGAATGAATAATGGATTCCCCCCAAGAAACTGCATAAGACAAGTGTGACCTTCCCAAGAAGCATGGGGAAACATCCAAGGGACCACCCAAGTGAAAGATTGATGAGAATGTTTTCAAGGAATCGTGGGCAAGGAAGGTTGTAGTTCGAAGGAGTGTCAATTCATATCACCCATCCAACTCCCTTCCTCTTCCCCTCTTATGGTATCATGGTCCCCTTGTTGCTTCCCAAGTAACCTTTTTGATGGATGTCACATTAGCATGTATTTCCTTTTATTCGCTTTTACACACATCTAAAACATCACAACCACACCATAATCCTAGCCCATTAACTAGACTCATAAGCATTCACTAGCCAAGTCTTGACTCTTTTAGCCTTGAACTCTACACTAGGAATATTTAGAATGTATTTACATTATATATGCACAAAGTAATTTAACTCAACCCACGCGGCTCGACTCTTGTCACACAACCTCATCATTCAAATAATATGTGATTTATTGCGTCATAATTTGGGGGTTAAAAGTAGAGTATTACATTCTTGTAGGTGACCATCATTTTCTAGATTTATTGTTTCTCTTGACTTTTTAATACCACAAGTCATACTTTATTTCTTTTCTTGATTTAAAGGCGTTTTTAGTTCAAAAATTATGCTTAAATTTTCGAAGGGGTCTTGAATCAATGATTAAGTAATGCAGTGACGTTTCCCCACCAAAGTTCAAATCCACTAGAAACATGTTTTGCCCTTGCATGGTGTATTATTACCTATGCAAGTGTGTTTTGTGCATGACCTATTTTTTGTACCCAATAACAACTTATTCCATGCATGAGCTATATTGGGTAGCTAGAGACAACTTATTTTATGCATGAACTATTGTGTTCATAAGTTCATTAATCTAATGCTTGGGTAATTGACTAGGACAATGGTGGTTTAGACCCACTAGGTTGTTTCTTAATTGAGAGTTGTTAGTCATTCAAATTTATAGCTCATAACTAAGTTCTATAACTTCTTGTATTAAAAATTTAAAAGGGATTTCCCCTCTTTTACAACATCATTCTATTACCAAGCAATGAAAGTGTCACTAATTTGAGTAACATTTTGGACATTTCTTCCTCCATCATTTAGGTATTGTAAATGCATTCCAACCTATGTGTGCAAGTGCCCCCAACCCTTATGTGCATATTGTAAATAGTTTCCTCCAACCTTTTATGATATTACGGTCTTACTGTGTTTATTATTACCAATAGTGTAACACAAGTACACATACCCAGCCCCTAGTACATGTTCCAAATAGAGTTTTATATCAAGGATGTTAAGTACGACCCATAAGTACTTCATGGCACACCCATGGGTATGTCAAAGTACCAAAAACCCACATCCCCTATGTTTGGGTACACACATAGTTACCATGTGCCTACGAAGGACACATATAAATACTCACCCATGGCACCCTTTTTTAGGGTAATTAATTTTTTTAAAAGACCTAAAACCTAATTTCTAGTTTCCCACCCTTTTCTAATTGGTCCTACCAATTGTCCTACATTCTATAAAACCCTAAACAAACACAAAAAAGTAATCACAACGACCATTTTCTAGTGTTGGGCCATTATTTTGTTGTTGTTGGGCAGTGGTTTAGTAGTTGCAAGCACATAACAGTCACGAATTTGTAGAATATTTTCTTTGGATTTGACACTAAACAATAATTGGTGTGTAATATCGTTCATGTATTAATAATGGTAATTTTTAAAGTCTAAACTTTAGATATCTATATATTTAGGGCAAGAGCCCTTATGTCCTACCCAATGTACCCTTCCACCCAATGAATTTTTGGGGGTCTCTAAACAAACTAGGTATGTGTCCCACATATCAAAAACTTAGTGTAACATTAATTATCAATGTTTGGTGTAGCATTAATGTCCATTTTGACTACATGGGCATTACAATTTGTATTAGAACAAACAAGGGTTGCATATTAGAACAAACAAGGGTTGCAACTTTCCAAGAAGATTTCAGAAAATTTATAGTAGATTTTTCAACACATATTCACAAATTTGGAATGGTCTCAAAATATTAAGTGGATTGAGAAATAGCATTCAAATCAAGGGTTAGACAACCAAAATAAGAAGCTTGAAGAAAAATTTAATTTGGTACGACTCTGCGTTCCGAATTTAAGTTTTTAGCAACTTCTCAAAACAAATTCTCGAGTTTGACTTACCCACTGGAAATCACATATTCTTAGCTACAAATAGATATATCGCATACTTGATTTGGGTTTATAATGAAGAAGTTATCATCATTTCAAAATTAGACCAAAGAACATTTTTTATTTCTGGGGAAAATTGGTTTTACACATAAAGCTCATGGTTTTTGATAGATTTCCAAATTGAAGCCAGTAAGATGCTATTTCACAGAATTTTTTGCAACTACAATTTGATATATTATTCGACACACTTCTAAGAAATATTCAAGAAGTTACAACCTATCAAAACAGTCATTCCAAAATTGTTGTGCTTTTAGGCTAAAATGATGAAAGATTGAAGTTGTTGCAACAAAAGTCCATTGAGGAAGATAAAGGCCTAGCTAATATCATTCTAGAGAGGGATGTTTTGAGACGAAACAAGTATCAAAAGCATATGCATCCTCTACAAGAATTGGCAAGAGGCTTCTTACATTGCATCACAACTATTGTACCAATGATTCTATTTGTCATTGGTTAGGAAGGGCAAGAAGTTAAATACAAAGAAGACAAAAGATGTAATTGTAAAGACTAGAAAGAGTTGCAAGAGAATGTAATGATAGAAAACTAAAAGAGAATATGTAAACATTATAACATTGTCCAAGAGGAACCTCCATTGATAAAGCTTCTTAAGACTATTAGTTACAACACCTTACTCTTTACAATAAAGAAACCACAAAGATTTATAGAGCAACAATCGAATAAATAGGTCCCCAAATCCCATTAGTTAGCTCTAGTTATCATTACCATCAATCTCTACCACAACCTTGAGGTCAAAGGCACCATAAAAAGGGAGGAAATGAAGTATGGTGTGCAGCATATAACTATATCCTACATGTACGGCTATATATGTATGATTTGAGGTCCCATGTGCAATTCTACCTGGTTCTTCCTTGAGCCTTGTTACCCACCACTAGTGGGTGACCCCTATAGGAAAATTATTCTCCTAGATTTTCTTCAACCGACAGCCCCTTGTTGCCACTAGATAGCTCGATGTGCCACCATTCTCCACCACCTGAGAAACCCATTAGGTGCCCTCTCCCATTTGTTATGATCGTATGTTTGAAGGTGGGCCTTCCAACCTCGAAGGTATGGCTTTTTTTATGTAATTGGGTATATTTGCTTGCTTTTCTTGGACACATTTGGACATGGATTAGTGGGGGGATTCGGTAGAAAGAATGGGCTTGGTTTGTACTTGTATTCCCTTGTCCCAACTTGGTGGTTAATCTTGTATCCTAATCCCACGGGATCTCCTCTATTGGCTACTAGCTTTAGGAGTGGCACTACATGGGAAACCCACTTCCCGACACCATATATGTCACTCCCCTCAACTTATTATAACCCATTTCACATTTTTCCCATTCGGGTCCACATTTGTCCATTGGGTCTATTAGGTCAGGCATGGAACAATGCCCCAGAGGTTGATGCAGCTAAAAAGAAATTTAAAAGCATAATTTGGCCACCTACAGCAAGAAATGTACCACAAAATGCAAAAAAGGTCGGGACATAGGAATTTAGCATGTGGGCAAAATCCAAGCATGAGCTCTACCCCCTATCATTATGGCCATCACCTCAGTTCCTAGGGCCCCTATGTGTGCCCCTTGCCTCATTAAGGAACCCATGATTGTCCCAACCCTTGGTGGGCGATGAACTGCCCAACCTTAAGGGGGTAATCACTGCTTTATTATACAAATCATGCTCTCATCCCCTGGAGGCCCAAGCATTTATAAGAAAGAAAATCAATAAAAGGCAAAAAGAAAATGAAGAAGGGTGGAAAAACAAAGGCCATGGTAACTCATGTACCACAATTGCTCCCTCCTACATCTATAAACCCAATGTGTGGGTTTCCCTTATCATAGCTACCCTTGTACCATGGCATGTGGCTTGGAGCCTTCCTAGTTGCCCCACTTTGTTCCACCATCATTTCACATGACACCTGCCATTTGTCAGATGTACCATGGACTTGTTACTCCCTTAGAGGTTGAAACCACCTAATAGGATCCTTTATTAACCTCTCTTGAGCTTGGTGACACTTGTACACTCTAAAGCCCATTTGGAAGGGCGTGCCACTATGAAGTATCCACTTTTGCCCTGACTAGGAAGCTTATTTACTCAATTGCTCTAATGAATTGTTGTACTGGAAGGTGAGGAGACGCATTAGCTCATATACAGGATTGTAGGTGGGTCTTCATCTTGGGCTTGGGCTCCCTATACGAGATCCAAGCCCTCAAGAGGGTTCCAATGGCACTTGTACGGTGAGCGTTGAGAGCCATGGGCCTCCACCACAGCAGAGCATTTATTGCCACGCCATGGGCTTCTTCAGCACCCCACATTACTTGTTTGTGCCCCAACCATACAGAGATGATGAAGCACTTGGACCACATTGCTCAGTCGGCCACACATTTGCACATGACACTCAGCAGTTGATTTGGGGCCCAGATGGGGTGTTGTCTCATCCAGAGAGAGACATGGGAGGGCTTGCATCATCATTCAAGTCCTTATTAATGGAACATCGACGTGTTTGATCCAGTTGGAGATCCATGAGACCATTCATTGTGCCCCACAGCTACTTGGGAGCACCACAGATGTTTTGCTTGGAAACCAAGGGGCCAACCCCTTGTTCGTCACTTTAAGAGCCCTCTCCTTCATCTTAGCACATGGAGGACTTATCGTGGCCTTCCAAAAGCCCTTTGCGCCATTATTTTATCATTTAAGCCTCATTAGGAAGGTTGCTTGTATACTTTTGATCTATTTGGTGGGCTTGTCACCCATAGGGTTGTTATTTTGCACATTAAAGTCATTTTAGGGGCTAATTAGACCAAATCAAATTGCTAAAGGCTCATATAAAATAAAGAAGAACCTCATTTGTAACTCATCATCATTTGGATAGGGGTTTCTCTTGTAAAATAAATTCAAACCCACAATTGATGGGAGAAATTGGAAGTTTTTGATGCATTTTGTTGTTTGGATCTTCGTTATCTTGTCTTGGAGCTTCTATTTTGCAAATGTGATGGATGGATATATTTGCTTTATCTTGTAAGTGTTATTTTGAATCCATTTCTTTACTTTGTTGCATACTTAATGTATGGAATATCTTTTCATAATCTTAATGTGCCCAAATTAAATGTTAATTCATGAAAACACTGGGATTTTGAAGTATTGCATGCATTACATGTATGATGTTAGATAATGTGAACGAATGTTCCTAGAGGCTTGTCTTATCCTTGCAACCTTGAAACTCCATCAACCTTTGCCTAAACAAAGTGTAAATGCCTCTTGTAGTTGTGTCGTTGCCTCTCAAGGTTAGCAAAAGCTGCTTAGGTCTCCTTGATAGAGCGAAGTTCTTTCATCAAAGTTAATCTTGACTCCATTTCTCCCAATTGTCTAGGCATTGGTCCTAATCCTAGTTGATCAACCCTAAAATATTTTCCTTTTCTCTCTTTTCAATTTTTCTACCCTAACCCTTGAAGGTCACCTAGGGCATAATAGTGTGAATTGCTTTAAGAGGTGTGTCTTTAAGAGCGAGTTGGTAGGCAACTGCGCTAGTGAGTCCTATACTTGCCCTCCAAATTTGAGGCAATTCCCTGTGGCTAGTTTAGGAGAAATCCTAAGCCCCAGTTCCAACATCGATTTTACCCCTAAGCTTCTTTGGTTAGCGGCATTCCAAAGCTCATTTGCTCCTGAAAACTCAATGGAAGTTAATCATTCTTTGACCTCTCTCATCCTTGTTTGACCTAGGTATCTCATTGAAGGTCATTCTTCTTGTAATTTTGCAAACCCTAGGCCTCACTTGGATTCTCCTAGGTCTCTCTTGTGGTCCCAAACCTTTATATGGTTCTTATCTTACATAACCCTAAAAGAGGATATTTCCCATCCCCTTAGGAAGCCTTTGATTTAGTAGTACCCCTTGTATCTAGTATCCTTTCCTCCTAGGTCTAGGCCTCCTCATGAGCCTTTCTTGGAGAGCCATTATATAAGTCTCTCCTTTGAATGGGCTTTGGAAATCACCTTGTACCTTGCCACTAATCCTATCATATCAGTGATTTTCCTTATATCGGGACTCCTCCCATCGGTGAAAGTCCGTAAAGAGCAGGGGACACTGACTGAGGTGACAATGGGTCTTTGTCCCGTTGTTCGCATTTGATCTAGTAGTTGTCCCTTAGGTACCCCTCTTAGGACCCCAGCTAAATTGTGTAGCAACAAACCTATGATCAAGGCATTTTAGGAAGGAAAGGCATGTTGTGTCCCTGACACGACTTGTGACTAGAAGACCTATAGGTACAATGCATGTACTCATTGTATTTGTTATTTATTAGGTTCCATAAGTTATTAATGGCCCAATACATTTAACGAAGGTCATTTTTGTCTAATCAAACCCAAATACAAATAGGTGATTCATAAGTTATTAGTAATAGGTTTATAGGTATCTTTGAAACATAGCTTGATTAAGGTGGAAAGCAATTTATGTACAATTTATGTACCAAGAATCTAGACTAAATTTACTTTTTGCATGAGTTATTTTGTGATAAGCTCATTAAACTAATGTTTGGATCATTAAGTGACTAGAGTAAGGGCAATCAAAACCCACTAGGCCATTAGATAGTTGATGGTTTTTAGTTGCTTACATAAATGACTTATAACTATGTTAGTTCTATAACTTTTCATATTAAAAGAGGTTTCCCCCAATCTTTCGTATCATCATTCTTCTAGTATTGATCAATGAAATATTTATACTTCTTTGAGTACAAAATTTGGGAACGTGCTGTCATAGTATTGCATGATGGACCATTGTGGAGTCCCATCAATAAAGCAAGCAAGTAGAAGCATGTGGAATAACATAAGATTAATTAGCATCTCCTTTTTGTGGAAGAGGTGATGTAGAGTTGCATTTAATGGCAACGATACATCTATTCATTTAGTGGGAATCATAGCATTCAAATTAGAGCTACCAATCCAAAATTCAGCTAGGTTAAGGACATTTAAAAAAGATATAGGTTCTCCTTGTATCCAAGCCAAAGAGGATATGATGGCTCCCATTGCCTAGTTGGATAATCATATTCGAAAAGCTATATTTTTTCAAAGTCCCTAATGTTTCACCCCCAAACATTTTATCTGACATCTATCAAAGTTTATTAAACATTAGTTGCCACATTGCTTATCATGATCCTTCACAATCAAACCCCATTTGTGTCAAGTCTTCTAGCGAACTCAAGCACCCCCTATGTAACACGGTTACACCAAGTTTCTAGTGTGGAGATTTGGATAAATTGGGATGTATATCCAGTATATTAAGAGACCTCCCCAAAAAAACATTCATGGGGCAACAAGGCACATTGGGGTATGACATAGGGGACCATGCCCAAAATATATTAATATTTGTTTTAAAAAATATTAATAATACATACTTGATACATACATGAATGATTATACATACCAGTCATTGTTTAATGTCGAAATCAAAGGAAACACACTACAAATCCACTATTGTTATGAGAGTTCAACTACCAAACCATTGTATGACATCAAACAACTACATGACAACAAAATGACAAACCAAAACTAGTATTGGGTTTAAAGAATTTATATTTTTAATCCTCTGAAATGGGTGCCATGGGTGGGTACTTTTGCAAATCCCTCAAGGGCACAAGGTACCTCTACACATACCCAAAAGCATGGGACGCAAATTTTGGGTATTTTGTCATACCCATTGGCATACTCTAAATTACCCGACGTCATGGATTCTTATGGGCAATATTCGATGTCCTTATTATGACTCCCCATCTAAAATGTGTTCCTAGGTGTTGGTTACATGTACACATGTTACACTAGGCTAACCAAGTGACTTACAAAGTGTTGGCATCCTTATAGTGCAATTTCTTGCTTCTTTAGAATCGACGATTATCAATCCC
The DNA here is from genome assembly GCA_034641835.2 of Pinus albicaulis. Lineage (NCBI taxonomy): Eukaryota > Viridiplantae > Streptophyta > Pinopsida > Pinales > Pinaceae > Pinus > Pinus albicaulis. Next base: position 938,960,137 of record CM076573.1, read on the forward strand.
ACCCTTTCCATCCTTGTTGCCTCTAATTTTCAACTCTAAAAATTATTTTAGCAAAGATTCCTACATTTTTTATTTAGTCCCTCTCTTTATGCCCAATGGAACACTTGCTTAAGCAACTCCCATGGGTGCAAAGCAACGTTATCAAAACCAAACTTGTCATCGAACCAATCAACCCAAAAACTGGAAACTGAACCAAAACTAGACCGAAAAACTAGTCGACCAAAAAATACATAAATATTCAAATTTATAAAAAAAAAACACATATTCATGTGCATCCATCCATATGAATCCAAACCATTATACACAAATATGCAAAGGGTATATATCTTAGTTACACGGGAATCGCTCCCAGCATATAAGGAACCCGTTTTGGCAGTTCCTGCGTTCCCGGGAGCTTCAGAACAGGAGTGAAACATTTCACTTTCACACGAAACGGTGAGGGGAGCGAGGGCAAGTTTCTGGCACGTGAAAGACATTGATTGGGGAATGTGGGAGTGGTTTTTTCAGCGTTTCCAACTGTGGGATTCGATACAGCATAGTACAACGTGTTGCATAAAATTTTGAGTGAATGTAAGATGAGAGTACGTTATCTGGTAAAGTGCTTTCAAGAGACAAGGCAGCGTGAAAATGTGGATACATGCTTTCAAGATGTAATACATGCTTGCACCGAGAAGTGTTGCGTGTCAAAGCGAGGCCATGCCATCTCATGGATCCATTAGTTGTGTATACCAATGTGAATGTGCAGCCAAATTTAATTCATTCATTGTGCCAATAAATCAATTATGGTGATAGATAGATTAGAGTAGCATTTAAATTAAAATATAGTCTTAAATCCTTGTTGGAAATACGTTCTATTTTTAATTTGAGAATTTTGTTCATGGGGGATTTCAGTTAAGATATTGGAAACTGTGGAATTCCGCCTTTGAGAAAAATCATGGAGCAATTTCATTATTTCATAATTTATTTTCATTATAGTTCGTCACATTTAATGAAAAGCCTACATAGTAGGTGATATTTTTGATATTTTTTGCTTTTAGATCTCAAAAGTAAAAAAGTAAAAGCATAATGTTTTTTCTAAATTAATTTTGATTATTGATATAAAAAATATAATGTTTTTCTAAACTAATTTAATAATGATATTTAGATATTTTTGATATTTAAAAATTTCTAAAAAATATAAGATTTTTTTTTAAAGCTTGGGAGGACTATATCTTCAATGTCCAATATATTTTCGATTGGGGCGGAGAATTGACAAGTGACCTCACATGAAGGAGTTTCTTAAGAGAGCCCCTCATCGCAATATATCCAAGACCCCGAGGATAAATATATAAGAATTTTAAATTATGTAATTTTTTCTTTTAATTTTTTATTATATAACACTGCCGCTCCCAATCAACCGTTTCCTGTAAATTTTGGGGAAACTTCTAGCCATTCCAGACACTCGTACCCAAGTTCCCAACGTTCCCCCATTCCAGAAACTCGTGCAACATATATATATATATATATATAGCAAGGGTACATATAACCAAAATAACACGATGTGCAATCCATCTATATACCAAAAATACATTGACAAAGTGTTAAAATTTGGTACCTCAAGGATGAATTTCTCCAAGAAGAAATCATATCTTTCAATTCAGTTTGAACATATCTTTTAGTTCTGTTTGAACCACCTATAATAAAATTTCATTTCTAACAATTCTATCTTTACTTTCTAAAAATAGTAAATCACATCTCAATTTGGAAGTGACTTTCCAAAAATAGAAAGCCATGTCTAAATGATCAAGGATGATCTCGACATATGGAATCCACATTAAAATCAAATCAATCATGATTATACAAGTCAAGAATTAATATTTTATCCTTATTAATATTATTATTATTATTATACTATTATTTATAAAATAATCTAAAGTCATTCACCTTTAATGGATTAATAAAAATGAATCCTCAATAGTCTCATGGAATAAGTCTATTAAATTGAGAATCCCTTAATTAGCAAATCAAATCTCTCTTGGAATAAAATAGTAACTCCACACTTAAGAGAATGTAGCTCTCCCTCACTAATTCAATATATGGCAAAAGTGTAACTCCTCCTCATTAGATGCACTTGTAACTCCCTCACTCAATTTGATTTGTAACCCCCACAAAATATTCTCTCATGTCTAAGTGTAACTCTCTCTCTCCCTAATTCGAATTGTAACACCTCAGGACAAGTGTACCTCTCTCTCTATTCTTGGGATGAGTTATACTTATCCTCAAATAACTCCTCCCTCATGGAATTTGATTCTTCTATTGTTGGCTCAAGGCATGAATTCATTTTGTGACTCTTCTCCTTTCTCATATATTTAAGCAAGAGCAAGTGAGTTGAGTGGAGCATGTTCATTATGAAGAAGGAGAGCAAGTGTTGAGTGTGTGCAAAGGAAGTGTGAGAGCACGTGAAGAGAAAGAGCAAGGGAAGAGTTGGAGCAAGTGTGAAGGACAAGATTTGATCAAGACAAAGAGGAGATCTTTAAGCAAAGAGCAAAAGCACTTCAGCTGCAAGTTGATCAAACATTGGTGACATTATTCATTCTCATTCTCTCTCTCTCTCTCTCTCTCTCTCTCTCTCTCTCTCTTTGCACTCTGCTGAACAATTGAAGAAATCTAATAGAAGAAGAATCATTTGGGTTTTCCCATTGAGGGGTTTTGCCCTAGTCATTGGACCTAAATCTCAGTGTCTCATATTTGTGGTTGGTTGTCTTCATATGATCCTTAAGTTTATGTTCTATCTACAATCGCTGCTCTGAAAAGTTCTAAAGAAGAAATTTGCATTCTAAGTAATTCTAACAACATAGAACATTTAGTTTTCTGTAAAGTACTTTCAAGTCTCAGCATAGAACATTCAGTTTTTTGCAAAGTACATTCGGTTTTCTGCATAGAGCTTTCAAGTTTCTACAAAGAATTTTGAAGTTTCTGCATTGAACTTTCTGATTTTAACATGGTATTAGAGCCTTGGTGAAGACAAGTCGAAGGAGACCAGAGATCACCTGAAGAGACCCCACTTGCTGCCAAAGTTTTCTGATCAAAATGACTTAGTCCTACTTCAAGGTAGGGAAGACGTTCAATGATGCTTCAAACTTTGGTCCATGAAGACAAAGGCTAGATATTACTCTTGAAGAACAAGAAGTTCTGGAGTATGTTGAAGGCATTGTATTTGATCAACCAGAGAATGCATGTGTTGCTGCCAAATCCAAACATAAAAAGGGTGAAATCAAAGCTAGAAAAATTATTTTTGATTCTCTTTGAGATCATCTCATAACTTATGTCTCTCATTTGAAAAAAAACTCAAAAAATGTATGACAAACTAATTGGCATGTTTGCAATTAGTAACTTGAACCAGATGTAGTAATTAAAGTCATTTGCCACGCATATCAAAAAAATCAACCTTGTGGGCGGGAGGATGTTGGTTAGGTCAGAAGTTGTAGGTCCCTGACTCCACAGCCTGCGGTGCTTCCGCGTCTACCCGCTGGCCCCTGTAGGTTGGGCCTAGAGTGCTTGCGCTTATGGTGTCTTTTGCCCTGACCCGGAGTGTGTTTGTCTTCTTTTGTCTCCCCGGTGTGCTGGTGCAGTCGGGCGTCTGCGTGCTGCAAGTGGGACTTGGGTTGTTGGCCTTGCTTGGGTTGGGCTAGTCGTTATGATGGCTACGCCTCCCCCGAAGGAGTCGTTCCTTGATGATATTGCATTGTTTGACACGCTGATGTCACCTACTCCGCGCTTCTATAAACAGGGGTCGTCCAAATTTGTTAAGTGTGTCGAGGAGATCCCTAAGATTCAGATTTGTGTTCCTGAGGCCCGCTCCCATGCTCTCCAGCTTGTGGATAGGGGATTAATAGGCCAATTCATGGGCCTTTGTCCTTCCCCCACACGGTAAAATCATGGGTGGAGAAGAACTGGAAGCCCCTCATCAAAGGAGTTGTCATCTCCTCCTTTTGTGGGAAGGCCTTCTTTAATTTCTACTTTGAAAATAAGCCTAACAGGGACTTGGTCTTTCGGAGTGGTCCTTATTACATGGGTGCCCAGGGGTTGTACCTGGATCGTTGGAGCCCTAGTTTCAACCTAGAGTGTGATGTCCCCTCTTTAGTCCCGGTCTGGGTGAAACTCCCTTACCTCCCCCTCCACTGTTGGAATGACGCAACCTTCAGACTGATTGGTAACTCCCTAGATAAGTACATTGACTTTTCCGAGCCTAAGGATGGCCTCTTCTCATGTGCTCGGATTTGTGTGGAGGTGGATCTTGAAAAGGGCTTCCCGACTGTTGTAACCCTCTGTATGGATAGTTGGACTCACGTTCAGGAAGTGGACTACGACCAACTGCCTTTCAAGTGCAAGTTGTGTCACGAATACAGACACTTTGCCAAAAATTGCCCCAAATCCCATGAGGCTCCAGTGCTGCCTGGAGAAGAATCAAAGGAACAATAGCATCAAGTTAAAAGGAGAAAAAAATCTTCGCAACCTCACCAGGAGAGCTTAATGCAATTCTGATTATCACAGTGGATCATTGTTGGCCCCATCTACAGATCAAATTTTCCCACAAGCATCTTGCAAAGCCAAATTGCCTCACACTCGCCATACTCATTGCCATGTACTCTGCCATTGTTGAACTAAGTGTCACTGACTGTTGCTTATTGTTGAACCATGAGATCATGGTTAATCCCAAGTTGAAACAACATCGAGATGTGGACTTACTATCCACCACACTCCCTACCCAATCAGAATTTGTGTACCCCTGCAGCTCCACTCCTCCAGCTTTGACACAACTTAGTCCAAAGTCTATTGTCCCACATAGGTATCTCAACACATACTTCGTTGCCACCCAATGAGCATGTTTCGGCTCCACCATGGACTAGTTGAGTGTGTTCACAACAAAACATATATCTGGCCTAGTGTTGACCAAATACACCAAAGAACCTATCAATTGCCTATACAGTGTGGGACCCACTAATTCACCCTCAAAAGTGCTCAGCTTCTTTAAGTTAGTGATCATAGGCGTAGACATAGGCTTGCAATCCTCCATCCTGAATCTCCTCAATATCTCTACTGCATACTTTCCCTGCCCGAGGAAGATCTCTCCTTGTTGCTACCACACCTCTAATCCCAAAAATTAATGCATCAAGTCAATGTCTTTCATGTTGAATTCTAAAGTGAGATCCTCCTTAAACATCCCTATGAGCTTCTCTAATCCTGTCAAGAAGAGATTGTCCACATATAATACCAAGTTGAGTAGTTCACCCTCAATGAGTACAAAGTAAAAGTTGGGATCTACCTCACTATTGCTAGAAGCCCAAACAAAGAAGATATCCATCAATATCGACATACCATGCGCACAGAGCCTACTTCAGCCCATAAAGGGCAACCAGCATACATCAGAATCTCTCCCATGTACCTCAAAACCTTGAGGTTGCTCAATATACACATCCTCCTCAATCACTCTATTGAGGAAAGCAATCTTCACATCCATTTGGTGTATGCTCCACCCCATCTCCGAAGCAATGGACATAACTACTTAGATAGATGCATATCTAGTGATGGGTGTGAATGTCTCCTCAAAATCCACTCCCTCCTTTTGGGAGAACCCTCTCGCCATGAACCTCGCTTTATACTTCTCAATATTGCCATTAGTTGCTTGTTTGATCTTGTAGATCCATCAAGAAGTAACCACGGACTTTCCCTTCGATCTGGGCACTATATCCCAAACATCATTGCTCATGATGGAGCTATACTCCTCTATCATGGCATCTTTCCAGACCTACTCGCCTATAGCCTCCTCAAAAGTGGAAGGCTCAAACTCGTTGACGCTGCTCAATAGTGCCAAATAACTGGAAAATCTAGTCGTTGGTATGCTCTGCCTAAAAGTGTTACTAGGAGCCTCCACATGCTCCTCAGCATCTCTCAATGTCTACTCGTCCCATCTCGGCCTTCTCCTAATAGAACTTGAAGGAATATCCAACTCATCCTCTGAATCTACTAGTTGTGTCCCTATTGGTGCCACTGGTCCCTACTCATCCTTAGGAGCTTCTCGCTCCCGCTCCTCTACCATTGTTGACTCCCTCGCATAAGATCTCCTAAGTGTCTTGTCCTCATCAAATCTGACATCCCAACACAAGATCACATTTCTCTATCGTGGAATGTCGACTCGGTGAGCCTTTGGGACCTCACTATAGCCAACAAACGCGCCCCCTCTTAGATAAGGCCTCCAGCTTAGTCCTCTTCTCTGTAGGCACATGGACATAAATTGGACTACTGAATATGTGCAAATGACTCACATTTGGTTTCACTCCTGTAAACAACTCCTCAAGAATCACGTCCTCCAACACCCTATGAAGACTCCTATTATGCACGTACACAAGTGTATTGCAAGCCTCCGCCCACAAAAACATAGGCAACTCCTGATCACGGATCATTGCCCTCATTGGCTCCATGATGGTCCTATTTTTCCTCTCGCTAACCCCATTCGGCTGAGGGTTGTAAGCCACTGTGAGCTCCTTCTTGATTTCTATTTCCCTGCAAAAGTCCTAGAACCTGTTGAAGGTATATTTGCCCCCATATCTGATCTCAACACCTTAATCCTCCTCCCTATTTGGTTCTCCACAAGAACCTTGAACTCCTCAAACCGATCAAAAACCTCATCCTTGGTCTTTAGGAAGTAGAACCAAGTCTTCCTGGAATAATAATCTATGAACATCACAAAATATGAAAACCTTTTGATCGACGTCACAAACGTAGGACCACAAATATCAAAATGCACCAAGTCTAACACGCCCTTTGACCCAGTCTCACTATAAGGATATGCAATCTTGGTTTTCTTGCCAAGCGCACACCCTTTACACACTCCATCATGTTCCGCCCAGATCTTTGGAGAACCAGTAACCATCCTTTGCACCATCGGAAGAGCTTTGTAGTGTAGGTGCCCCAACCTCCTATGCCATATCTCGCTTTGGTTGTCACTCTCATGTATGAGAGCTTTTACTAACTGCCCTCGCAACAGATAGAGATCTCTCTCCCTTTTACTGATCACTCATTTCTTGTTGAAATCGATCTCCTTCAGCCCAACAAACATTTCATCTCCCATAAAGCTGACCTCCAATACTTTGTCTTCCATCATCGAAACTGAAAGGAGATTCTTCTACAACCATGGTACATATAACACCTCATTCACCTCCATGATGCCTCTTGAGTCAATATGGAACTCGATACTCCCAATGTTATCGACTGCATACTTGGCCTTGTCACCAAGCTCCACATGTACATCTCTAAGCCCCCTGGTCATGTTGGTGAAGAGATCTCGAGATCCCATCATATGACGAGATGCTCCATTATCCAAGAACCAAACACCTTTCGTGACTATTCCAAAAAGGCAAGATACTAGGGCAAAGTTTTTATCGAACTTCTCTACCATCTCCTCCATCTGCGCAGTAGTTGTTGTCGCAGTCTTACCCTTGCCCTTATTTTTGTTTAGCACTAACTGGAAAAATGCCCAAACTTATGACAACCAAAGCATTTAACTTTGCTCATGTCCTCTTCCTTGTTCTATGAAGATGCTCCTCCACCCTGGTTCTGCTTGGCCTTCACTTTTCCCTTTTTTCGCTTGTGCAACAAGAGCAACTTCATCTTTCTCCTCACCACCCTTTTGATGTCCTCCAGTCAAGAAATTTTCCCAGATCTCCTTCTGGGTAAAGTCATCCCATAATCGGCTCCAATCAAGACGTTATTGACGAATAAGAATCCCATCCACAAAAGTGGTCCACTCCTTCACGCACCCCTTCAGAGCAACTTTGACCATCTCTAAATCATGCACAATTTTCCCAACAGCTGCAAGCTCATCACAAGCCTACTGCACTCTTGTGAGATAAGATGTCAGGGTCTCAGATCTATTCATTTTAATATTGCTCAACTTCTCTTTCAGCACCATTTTCTTGTTTTCGTTTGTACTCTGATAAAGACCAATTAGAGCCAACCACATAAGTCTTCCAGTGTCTTTCCCTGATATCTAGGGGATTATATGATCCCTTACACCATCCAAGATTATGCAACTCGCTTTCATATCCTTCGCCCTATGCTTGGCTACAGGATTCAAATATGAAGGAACTTGCATGTCTCTACTCACTAAATCCCATAGACCATTCAACTTCGAAATCTAGGTAATTTGCTCCTTCTAGGCACTAAAATTTGATACCCCATCCAACCAGTCTTCATATCTCACACTGAACAATGATGCCATCTCCACCATTCAACCGCAACCACAAAACCCAACAGCAAAATTTAATGAAATAATTCTACTACAACAAACCCTCATGATCTCAAATCTCTCTTTCAGAGTTTTCTAGATTGCCTTGATACCATGTTAAATTTCTAATATCAGTCGTATTTATTTTCTCACGACAAATTAATTTATCCCTAGCAGTTTATTTATTTACCCACATAAACATTGATTTAGCGAAAAATAAAATCACTGGTACTTCTAACTTCTAGAATTGAAAATATGCAGCGGAAATAAACCAGAGAGATCAATCACACATTGCAAAATTAATTAACCCACAATCAATTCTCCATCATTTCATTATTTGAAAAACCTGGGTTTTACAACCCACAGAGATTCGAGGAAAAATACAAATCTAGAACTTGCAACTTGACTCCCTCAAAATGAATTTGGCCCAGGTAAATTGGCCTCAAGGAAATCTGCCCCAAATGAAATTGGCCTAAAGAACTCAGCCTCTAGCAATCTGATTCATGCCCTCCAACAACTCGATATGTGCCCTACCACTAATGTGCACTGGGAAAACCTCAGCACTCCAATAACTTGACCTCCTCCAAACAAACTCAATCTCCCTTTAGCAACACAACCTTGCAATCTCCTCCTACTCAACCTCCCCAGGTTTGTACGAACCCACTCGCACTTATCCTTCTTTGCACACTGGTCACTGAACCACTCGCACTACAAAGAAAATCTCTCTAAATGATGACACGCTTACCTATGCTCTTCGTCTTGTATCTTTACCTCCTCTCTAGGCTCCATTTATAATCTTCATTGACTCCAAATCCCTAACCCTAATCTCCCTTTTAGAACCATCTTGGAGATCAACGATTGAGATTATTTCCAAGTCACTTAAATAATTAAATTATTTATCCTTAGAAAATAAGTCAATTGTCCACAATAATTAATTTGTTTTAATTATTGTACTTTTCCTAAGTTAGACTTAGGAAAGAAGACATAAAACACTAGAAGATGCAAATAATGTCTTTAACATGCTAAGACACCAAGTCGATGTAGAAGACCTTCTAAAGCTACTCACATCAACAGAACCGAGTGATTCCATCTATTCCAGTCCAATTCCAATAGCACAAGTACAAATTTGATGTGGGATAATCCCTTAAGGGCACAAGGTACCTCTATGCATACCCAAAAGCATGGGAAACAAATTTTGGGTACTTTTTCATACCCATTGGCATACTCTAAAGTACCCAACGTAATAAATTGTTATGGACAACACTCAATGTCCTTAGTATGGAGTACCCATCCAAAATGTGTACCTAGGGGTTGGGTACATGTACACATGTAACTAGGCTAACCAAGTGACCTACACAGTGTCAACATCCTCATAGTGCAATCCTTGCTTCTATGTAATCACCAATTATCAATCCCACCTTTCCCTCTGACTTGCCTCTAGTTTTCAACTCTATAACTTATGCTAGCAAAGAGTCTTGCATTTTTTTATTTAGTCCCTCTCCCTTTCGCTAATGGAACACTCACTTGAGCAACCCCCATGGGTACAAAGCAATGTAATCAAAATCGAACTGATCAACCCCAAAACCAAGAACTAAACTAGAACAAACAAAAAAAGAAAAAACCAAAATAGACAAAAATACCAATCGATCAAAATATACATAAATATTCAAATTTTGAAAAAATAACATATATATATTCATGTGCATCCATTAAAATCAAAACCATTATACACAAATGCAAAATGTTTCTCATATATATAGGTACTGAAAGGGTACATGTAACCAAAATAGCACCAAGTGCAATCCATCTCTAAACCAAAAATACATCAACAAATATGCCCTGGATGGCCCCTAGCATTAAAAAAAAAAGATCATGCCACAGCAAATAATTTCATTTAAGTGATGGATACATTTTTACTGGGGTCATGGCAAAGGAGTTCAACAATCAATTCCACTAACAAAAAGGTATATAAAGGAATTGTTGCTCTTGATAAGATGTTAGTTCCATACCCTCTTACATGACAAAAACCAATGGAAATTTTCCATCCCCCAATCTTAAAATCCTACAAATTGTTAAGTCTGTTGGATTTTGAGTGGGATCTAAAATTCTATTTCCTCCATATGAAATTCAATGAGGTTCGAAACACTCTCAAACATCTTGAAACAATTAAAGGTAAAATTAAAAATCTCAAACATCTTGAAACAATTAAAGGTAATATTAAAAATTTGAGTAGAAATTTTAATTTAAGAATTTAACATTACGTTTAATACCATGACGTTTAATTACATGCATTAGTAAGGCCCTAGAGTTGAAATTAGGCTACCCCACTCATAAATAACTTTTTTTTTTAAATATTGTGTTCAAAATGTCCTTTGTTGCACTGTACAAAACTGACAGGTTCAATACTGAACCAGGGATTTCCAGTTTTGTGCAACCAGTTGGACCAATTTAAGCATCAAAACAGTCAGACCACCAACTCCAGCAGTTCCAATCTAGTTCAAAGTCCTCGTGGGAGAAGCAGGGCAGGAAGCGCATAGCGCAAATGTTCTTAGGGGCACCACTGACACTATTCACAAGAGGGGAATTACCCAGACGACAGGCAACAGATGGCCCCCACATTTAAAATGTCTACAAACCATTATTATTGAAAGGCAGCAGAAAGCGGGATGGCCTCTATAGAAACTTCTCTGGAAACTCGCCATCCAGGAGCAAAAAGAAACGCCTCAGTGATTGCCGCCTAGCTAAGCCAATAGAACATCGGAGCATTAGCTCATTTCTAGAGCTGATTGGCACAAACGGAGAAAAACTACGAGCATTCGCTAATTCTAATCGAGAGTGAGCTGAGTACCAAACTTACAGAGCAGGATGGCAAGATGCTGGCTACCAAGGGCGAGGCCTTTCAAGATGGAGTGGAAATCTAAAGAGTAAAGTGCTGTCGATAACTTAACTTCGACAAAGGTCCAAGATACAAGACACCTTCAGAATATCCCATCGATGAAAAGCAGTCTCGGCAAACACATTAGGTTTATCCCACTAGATATTTTCCTGATGCTGTTGGCTATGTATAGAAGCTGCTTCTGCACTACCACTATGTATTACACTGATTACAAATTCTAATCGCATTGACTTACTTTTTGTGGTCATACATTCCATTAGATCTTAATAAAATTATCTTTATCTTACATCTAATCTGCTGCTTTAGTTGGCCAGTCGGTAGCTTGTCGTCTCTACAAGTTTTTGAAATATAATCATATCCTAGACAATATGTTATGTTCTGAGTTTATCATGGGCTGGGAAGTCCAGAACATCCTGGCTTGGTAGCTAGCATCGACGCCTATAAATGCTTCCAAGCTTGTCAGGTTACAGAACATGCATCAGTCTGCTCTGAACAGTTGTTGCGTATGTAACAAATTGCCAAAATATAATAGAACCTCTCTTTAAACGCCAAAATAAAAGGTCCAAATGAATGGTCTGTTTAGCTTCCTTGTGTGATGTTTCACACAGAAAAATGTTAAACAGCTTAGCTAACTTTTGAACATTTAGCAGTACACTGCAGTGTAACAGTTAATGTTCTGAGCTTAATAGAGAAACGCAATGGTTAAAAATCCAACTAGCATGTTATAAACTAGTTATTTGTGTTCGCCTCCATTGAAGCAAAGGTTCCGAGTTCAAACAACACAGCTTACCATTTCAGAGCGAGCTTTCTGGGGTGCGATAATAAGCTAGAACTTGACTACGATTATGAGAATATGCAGCAGCCTTTCCTTCCCATGCTCTGTGCTGCTCTCGAGATCAATTTTGGCCTTCCCCTGTTCTCCAGGGTTCTGTTAAAAACCCCGCCCTAGCTTGCTGTCGTGCTTCCGCTTAGTGCATGCCCCAAAATATCTTTCGTCAATACAGATAGATAGAGGTATTTCGTAGATGTATGGGGTTTTTAGGGTTTAAGACTTCCCTATTAGCCACATGTGACTTGTGTTCAAGTTTGACGCGAGTTGTGTGTTAACCACCAAAATATTAAAGTGAAAATTTAAAACCGATCATCGTTAAGTTTGACTTGAAATGGGGTTCGAAGTTATGGGCCTTCTCATGCATTTAGTTTTCAACGTTTGATGGTTTCATGAAATGAAATGAAATTTTAACGTTCACAAGATTAAAAATAGTTTATGGGATTATGAGTTTCTTGTTTTTTTTTGTATTTTAGTTTTTTTTTTTTTATTCAAATTGATGATAAGCTAGCCCAACTTTCTAACAATCTCATCGTTGAAAAGAAAATGCCAAGAAGTTGATACTAACATATTCTCATAATTTTCTTTGATGTCTTTGAACGCATTACATTCCAAAATGAAATGTTTTTCCAATTCCACTGCCTCAGACGTGTAAAATGTACACACTCGTTCTTCCCAGGCTTCTTTAGGCCTTTTCCACTGTCTTGTTTCACACCAAAGATTATGCAAACTGGTTCTTAATTGAGCAATAAGAACCTTTGCCCTCCACGAAATGTTAGCTCCAATGTACTCTTTTTGTTGGAGATCATACGTAGGGTTGAATTCTTCAATGTAGTACTTCTTCTTTCTACCTAACTCTTTTCCCCAAACTTCTCCATAACAAAATTCTTTAGTTCCTTGTTATTTGTGGGACAAGCATTGAGGTAGATATTCCATTTTTGCATGCATGTGTAGTTTTGTCTCATCCATGTTTTATTTATTTCACTCATGTCTTCCTTGAAGATAACATTAGGTCATCTACCTACTCCCATTTGCTCAATTCTCTTTAGATATCTTATGATCTGCATCATAGCAATTGCTTCGATGGGAGTTGCTCCTATTTCATTCAACATTATCTCATAAGGCACCGAACTTTTTATTTTGAACTTGCTCATGATTAAGCGTCTTTGGATTTTCTCAATTTGCTTCCATTTTGAGACAGGGTGCTGCTAGCCCACAATTCACACCCATATAGCATCAGTGGAGAAACTAGGAGTCCAAAAAGCACTTTAATCGTTTTCCAATCCCATAACTATGCCTCTCTACATATGTTTTGAAGAGCATATAATGCTTTCCACTCTCCTAAGATTCTCTTCTTTCTGCAGTCCTCCCAATTAAGTTTGTTGTTGAAATCGATCCTGAGGTATTTGTACTCATTTACTTCTTCAAGATTGTTGCCTTCAAAGAAGAATGCATGCTGACTTTTATTCCTTTCATTAGAGAAAATCATTATCCTGGTCTTGTTAATATTGACTTGCATTCCCACTACTCTACAAAAATGCTCAAGGGCGGATTTTTTCTAAAGCGCAACTTTTTAGTTTATCAAAATCCAAAAATTATATTTTTGATGTTGTGTTTTTCCCTTCATTGTGGAAAATATGTTGTAATATCACATTATATAAAATATTTTGACTCGGTTAAATTACTAGCGGTTTTTAGACTCTCGATTTTTGCAACACATTGATTTTCCTATTGAATTCTTCTCTAATATAACATATTTAAAGACATAAAATTATAATGAATTTTCTTTTTCTTTTCCTTTTTAGTCAAAATAGTGCATAGGTAACAATATTACCAATGAGATTTCCATTAATATAGAATTGATTTCTTCAAGTAATAGAGAATTTTGCATCGTTCCAAGACTCGCGCAAGGGGAAACAAGCTCTCGTGAAGCAGAAGCTCGCAATAAAAAAACCATTGTCCACGAGCAAATTCTCCTTGATGCCAGAAATCTCCATTTATATGCCTATGAGATATGAAAGCTTCTTGAGCAAAAAAACAGGCATGTTTGCCTAGTGGCGCACAAGGAGAAAGAAGCTCTTGCAAACCAAAAACCCATAGTGGACGAATCACCATCTACAAGCAGAATCTCCTCAATGTCAAAAATTGCAATTGATATGCCTAGGAGGTTTGAAATCTTCTCGAGCAAAAAATAGGCATGTTTTTCTAGTGAATCACACTCCTCAAAAATTGTGCTCCATTCACTGAACACAATGTTAAACAGAGGCATAGAAGGGAGGTTGTTCTGTAATGCTTTGTAAGATCATGACATCAAAACTGAGGGACAGGGACAACCATAATCACAAACGCACTCCTAACATAACTTTCCCAACCTGCGTTGCCAACAATTAAGGCCAACACTCTTGACAAAAGTTTTCTCTTTAGTGTTGTTCTCTTTTTTTTTTAAATTAAATTGTAGTTCACTTTATAAATTATTTTCATACAAATTATAAGTAGTTGTGAGGGAAATCCTCATGTCTAAATGTAAGTTTATTTATTATTTGCAAATAGAAAAAGGCACCAAAACGTTATTGCAATGGAAAGTTTGACAAACATGCTCAAACTTACATTGTCAATGGGTAGGTAATATTGATGAGATTTCCATTAATGTAGAATTGATTTCTCAAGGTAATAGAGAATTTTGTATCGATCAAGTATGGCACAAGGGGAACAGGCTCTCTCAAAGTAAAAACTCGCAATGGATAAACCATTGTCCACAAATGGAATCTCCTCAATGCTGGAAACCACCATTGACTTTGAGAGAGTGTGGCACACAGTAACGGACTTTGAGCCAAAGAGATAGGAGCGAGATGACATCTTCTGCAGCATCATCTGGTCGGGAAACACAAGAGTGGATGAATCAGCCCTCTTTAACGCAGCCCTCTTCAACGCAAGTTTGTGCCTCTCCTCGCTCATTTCTGCCGTGTTGTTTCCCATTGCAGGTGTTCGTGGGTGCCCTTCTATGGAGTTCGAGGTGTGGTGGTCTTCATCAGAGTTCACAGTCCGCAGTTCAAGAGGCAGCAACAGAGTAAAAGGGGCACACAGATTACAGAGCGACTTCAAATAATACATGTTAAATATTGGGACTCTTTTGTGTTTCTTGTCTGGCTCATTGGGATTCATTGTGAGTATGCAGCACGCATTTTCTACCCTATAAGAATAGTCACATGTCCTGGAAAATAGTCGCATGCGACCCAGACAAGTCGCGTAGTCGCAAACCGATTCAAGCAAAGCAAAAGAGTCGCATGCGACTCAGACAAGTCGCATAGTCACAAACTGAAGGAAAATAGTCACATGCGACCCAGACAAGTCGCATAGTTACAAACTGGTGCAAGTAAAGCAAAATAGTTGCATGAGACTCATACAAGTCACACAGTTGCAATCTGAGATGGCATTGAGATGAAATTTTTTGGGCCTCTCGTGGCAATGGTGAATACTGTGTGAAATTTGACTCGCAAAAAATCTTCTTGAAGGTAGTGGAGATACGTTGTCGACTCTGATTACAAATTCTGATGTGATTATATACCCACTTCTGCACTGTCATTGATAGTTGTTTTGTATCATGCCGAGTAACCCTCGCTTGCTCATGCTCTATTGATTTATTTCCACATTGAATCTCTCTTGTTCATTCTCAGTCATTTTAAGGCTATGGAGCTGAGGCTACTATAGGCAGTGGATTTGGACATTCCCTCTGTTATGGACAGCCAATCATAAAGATTCATTTCACTCGGTTCATGTCATTTTTTTGCGTCTCCCCACTTGATCATGGATATTGACAGGATTAGGATCAGTCGCTCGAAGCAGTGGGTGAAAGTAGGAAGGGGAGGCCACTGATACAGACCATCCGCAGTTCAAGAGGTAGCTTATGTGACTTAGCAACTTGGAGTATTTTGTGTCTAGAGAAAGATATTAGCATTTCAAGGGAGAAAACCATTCACATAATCATGAACTCACACTGTTTCTAGTGAAAATCAAAGAAATAAGCAGCAGAAAACATAGTTGAACTGTGCATTCAACATTCAATATTCATTTGATGATGGGACAAGAAACTTCATAACCTGTGGAAACAAATGATATAGGGCAAGTGAAAATTGCCTCATCAGCCAAAGTTGGGAAGTGGGTTTGGGTCAATGCCAAACAGTATCGAGGCATTTTAAAACGAAGAGTAGCTCGTCTAAAATGGGAGCAGACAAGGAAAAAAAGGTCTCAAAGGGAAAGTACTTGTGTCCTTTACAAGAATCAACATTCAAACAAGGCCGCTTTACAAGCATATGGCAACAACAAGTCCAAAGGAAGAGGAAAAGTCATTAATGATTCTGCCTTATATAGTCCCACATCCACACCTCTCCTTTGGTCATCTGATCTTTATGTGAAAGAATTGTTAAATGTAAAAACAAGGTTGGAGGTAGTAGAAGCTAAAGAGCAGGAGAGAGATTGTACAATCCATATAATAACAACTGAAAACTAGGCTTTAGCAGAAAGCAACAAAGTTCTGGAGGAGCAAGTGGCATTGCTACAGGAAGCTCTCTTGATAGGGAAGACAGAATGGTAACGCATGAAGACGGAGCTGCAAAACATGAAGAAATTTGCAATGGAGAATATAGAGGCGATGAATGCGAAAACATCCCAGGATAAGGGGAAAGTAGTTGCCCAAATATACAACCATGAAGAGACATCAAGAGAAGAAAGGAAAGGAGAGTCCGCAAAACCCCCCCAAAACCTGGGCTCAAGTTATTAGTAATTTTGCAAAGAGAGAAGGAGAAACAAGCATTCAGGTTGACAGCATGCAAGATAGAGAAAGAAAGGAAAGACAAGATAGAGCAACAAACATAATTATTAAAGGGGTGAAAGACTATGGGAAAAATGAATGTACTCTCGACCTTGCAAGAGACTTCTTGAAAGACAAGTTGCAATGGCAAGGACAAATATGCCAAGCATGGAGAGTAGGCAAACTTAGCAGTGAGAGGGTCAGGCCCATAAAAGTCATCATGCCTAGCGTGCGTGATAAACATGTCATTCTAAGCAAGAAGCATCTCTTGAAGGGTTCCCGATTTTTTTTAGAAGAAGATTTAACTGTAAGACAACAAGAGGAAAGGAGGAACCAAATGATAAAAGTTAGGGTAGTAAGAGATGAGGGAAAGAGAGCATGGATTTACAAAGGTAAAGCTGTGACAGCGCAATTTGGACCTTCATCCAAAACAAGGCAGCAAAACAATAGCATAGGAGAGGCAATAAATGAGGAAGCAAGGACAGTTTGGGCAAGCAGGGACAAAGACTCAACTGTGAGTATTGCATATAAAAAAAAATAGCAATCAAGTCTCACCCAGGTTTCCTTAAGTTTAATTTGTTGGAACTATAGGGGTTACCCATGGAGAAGAAGACTTGGGTTAGGGCCTATTGCGGAAGGTAGAGACATAATTTTCCCCATAGAAACACATGAGCATGAAGGGTGCAAGACACCGTTGTTTGAAGGGTACTACAAGATAGCAGTATGGAACAAGGCATCAGGGAATGGAAAAGGGCATGGGGGTATCATGGTATTAGTGAGAGAAAAATAAGGTCATCTCATTCAACTAGAAAAAGAAGACCCAAATAAGCAATTTGTGTGGCTTAAAATATCGGAAAATGGAAATCACATCAAAATTGCAGCATGCTATTTTGCGCTGCAAGTTTCAAAAATCTACAAAAGTAGAGGCCTTGACCACAAAGATCCCTTTGCAGCCATAAAAGAAGATATAGCAATATATTCTCAACCAGGGGAAGTCCTTATAGTGGGGGATTTCAATGCCAAAACCGCAAGTGAACAAGCTAGCATTCTTTGTTGTAAAGAAGATTGTGACCCTATCTGGGTTACAGAAGAGAGTAATCATCAGTGGGAAATAATTTCAGAGGATAAAGGCTGCAATCCCTTTGGAGAATAATTGCTTACGCCTTGTGGGGCTTTCGATTTAGTCATTTGTAATGGTTTTACTAGGTGGGAAAAGTCCAGTAATTTCACTTGCAATACTTACAATGGAGCAAGTGTAGTAGATTATGTAATTTTCTCGCATAGTTTGTGTGAGAAAATGGAGACATTGTTGATTGGAGATCAATTTTGGGACTTAAAATCAGACTGCAAGCTAGTTTATTTAAGTATCCCTTGGACCGAAAAGAAACAGCTAGGGTCAAAAACTCAGTGTGTTCAACAAAATCCCCCAAAGGGCATAATTCTTTTGACTCCAAATAATTATAATACCTTTAAAATAGCGCTAAATAGGCTCTTCGAGAAGGAGGAAATCCCTTTTCATGGCCTTCGTAGCCACGAAATAACACATTTAATTCAAAACGCACTTGCTGAGTGCAAAATAGCAAAAATTAAGAAGTTCGAAACAAATTGCTTTCCGGTTAATGCTTGGTTTGACGAGGAATGCAAAAAGGCAAGGAGAAGGTGGAAGGAATCAGGCAAGGATAACATAAAGCTCAAAGAGTACAAGCAGGTATTAAGAAACAAAAAGGTGGATTTCATGGTTTCAAGGAGAGAAGAATTAATCTTCCTTGGGAAAAATAACCCCAAATTATTCTGGAAGGAGCTCCAACCGAAAAGGTGCAAACTGAAAACAACATTATAGCCTTTGAATGGTTAGACTATGCAAGACAAGATACCAAGGTTGACCCTCCTCCCTTGGTCAACACATACACAAAACTCTTCACAGTGCAAGAGTTAGAGATGGGTATCAAGAAGTTGGGTGTTGGAAAAGCAAAGGACTTAATTGAACTCCAAGTAGAGTATTTAAACTGGGGCTTAAAAATTCTTTCACCTAACATTACAAAAATCTTCAAAAACATCATACAACAGGGGCTCCCCTCATATTGGACAACTAGTATGGCAATACCTCTTTACAAGAGTGGTGACGTCAATAATCCCTCCAATTATAGAACCATAATGATAAACCCCTTGTTTGCAAAGTTATTTGGAAGCATGTTAGAAAAGAAAATCAACAAATGGGCAAAAGAAAGAGATAAACGTACTAAAGGGCAAGTGGGTTTTAGACCTAAACATTCCACAGTTGATCATTGCATAACTTTAAGGCGCATCATTGAAAAAGTCAGGGGAAAAAAGGAAGAGGTTTTTTGTTGCTTTGTTGATTTCAGAAAAGCCTTTGACATGGTGCCTAGGGATAAGCTTTGGCACAGAATGGAGGAACTCGAGGTTCCTAGGCATTTGAGAGTAGTTGTGCATAGACTGTATGAAGAGGTGAAAGTCAAAATTAGAACTTCAGCAAGGATTTCTGAAATTTTTAGAAGTGATATCGGGGTCAAGCAAGGTTGCCCTCTGTCTCCTAGCCTCTTTGGTTTATATATTGACAAGCTTGAGGAGTGGCTAAATTCGCAAGAGGGTGACGATTTCCATTTGAGAAAGTTCGTTATAAGGCTTATTTTGGACGCAGATGACCTTGTATTGATTGCTAAATCGACTCTTGGTTTGCAAGAGCACTTGCGTTCCCTTGAGTATTTATGTAGAAAGGTGGGGATGCAAGTCAATATTAGCAAAACGAAAGTAGTGGTTTTCTCTAACAAAAGAAAACATAATCATCATAAGTTCTACTTCGAAGGCAACATTCTGGAAGAAGTTGCAGACTACAAATACCTCGGAATTGACTTCAACATAAATTTAAATTGGGATGGTTGTAGAAAGAAAAGAACTTTGGGGGGTTGGAAAGCATTGTATGCTCTTCAAAACAAGTGTAGAGAGGCGGAACTGTGGGACTGGAAAACCACTCTAACTCTTTTTCAGCTTCTAGTGATTCCAGTGATTCTCTACGGTTGTGAGTTGTGGGCCAGCAGCACAACCAACATGCAATGGAAACAAATTGAGAAAATTTAGACGTGTTTGATTACAAACAAATTCAAAATTAAAAGTGCAGTTTCTTATGATATCTTGTTAAGTGAAACAGGGGCTGCTCCTATTGAAACAATTGCTATGGTGCGAGTCATAAGATATTTGAAAAAAATTGAGCAAATGGAAGAGGGTAGATGGCCTAAGGTTGTGTTTAATGACAGATTGTGCAAAAGAAAGAATACTTGGATGAGGAAAAATATCAAATGGTTTAGTAAATGGGGTATTTGCTTGGGCAGGTGTCCTACAAACAATAAAGAGATAAAAACTTTTGTTATGGATAAGTTCCACAAATGTACCTGGGAGAAAGAGTTAGGGAGAAAGAAGAAGTACTACATTGAAGAGTTTAACCCCACTCATGATCATCAACAAAAAGCGTACATAGGTGTCAATATTTCTTGCAGATCTAAAATTATTATTGCTCAATTAAGGACGAATTCTCATCAACTCCGTTGTGAAACAGGATGCTAGGAAAGGCCAAAAGAAATGTGGGAAGAAAGAGTATGTATTTGTTGCTCTTCCGGAAAAGTGGAAACAGAAAAACATTTCATTTTAGAATGTGAGGCCTTCAAAGACAGTAGGGAAAATTATGTAGGTATTCTGGCAGCTAGCTCCTGGGATAATCTATTAAGTGAAGAGTTTGTCGAGAAGCTGGGAGCATTTATTGTAAAACTCCACAGGAAAAGGGTTGATTACATGAGCCAGATAGAGAAGCAATCTATCCCATAGGCTATTTGTAGCCTCGTGGACGTTAAAATTATTTTCTTTCTTTCTTTCTATTCCTATGACGTCAGAAAGGTTCTCAAGCAAAAAACAAGCGTGTTTTCCCACTAGATCGCACTCCTTGAAAATTTTGCTTCATTCATTGAAGATCATGCTAAACAAGGGTGTGGAAGGGAGGGTGTTCTTTGATGCTTTGTAAGACCATGACATCAAAACCAAGGGAAAATGACAACCACAATCGCAAATGCACTCCTAGCGTAAATTTCTTGACCTGCGGTGCTGATAATTAAGGCAAACATCCTTGACAAAATATTTTCTTTAGCGTTGTTCTTTTTTTTTAATTAAATTTTGGTTCACCCCATAAATTATATTCATGCAAATTATAAGTAGTTGTGAGGGAAATATTCATGTATAAATGAAGTTTATTTGCTATTTGCAAATATAAAATGGCACAACTCTCTCTCTCTCTCTCTCTCTCACACACACACACACACACACTATATATATATATATATATATAACCAGCCTAAATCCATCTTAACTATGTATCTATCAAGTGTCTAGAGGGATCAAATCTCTTGAGGTGCAAACATTTTCTGAAGTTTTGCACTCAATAAAGAGGTTTGCACCTCGAAAGATTTGATCCCTCTCGATGCTTGATATATCCATAGTTAAGATGGATCTAGAATGGTTATATTGAGCTTGAGTATTATATTGTATTGGTGTGTAGTATTTTAGTGTTTTCATAATTTTTAAAATAGTAAATTTTATCTAGTTTATTGAATTTTAATAAAAACTTTAAAATATAACTTTTAATTTATTTTAATTTATAAAAATTAAAAACAAATTAAAAAAAAAAATAGAATTAAAATATATATATATATATATATATATATATATATATATATATATATATATATATATATATTTAAGAGAGATAGAAGTTACTCTTTAACTATTTTGATATTAAAAAGAAAAAGAAAAAGAAAACTATTTTTTTCTCTATTTCAATCTTTCATTCTTAACATTAATTACCATAAGATTTGTTACTTCTATTCCACATGTCTACTTTTACATTAGCTCTTAGACATAAATGGATTTTTATCTATATGATGATACCTACATAGTCTTTACTTTCAAGTAGATAAAAAGCCATTTATGTCTAAGAGCTAATGTAAAAGTAGACATGTGGAATAGAAGTAATCAAAGCTTCACCTCATAAAGGAAACCATTAGATCCACAATCTCGTATGGTTCAAACATTTAGAGATCAAACCTGTTACAAACTGGCTAAGGCTGAAGAGAGAGAGAGAGTCCAAAACCTGCTCCTCAAACACATCATCTGATGCAAGTGTATAGTTCCCTACTCAATATTTAGGTGAAGTTTGGAGCCTGTTGCTTTTGCCTTAAGGTTAATTTTCATCCAGTCTCCTCCCTACATAGAGTCTAAACTTTTGGGGACTTTACTCCTGGGCGAGAGATCCATCCCTACCTTGCTTTTTTCTCATCATAGGACATTGCCTCAAATTACACCACAACAAAGGCCTCTAATCCTCTTTAGTCGATTATCATTTCCCTAAAGTGCCTTCCCCTTTCAAGTAATCTTTAAACATGTCAGGCCATCTCTTACCAAGTAGAAAAGGGATGAATCAACCCATCAAAGAGGGCATCTATATATTGGACCTCACCTTTAGAGAGCTATGAGATGGCATCACTGTTCACCCCCTATATATGTATACATCGAAGCCACTCGCTTAAGATCCCTCTTGGTTAATTCCATGTTAGCTCTCATAGACTTCGAGAAGAGACTAACCACCATATTCCTTTTCCATATAGGATTTACTAAATGTGCCCCCTATATAAGCTAGAGACTAAGATGCACCTCATTTTCATGTGCCCCTTATACTACGTGAATAAAGGACACTATCTCTACCTTTATAGGGACTTAGTAAGCTCCCTCTTAACTTTCTTTTGGCACCACAACTAAAGATGCTTAGTCGTCTTCATCCAAAACATGTTCAAACATGTATCTCAGTTAATGCATGTTCCTCCACATTACAGGACTATCATGAGGATCACCTTATACTTTCACGTTTCTCTATCGAATCAAGGCAACAAGAGATCAATGAATCTTCGAAGCACTTCAAACCATAGAGTAGTGAGACCTTGAATCCACCCTTGACACTCCCCCAAGGGTGGTTGACCAATATCCTCGAGGCTAATTTGGAGGTTTCGATTTAGACCTAATACCATGCATTACCACAATGACAAATGGATCAATTCTAGACATATTTAGAACAAGGTGCCTCCTACCCATCAAACCACTACCCGAATTCAGTAGAGGAATGTGAGTTCTATCAGGAGTTTCTTTCCTCTTACCTTGAGTGTTAAGGGAGTTAGGATCCCTTACTCCTACATTCCCCCAAGATCATGCCTATGGTGCTCAATGACTTCAAGAGTGAGCTTGTACATTGCTCACCCTAAATCATCGGGACTAGGGGCCCTTAACGCCATCCTCATTCTTATTTTTCACTTGATCATCACTAAGATGTTCTAGTCTTGGACTCTCATTTTTTAGAAGTGCACCTATGACATTGCTATATTGATTTTTCTTTTGATTAGATAGGCCAGTGATTAGAATAGCTAGACACTTATCTATGATGTAATTTTTCTTTCACTTTATAGCTTTTGGGATTATTTAGGAGATGCTCTACACTCTCATATTTTATTCACACTCAGTGTATATTTTAGCCCCACTTACATAACTTTATGGTCACTCATTATATGTTAATGGCATTATCCCTATAACAACTTCCCCCCTTCAAGTATTATCTAAACACGTTAACCCATCTCAAATAAGTAAATAAGGGATGAATCATGTCATCAAAGAGGCATCTATAGATTGGACCTTACCTCTAAAGAGCTACAAGATGGCATCATTGTTTGAGCCACTATACATGTAGACCTTAGAGCCATTCACTAAGGATCGCCCTTGGTTAGCTCTATGTTGACTCTCATAGAATTTGGGTGGAGATTGATCAACATATTCCCTAAGCATATAGGATGTACCATATGTGCCACATATATGAGTCAGAGACCAAGATGCACCTCATTTTCATGTACCCCTTATACTATGAGATTAAAGAACACTAGCATTGCTTTATAGGGAGTTAGGAAGCTACCTCTTGGCTTTCTTTCGACATCAAATAGAGATGCTTAGCCATGTTCATTCGGGTGATGTTAAAACATGGATCTTGATTCTTACGTCCCACTGCATCACATGGCCACTAAGAAGATCACCTCACACTTTCATGTCGCTCCATTCAATTGAGATAGCAAGAGACTAGGGAACCTTGAAAGAACTTCAACCATAGAGTATTGGGACCTCATATCTCCTCTTGAAAAATCCCTCAAGGGTGGTCGACCAATATCCTTTAAGCCAATTCATAGGTGCTAGTCTAGACCTCAAATCACACACTACCATAGTGGTGGATGGAACAACTTTAGACAAATTGAGAATAGGGTGACTTGTAGAAATTCCTATGTATATTAAAAATTGATCATGTAATTTACTAAAACATAACACTCAAATCTACTCTACTCATATGCGAAAGAAATTCACGACCGAGAACACAAATCATAAACATACATCAAGATTCAACAAACATACACAGAGATTTATCTAGGGGAAAGCAACTGCTCGCAACCCCTTCCTATCTATATTGAATTAATCAAAGATTCTGGATGAACACAATATGATTGCTCAAGCTTGAGCACAACTTGCACCTCTATCTTATATCATGTTTCTTCACTGTCTGACTCGTGCCAATACTTAGGCAATTTATTAGCCTACCAAGCTCTTATTTCCTTGTGTTGTTACTTAAGGAATTAGCCTCTGTTAATTAGGGAAATTCCACAATCTAGATTGCGCAATTCCTTTAGGCCAATATCTCACTGCATGTGATGAGCTCCATCATTAGAAATATTTGGAGGGGTTAACGGTCACCTTTTTGCCTTCTTATATCTCTTTTTCTTGAATTTTTATTATTATTTGGTTTTATGATGCTGATATAGGTGGTGAGTAAGGCTAACATACTATGAGTGCCTAATATGAGGTTGAGTGCAGAAAATCATGAATTATTAAGCCTTTTTATAAGGATCTTATCATAAAATCTTGGAGGAGACGACAAGGAGATATTATAGGAGGATTGTCTACCCTCCTTGACTCTTAAAGGTGGCCAAAGGATCCCAAGGATTCTCCCCAGCAATTCGAATTCCAGAGGTAACCAAGCAACTCAAAGAGGAGTGCACCCGATCTTTGTTTATTGGGAGTCAAGTGGACTCAATCACCATTTTTCCAGGGAGTTATTGGTAGTTCCCCTATAGAATAAATAGAGTAGAGCTAGAGCTAGGAAGGGTTAGCCAATACTAGTTGATTCCAGTCGGAACACTGTTGCGAGTTATTGAGCTTTTTATTATTTTGGTGATCAAACTTTCAAAGATGTATGAGGTTATTCTTTTATGAAATGAGCAATCTGATTTAAGTTTCAGAGAGCTAGGCTCGTGGGTTAGGGCTCAATCCATGTGCCTGAGCCTCTCTGCTATATTGGTTCTTTGATTTATGTCATTTCATTAGCTCCGCTTCTGATAATTTCATTTATGCTTCAAGTTGTCGCTTAGTCTTTGCTTTCAGTTTGTTGTTGTAGTTTTCCATTTGCTTGTGAGTAGCATAATATAGGAAAAACTCCAAAAGTTGTGGTCAAGCCTCCCCCTCTCAATAGAGTTTGAGTAGGGTAGACCTTCCCACAAGCCAAAAATTGCTTTTTGTTTGAGTTTAGGGAAGAAACTGCATTACCAGGTCTGAGTCTCTCTTTCACTATTGTTATCACGCATTTTTGTCAGCTTTCTGTCCATGAATCCACAGGTGTGTTACACTTTTGAACCTTGCTTTTACGCCTCCATTCCTTGTTGTTTTCCGCTTATTTTCAACTGATGCACCCACCTTTTATTCCCAAAAACACTTAAAACCCTTCAGCCGCCTTGTTCCTTTGTTTTGTTATTCATGGTTGCCTTTACCTTTTTAGCGCAAAACACTTGAAAAACATCAAAACCCGACTTCTGCCTTATCTCCTTGAAATACCTGCTATCGTACATTGCGAACCGCATTTCGCAATCCTTACCTCCATCGCAAATTGCAATCACAGTTTTTCGTTGGTTTCGTTAAAGACTCACCGCTCATCGTTGCCGATTGCGATAAACTCGCCGCTTCGTAAATCGCAACGCGCACCCTTTTTCCCTTTTTCCTTACAACTTACCGCAATTCCCGCATCGCAGATCGCATCCCGCACTTTTTATTTGGTTTCGTTAATACTTACCGATCCAACAGCCGATTGCGATCACGCTCCGTCGCCGGTCCCACTGCCACGTCATCCCTATCGCAATCTTATCTCGCAGTTTTTATTTTCTTTCCGTTAATACTTTTTGCCTCCGAACCCCAATTGTGATATTATCGTACTCCTTTGCCACGTCACCCATCGCAGTCACTCATCGCCCCTTTTTCCTTTTCCCTTAAGACTTACCGCTCCTTATTTTTTGCCGATTACGATATTGCGACATCGCATATCGCAATTTTTACCACCCCACAAATTGCACGCTGCAACCTTTTTACCTTTTCATTAACACTTACTGCTTCCAAACGCCAATTGCGATATTGTTATCGCGCTCCGCCACTCTTCCGCGCCTCACTTCGCACATCACATCATTTAGCATGTTCCCTTTAACGCTTATCGCTCCAACTTCGTGATATCGTGATTGCGATATCGGTCCCACCTCCACATCGCATCTCCGCCATTGCTTATTTCCATTCATTCCGCTCCAAAGCCATTCTTTCCATATCATAAGGTTTTACAAGGTTCAAACCCCCACTTTCCACTTCTAAGCCCTCATTTCATGTGTTAAGCCCTCAATTAGCCTTTTTATTCTCTCCAAGCTGCAAATCAACACTCTTTTTAATTATAATTAAGTCATGGATAACTTAGTTGAATGGGTAGAAGCATGGTAGGTAGATCATAGGATAAGTAGAGTGCATTTAGTCGTTTGGCAGAGTTAAGTGTGGTTTAGAATTAGTTTCTTTTCTGCCATTTATTTTCAACAAGCTAGCTTAGTTTCTTTTCAATCATTTAATTTATGCAAATTAAATTAGTTCCTTTATGCCATTTCCTTCCAGCAATTTACTTTCCAGTTCTTATCACAGTTTAAGAAATAACACCCTTTAGTAAAGCAGAAGAGGATGACATGAGCATAATGCATCTGTTGTGTATATAGCACTGTCACCTCCAAGTTTGTACGAACCCTGGGTTGATAAAGTAAAGTAGGGCAGCCCCTAGGAGTTGCAACACTCTTGGTGCAATACCAGGGCTCACCAGCATGCACCACTCGTACACACTTGGAATAGTTTACAACCGAAGTACACTACCCTTGAACTCCAATCTCAACTAGGTAAATTGAATTCTCTGCATGCATCAATTATTTTGGGTTGATTGATTAATTAAGTGGTTGATCACTACAGTGAGTTGAAGTTCCACTTCCACTCTTTGATCTTCCACTAGTTCATCTAGCAATAACTCAATTTAACTGAAATAGATAGCTAGAAATTAGCAATCAATCATAATGAATCGAACTCAAGTGTCTCCAACTCGAATTAACTAAGTTAACTGAGTGACAAAGACCATGTCACCTCAATTAACTACCTCCAAGTATTCTTTTGAAATTAAAATTCGAATTTTAATCTAGTTTGACTAAGGCAGTATCAAAACTAGATTTTCTTGCTCCATTTTCAATACTCCCTCCAAGAAGGAAAGGGATTATCAGTTACCCCGATCCTGACTCTATGGAACTCAAATTTTCCTCTTGACAAAGCCTTTGTCAAAATATCTACATATTTCTTTTCTATAGGAACGTATTCCAACAACATAATCTTCCTCTGCACATAATCCCGTAGATGGTTATATCGGATATCGATATGCTTGGAT
The DNA here is from genome assembly GCA_034641835.2 of Pinus albicaulis. NCBI lineage: Eukaryota > Viridiplantae > Streptophyta > Pinopsida > Pinales > Pinaceae > Pinus > Pinus albicaulis. Next base: position 938,987,796 of record CM076573.1, read on the forward strand.
CTATCATGAAATATAGGATTCTCATAGAGTTTGATAATACTATGATTATCACAGTAAATCAGAGTAGGATCCATATTCTAACCAAATAACCCAACAAGAATATTTCTCATATAGACAGCCTCACATTTTGCTTGACTTGCAACCATGTACTCCACTTTTGTTGAGTTGAGTGCCACAAATATCTACTTCCCGTTGTACTAAGAAACTGTTGTTGACCCAACACTGAAAATGCCTCTTGAAGTGATCTTCATGTCTGATGGAATCCATGCCCAATATGCATCTGTGAAGCCTTGCAGCTTCACTCCCTCTGTCCATCTGTATGAAAGAACAAATTGAGTAGTGTTGAGAAATTAGGGTTTTTAATTCAATTTATCTTCTTGATAATTACTTGTGAACTTGCTATGCTTCTTTTACTTAGATCTTATCTTCGTTAGCTTATTATGTCTTTCATCAATTCAATTATCGAAACACAAGAGACACAAATTTCAGGCTCTTCAAGCCAGGGCCAAAACCTCTCCCTCTTGGAGAGGAAAACCCAAATGTAATTCTTCTTATAGATGTTCAATTGACAAATACCAAGACCATGACTCAGACCCTTGACTTCGGTATGACTCCAAGACCTTGTCACTGCTCTTCTAGGCTCCTTATGTTTCTCTTACTTTTTTGCACTACTTTACACTAGGCCTAGGGAAGCTCAGTCCCTAGTCTTCGATTAGTTCTCCCTTGATCTAGCCTCTATCACCCAAACACTTCTCCTTGGTCTACTTTTCTTCGTCCATAGTGTCCTAGACAGAGATTACTCTTTATGTTGTAGCTATCGTTTTCATTGTATATGACTACCCAAGACAATAGGATATGTCCAATAGTATTGCCTCTCCATAGTCTTCTTTGCGTACTGAGTTGCAAACAAGGTTGACTGAGACCCTATCCCTTTCTTCGCACGTATTTGTAGCCTCTCCTTCTGTGGTATATCTCCTCCTTTCCTTGCATTGCATCTCAAACTTAGATCACAGACTTAGACCCAAAAACAAGGAGCTTATATCCTTCATTGTAATGTCTTTACATAGCACATTTTTGGAACTCAATTGTAGACCTTGACCATTAGAACAAAGCCTCCTTTCTTTTGCTGGACAATCACCTTTCTCGTACCAAATCACAATCCTTTCCTTGCGTTGTAATGAGATCCTTCCACGTATCCACTTCAGACCTTAACTCATACTTCATTAAAGAACTTGATCCGAACTTGTTGGTGTCCAAATGAGGCCGCAGACCCTCCTTTATATAGGGATTGTCTCTCTCTTCTAGGTTGACATGACAATCTAATGGTGAGACGACTTCAAGGAGCACTTTGACAAGGTGTTTGGAGCATACAATTACATCAATGATTGTCCTTTACAAGTGTAACAACACTTCATATACATGACTCTAAATTATACATTTATGACAAGATGAAAAACCCCTGAAGACATCAAGAAGAAGTCTTTGACATATAATAAAAACTCCTTGCTCGTGAAACCCATGAAGAAAGCTTTAAAAAACACATTCTATTATATTTTTCTTCTTCATTACATAAATTCATACTTACAAGTCATTATGAAGACTGAACCTAGTTACACTTTTCAACACTCCCTCTTAACTAGGGAGGTATTCATAATGGTACATGGTAACTCTCAATCTGAAGAATCTCATAAAAAGAATCTGATTGGTAATCCCATATGTATAGCATCATATTAAAAAACATTGTCATAGTGCAAGGCCTTCAATAACAACTCCATCTCTCCACGATATATTTGAGATACAACGCTGGCGAGACCAATGATGAGTAGACACCCTCATCATTGTCTCTCTTGGATCATATCCCACTCGGGTTCATTCAGGATATGTCCACTGGGACTATCCTTACTGTTGGATTCTCAGTCCTCAAATAATATCCATACTTCCACGACTACTCTTTCCTTGGATGCCCTTATACGTCACCAAAGGAGTATCGGATGCCAGATGATTACCCAATCCTTCATTCTGCCTTCCCAGGTGAAGACTAGAATGATGCGTCTATCTCTACCTCTCAACTAAGGAGGACATTTTCCAAAAAGGAATGTACTCATTCCTATATAAAGAATGTACCTAAGCTCCCTCTTGGCTTAGGAACTACCAAGTTTATTCTAAGTAAGAAACTCATTACCAGGATCCCTCTTAATCATGGACCTATAACAACAATGATGAAAACACTCGTCTGCTCATAAAGAGCTCCTTTCTTTGATGTCATGAATTTCTTCGATGTTGAGGAGTCTTCATCTTTGGGATCACTTAACTAATGCATAGATCATCTATTACTTTCATCCATGAGTCATGTATTCATTCTGTTAGAAAGTGATCCATTAATATTCTCATCTGGTCTAGCTTCATGTCATGTTGCTCTTCTTCAAACCATATTTATTTGAAGGATATTTCATCCTGACATATGGTTATCAATTGTGGAAGACATCTACTTCCATTTGGCATCCCTGCATAAGCTCATCAGATATTATTCAATTATAAATATGAATAATTAAATCGAAAGTTACCTTAGTGATGATCTTTCACCATGACATCCTTCTTGTAGGCATCTTCATCCTTCGTACAGGTTGACACATCTCGTAAAGATATGTATTGTCAAGGGTCTCCATCTTTACCACACTTCTTATCAGAGTCTTCATATGTTCCGAGGAGATTTCCCAGTCAAGTATTCTGGGATTTCTTGGATGTTGGTTGCTTATTTCCATGGTTGTACTTCTTACGATCTCTTCCTCTTTATTTCTCCACATAATTCAGGAAATTCCAATGTGTATCTCCTTGATAATCACCTCATATTCCATATGAGAACATATTATGTCGATTTCATCTGCCGCGGAACATGTCTATTGACAACCTGTGCATCAAAAGAGTTTTTTCTTTCTTTGATCATAATTCTAAAGATAGAAGTATACTACTTGCAACCATATGACATGAATACATAGCATTGAGTGTCAGCATAAATATATATGTACCTCATTTCTTTTGAGTTATCCTGCATCAGTTTTCCTTAGAGTGAAGAGTTTCATTCCCTTTACCTACTTCATCAATATGTCATCATATCCTAATCCCAAAATTCTGTAAGTCATAATTCTCGATGAAATTTTTTGCTTTCTTTCTAACCATTAAATCCAAAGAGGACTTCATTAGAAAAGTGTCAGCACTTTTTTCCATATATATTACTGAATGATGAACCGAGATCTCGATAATTGCCTTCTTATAAATTTTATATACAATGAGGCTCCCATGAGCCACTTCTTTCATTACATAAGTGTATTGTAGACATCCTCCTATGACAAGTGCTCCTTCTTCAATGCTTCTAACATGATGCTAATTTTAAAGTGATGTATCTATCTAATATACAATTATTCCTAACATACTATTTTAGAACCGACATATACCTCTTAAAGAGGAAGATGATCTCAATCATATTCCTCTACCATAACATCAACCCATATTGTTTCTCTACTTCTTCCTTAAATGAGGATGGCTCAACCTCTACAAGATCGCTCATCAGAGTCGTGTAGCCGGTGTCCGGTGACCTCCTCTGCCTGCGTTGTGATGTGAGTGCTCCCACATTCTCTCTAGCATCATGCAATAATCTGTCAACTTCCCTGGTTTGCTTCCTTCCTTCCCTGGATGTCTCTGATTGAGTGGGTGTCTCCACTCTTTATTCCTCTGCTTATGGTTGCTCCAAAAATTCTTGAGGTTCTTCCTTTGGAGCTAAAAGCTCTTGATATGAATGCAACTGAAGCTCCCTCTCAATAGAACACTTCATTGCCTTCTCCTCATCAAACTTTACATTTCTCCTAACAATTACCATCCTGAGAGATGGCATGTACACACAATAGTTGTGAGGTGTTTTTTGTGTACCCCACAAATATTCCTAACTCAATTGTAGGTTCTATATTTTTCCTTGATTCCTTGCAAACATGACAGTAAACTGATGATCCACAGATCTTGAAGTGTGACACATATGGTTTCTTCCCTGAAAAAGTTTCCACTAGTGTAATCGTGCCAAGAATTTGATGAGGATTCATGTTCTGCGAATAAATAGTTGTGTTGCATGCTTCAGCCTACAAGTGCAGTGGCAAGCCTTGGTCATGCAACATTGCCCTTGCATCTCCCACAATACTTATGTTCTACCTCTCAGCCACCCCATTCCGATGTGGGTTATGGGGTGCTATCAACCCTCTTCTTTTGCACATAAGCTCTTAAACTCATTCTACACATATTCTCCACCATTATCACTTCATAGAGCCTTCACTTTCCTACCAATATCTTTCTCAACAAGTTATTTAAATTCTACAAACTTGGAGAATGTTTTGTCTTTCTTTTGCATGAAGAAGACCCAACACTTCCATGAGAAATTATCTAAAATATATAACATAATACATGTGCATGGTTGTGAAGGCTATCAAGAAAGGTCTGCACAGATCATAGTGGACTCTTTCAAGGATTGCTTGTACTCTATTGTCCCGATCATTAAAGGTGGATTTTGTGTACTTCCACAATGTACACCCTTTGCATGTGTCTCGCTACTCTAGTGCACATTTTGGAGGACTATAGAAAGTTGCTGCATGATTTTCAAAGATCCATGAAGCAAATGGCCAAGTATTATATGCCATAATTCACTGGTATCTCGACTTGTGCACCTTCTCTGCTTTTGTGCTCAGTGTTGCACAATATACCACTTCAAATTTTTAGAGGTTCTTCACTCAAACCCTGACCTGCTTTGCTTTTCCCGTGGCGATATGTCTCAGAAAAGCCTTTCCTTTGCTAAATATCGCATCGTAGCCAAGGTCTTCCAACACTGCTATAAAAACTAGATTCTTCTTCAGACTTGATACAAACATCACATATTTTAGCTTGAGAGGGGAGCCAGACTCCCTATGAAAAGTAAATGTATCAATATCGGTCACACTATACCTTCCTTCATCTCCCATCTCGATGTGCATTTGGATATCCTTCTCCTCCAAGTCACTGAAAAATTTTGTGTTCCCTGTCGTGTGGAACGAGGCACCACTATTAAAATACCACACACTACCCATCATTGTGCTTGCCATGCAAGCAATGAGGGTGAATTATTACTTGAATTGGGAATCCAAAGCTATTCCTACTACTCCTCCTAAGGGCTCCTTTCCCACCTTTTTGTGTGGACACTTCGTGGCATAGTGTCCCAACTCATGACAGTGAAAGCACTTGATTTTGGACAAGTATTTCTTCTTGCCCCCTTGGCCATATTCTACTTTGGATTAGGATTTATTCCCTTTCCCTTTATTTTCCTTTCCATCTAAGGCACAATTCTCCTCATCATCCCACTTGGATGAGGTTCCATCTCTGGTGTTCCCCCTGATTTCTTCTTGCACCAAATTTGACCAAAGGCGCTCCCAATTTGTTAGCTTCTCCCTCCCATTTACAGAATACTGGTAGTTGTGCCAACTCTTGAGAAGGCATATAAGTGTTAGGCTCACCAGATCATCTTCTACAACTGTAACATTAACACTCCCAAGTTCATCATGACATTGTGTGAACTTGCTCAGGTACTGTGGTATTATGTTGCCCTTCTGCATCTTGGTATTATGAAGCTTGTCCTTCAGTTCCAGCTTCCTGTGGTCACTATTGTTTTGAAAAAAAATTGTTAATTCTTGCCACATTGCATACAAAGTCTCTTTCTCGTGGATATCAGAGACAATATGGTCTCGTACTCACTCCAATATGATCCTCTGAGCCTTCGCTGCAGACTTCTTCCATTTTGCTAAATTATGATCATAATATGTTGGTGGTTTTAGGATCTCAGTATATATGAATTGCTTTAACCCATTATCTTCCAGCACAACCTCTATCCTATCCTTCCAAGCAACATAATTCTCGAGGTCATACTCGATTCTCAGTTCATAGAAAGGCAACATGCTAGCTCTGAAGAAATTGATCCTGCAAACTTGATCTTCCTACAAAGACAACTTCAAATTCTCTTATCTACTGTGAATCCTGATATGATACCATGTAGAAATTCCTATGTAGATTCAAAACTGATAATGTAATTTACTAAAACATAATACTCAAGTATAATTTACTCATATTTGGAAAGAAATTCACTATCAAGAACACAAATCATAAACATGAATCAAGATTCAACACACATACACGTAGATTTATCTAGGGGAAAGCATATGCTCAAAACCCCATCCTATATGTATTGCATTAATCAAATAATATGGATGAATAGAATATTCTTTCTTAAGCTTGAGCACAACCTGCACCTATATCTTCCATACTGCTGCTTCACTAACTGAATCAGGCCAATACTTAGCCAATTTCTTACCTTTCCAAGCTCCTATTTTCTTGTGTTGTTCCTTGAGGAATTAACCCCTATTAATTAGGGAAATTCCACAATCTAGATTGTGTAATTCCTTTAGGCCAATCTGTGACTTCATGCACCACCTATAAAACTTTAAATAGTTTACAATTGATAGTACACTGCCCTTGAACTCCAATATCAACTAGGTAACTCGAATTCTCTGCATGCATTAGTTATTCTGGGCCAATTTATTAGTTAACTGGTTGGTCACTACAGCGAGTTGAAGTTCCACTTCCACTCTTTGATCTTCCACTACTTCATTTAACAATAACTCAATTTAACTGAAATAGATTGCTATAAATTAGAAATCAATCATACTGAATTGAACTCAAGTGTCTCCAACTCAAATTAACTGAGTTAACCAAGTGACAAAGGCCATGTCACCTCAGCAAACTACCTCCAAGTATTCTGCTGAAATTGAAATTCAATTTTTAATCTAGTTTGACCAAGGAAAAGTCAAAACTAGATTTTCTTGCTACATTTTCAACATGTCTCCTACCCATCAAACTACCACTTGACTTTAATGGAGCAACAAAGCTTATTTCCTTTAACCTTGGGTGTTAGAAAAATTATGAACCCTCATATATTTCCCCAGATATTGTACCTATGGAACTAAACAACTCCGACAACAAGCTTGTACCCTACTTACCCCCCATCTCCCTCGATAACTAGGACTAGGAGGGCTTAGCATCATCCTCGTTGTTCTTTAACACTTGATCATCACTCGGATGTTCTAGTCTTATACTCTCATTTTGTATTAATGCACATATAACACTATTATATAGCTTTTGATTTTAATTATATATTATAGTGATTAGATTAGCTAGACACTTGTTTATGTTGTACTTTTTCTTCCACTTTCTAGCTTTGAACATTGCCTAGGAGTTGCTTCTACACTCCCACATTCTATTCACAATTAATGTATCTTTTATTCCCATCGACCTACTTTTGTGGTCAATCACTAGACATTAATAACATTATCCTACCTTATCTCATCTTATTCAAAAACGAAATTTATGGTCTACAAAACATGTGAAATGAACTCTTATCCAAAAAGCTCTAGAAAAAACAGAGAACTAGAACCTACAAGATATACCATTTCATAAATTTATTAGATAGGAGAAGAGGTTGCCTCCCTAAACTCATCTACAACCATAGTACGTTTAGCCAGCAATTTGACCTTTTTCCAATAAGAAATCTACTGTTGTATTCAATTCCCTAAAAATATGTGTGAAAGAACAAACACATAGGGTTCTAGTAGATGATCACCAATTGGATTAAGGATAAAGTTATGTAATCATGATATCCCTTTCATCCAGTTGATTAACGACAATGAATCCCCAATTTTTTTAATATGAGTTACATTTGTTTGTAGAGCACATTTATCTTAAAGCCATGGAATTTGAAAATTTGCTGGAATCCATTCCTAAACATGCCTTAAAATTTGCATAAAGAGAGTTTAATCAATTAAGAACTGCACCATCATTGCTAAATCCTTAAGGAACAAAGAAATCATTCATTATGCTTTCTCTACACTCCTGCACCTTCGCACTCTGCAAATTGCAATGTGAAATTCTCATTTTCTTGCACATTACTTATAATAATAATTTATTTTCTTGTATATTAATAATAATGTCAATGAATCCTTAACAAATCCTCCATTTCCATTTAATATCCAAAGATTAGAAATTCATTTTCCTTTTCGTTGTTTATGCCAAATTATGTGTGGTTTTTCTTGAATCTCAACAACTACTAACAAACAATATTTATCTACACATTTGATCACCCTCGCTCGCCCTTCAAAAAATCCAGTGCCAGAGAACAAGTCCTGCAAGAGTTCAAGCTACTATTGGAATTTTACAAGGATGAGGAGGATATCAACATCACCACCACCGACCATAGCCTCGGTGTTTCCCTCGCAATGTTTTGCGCCTTCGACATTATCATGAACGACCTCATTAAACCCTCTGGTAGAGCCATAATGATTCCCGTGATTGTCATATCCTTTGAAAACTCTCACATGAGAAACGATGCATTCAATAAAGTTTTCAACAAGCTCCCTAACACATCACTTAACAATGGTTAATAAATCAATAATGGTCAAAATTAACAATGGTATACACACTTTTCACCTACAACGCTTTGTAATCCATAATATATCAAAATTCAACTTACAACACTTGTGTAATGCATCATATATCAAAATGTACTACATGTAAATGACACATGTTGCAACCACAACCACACTCTTCCTAGACACCATCTTCATTTTCTTCGCTTCGTTCCACTATTGATGCAACAACAACACTTCACGTATAGTGATTTGATCCTTCTTCCAAAATCTAGATAAGGTAAGATTGTAAGGTTTATATCATGGGAGAAGCAATAAATGTGTCTTGGTGTGCCATCCGTTGTTGGGCTACATAGATGTCAACATCAAGCTATGGGTTGATACCGACAAGTCATCGTTTGATCCTTCTTCCAAAATCTAGATAAGGTAAGATTGTAAGGTTTATATCATGGGAGAAGCAATAAATGTGTCTTGGTGTGCCATCCGTTGTTGGGCTACATAGATGTCAACATCAAGCTATGGGTTGATACCGACAAGTCATCGTACATAAAGAATCCAAGGGATGCCTTCCACTAGCACAACCTGGAAGCATATCTGCACACGACGACCGACATGCAAGGGGAAAAGGAAGAAATTATTCCATCGCTAGGGAAAACCTATCATCATACCACTTAGGTATCATTAACACAACTTATAGAATAAAATATTTTGTGCATTCAAACTATGCAAATACTTGCTTATATTAAGAAAAATGATAAATAAAGTGTGAGATTGGAAAAAAAAAAAGTGAATGTGACAAGGATTTTAATGGAGGCCACATAAAGTTAGTCAACCAAACTATATTTGTTATTTGTTGTAAACAATTGCTAAGATCATAAGAAAAACCACAAATAAAAGTTTAATTGCAATTTCATAATACTATTCAAACCAACGAAACTACCGTATGCATTATCGTATACGTTAGTACCTTTGACAAAGATATGATTAAATTATCATACTCGCACTATCACAATGTGGGATGAATGCTTCTCTTTTAATTGTGAGACAAATGCTTCTGCTTTGATTTGGTCATAAGGTTAAATTTGATTTGGCCATAGTAAATGTTTCATTGTGTGGAGGGAGTTTCCTCTGTACAATGAAAGTGCTGCAAAAGGAAAGCTCGACACAATGAGAAAATGACTATTGTATAGCAAAATTGTACTTTGACATCTTTATCTCGTTATTCACATTTGGACAAAATGTTCATCAAAGCGAATTTCAAATATTTTTCTACATGCAAATTGTCCAAAAGATAAACAAATAATGTTATAAAAATGGACATCCTTGTAGATTGATGATCTTTTATTAGTTTTATGGGTTTTTATACATCGAAGCTTTGAAGTTATTGTCGTTGAAAGCACAAAGTGGGAAAACAATTTTTTAACGGGTTTCAAAAATTTTAAGTATAAAATATATATATTTTTAATGCGTTATTTTATATATTTATATATTTGTATTATAATAATATTAATTGTTTTTAGTCCATGGGGACTTGGATAGATGGTTATCAAGTGTTTTGTTAAGGCACTCCTTGATGTGAAGTCACCGGTTCAATTCCCTGCCCAGGGTGATATATTGGACATGATGAAGATGTAGTCCTGCCATGATGAAGATGTAGTCCTGCCAAGCTTACAAAAAACAATATTTATTGTTTTTAAAATAAAATTTATTATTAAATAAATTTGATTTTGTCATAGTCAATGTTTCTTTGTGCGGAGGAAACTTCCTCTACACAGGTTCAATTCCATGCCCAGGGTGATATATTGGACATGATGAAGATGTAGTCCTGCCAAGCTTACAAAAAACAATATTTATTGTTTTTAAAATAAAATTTATTATTAAATAAATTTGATTTTGTCATAGTCAATGTTTCTTTGTGCGGAGAACCTTCCTCTACCCAATGAAAGCTCTGCACAAGGAAGGCTCCACACATTGAGTATTGTATAACAAAATTATACTTTGACCTCTCCATCTCCTTATTCACATTTGGACGAAGTGTTCACCAAGAGGATTTCAAATATTTTTGCAGGCAAGTTATCCAAAAGATAAACATGAAACATTATAAAAATGGACATCCTTGCCAATTGATTATCTTTTATTAGTTTTACGGGTTTTTATACATCAAAGCTTTGAAGTTATTGTTATTAAAGCAGAAAGTGAGAAAACAATTTTGTAATGTTTTTATTTAAATATAAAATAATTTTTTTCTTTTGTTTTTTGTTTTTTGTTTTTTTGTTTTAAATAATAATATTGATTGTTTTTAGAAATTGATAAAATTTATTATTAAATAATTTTGATTTGGTCATATATTTAAATCAATTTAATTTATATATATGATTTTTTTTTTTTTTTAATAACTGAAATGGGTATGGATTTTATTAGTAGAGAACTTTGAATGGCCGTAGCCTTACATCTTTCAGTGCAATTCTTTTACATTTTCTGTTTCCAACAATTTTCAAAATTCATGGTATACAGACTGTTTCTGGATCTCCGCCATTTGTACTTAGATCTCCTTGGGCCAAGAGGCAGCCTTTGTTGGCATAGGAGTCTGCCTCTTTGTTTGATTCTCTGAGAACGTGATAGCATTTGAAGGAAGTGAAGTCTTGGAGAAGGAATCTCAGCCTTTGCAGATTCTTATTTAAACCAGCTTCTTTGAATTGGCCTTGCGTATGTATTATTTTGATCAGGATTTCTGAGTCTCCGAATGCTTGCAGCTCCCGATGTCCTCTTTCTTTGGCTATTTGGAAAACTTTTATCAGGCTAAGGATTTCTGCTTGATTGTTAGTTCGTTGTCCTAGACCCCAACTAAAGGTTTCAATGACGCCTCCATCAGAAAAGTATATGAGTCCTCCAGCTCCTGCTGTCCCAGGGTTGCCTTTAGAGGCACCATAAAAAAAAGTTGTTGTTATTCCTTGCTTCCTCCACCAATTCTGAAAAGCTTCATCCTTTTCTCTTAGCCTCCACTCAGGATTTCTGAGGGGTTTTTTTGTGCTGTGTATCCGTTGGATGAATGCTTGAATGCCAAGCCAATTCTTTTCCTCCTGCTGCATCGAATTGTCCTCTTTGATTTCCTGAAAATTCAAAATTTCTAGAAGAAGTCCTTTTGCTTTTGCTGCTACCATGTTGGGGGTCCAAGTTACGTTGTTAAATATCTGCTCATTTCTAGCTAGCCGTAGCTTCCAACACACTAGCTTGGGGAGAGTGATCCAGATTCTGGCCCATGATGAATTTGGGGAGAGCGACGGGTATCACTCTTTCCATGAGAGGAATAAATCCACAACTAAAGTTTTAGTGGGGATTATATCCTCTAATCCTTAAAGAGTGTGGGACCAAACTCTGTTTGCATATGGACATTCAACAAATAAATGATCCATGGTTTCCATGGCTTCTTTGCAAAGTGTGCACCTATGCGGACTTGCAATATTTCTTTTCATAAGGTTTTCACCGACCAGGATCTTTCTATGCATTAGAGTCCAGAAGAAGAAGTTTACCTTGAGCAATGCCATTCAATCCCATACCTCTTTCCAAAATTTTGCTGGATGAATTCGGTCTCTGTGTGTTTGCATCAATTCATATCCTTTGGCTGAGGTGTATGCTCATGTAGGTCCCCATCCCCATTTATCCTTTTTTGATTTATGCACCGGGGCAGCCTCACGAAGTTCTTGTTTGAGCATTTCTGATTGCTGCATTAGGTGAGTTGGGATATCTCTGAGTTCCCAATCAATCCAGAGTCCAGACTCGTTCCACTTTGAGATATTGTAGAGCGTCTTGTCCCCTCTGTTTTCTAAATACGCACATATCTCATGCAGACTGTCTTGTGTGGCTAATGGCGAATGTCCCATTATACTTCAGTCAGCAGCTTGACACGTTTCCCATTCCCTGAGATACGATATAAATTCTGGGTGAAAAAACATTGCCCTTTAATACATAACTGCCATAACAGCGAACTCTTTTTGCTGTTTGCGAACTGCAAGTTTCTTAGATTTTCATTTGGTAGGTATTTATGCCTCAGAGCTGTGCTGACGGGATGATTGGGGTCGTTGTGGAGTTTCCAGATTATTTTGCATCCCAGAGATACATTGGCAGAGTCCGGATCTCGAATTTGGAGGCCTCCTTCCTTCAGAGTTTGCTTTGCTATCTCCCATTTCACCAGATGAAATTTTCTTTGGTTTCCTTTGCCTCCTTGCCACAGAAAATCCCTAATGATTTTATTAATCTGTCCTAAAATCAACTTGGGAGCCATCAGATATGACGCTTGATAAATTGGCATAGATGACAACACTGATTTTATAAGGGTTAATTTGCCTCCATGAGTTAGCCATTGGCCACCCCATGCAACGATTTTGCCTTTGATTTTTGTAATTACTCCTTCCCACAGATTAACTCTGTTTGTGCCTAGTGTTAGTGGAAATCCAAGATAGTTGATTTTTTCCCATTTTGCGTATCCATTAAACCCCAAGTTGTTTGCTATGTATTGAGTTTCTTCCTCCTCCGTATTCCAGCTATAAACTGCACTTTTCCTTTCACTGATTAAAGCTCTAGAAGCGTTGCAATATGCTTGAAGAGTATATTTGAATGAAGAGCCTATTCTAGATAAATCTCCACCTAGCATGAGGGAGTCATCCGCAAACAGTGCATGGTTTATTGCTTTAAGGTCCTTTGAAATTTTTAAACCTGGGGCTGTTCCTGTTATCATATCAAGCTCCAGCTTTCTGCTCAACGTGTCCACCATTAAGATGTAGAGGAAAGGAGAAAGGGGACATCCTTGTCTCAACCCCCTCGTGGCTTGGAAGAAATCAGCTGGCCTCCCGTTTACCAAAGGTGTTATCCATGGACTACTGGTGCATTGCTTGGATCGGATTTACAAACTCTTGATCAAATCCAAAGGAGATTAGAACTTGATATAGATAGGACAACTTGACTCTGTCGAAGGCATTAGCCATGTCTAACTTGATCAACATACCTTTCTCCTTTATGAGATTGCTGGAGTGCATGGCTTCCTGGACTTGAATTACATTGTGCAGGATATGTCTCCCATTGATGAAGCCCCCTTGCGAATCTGACATGATTTTGCTCAGCAGTGGCTTAATTCTATTTGCAAGAAGTTTTGCAATAATTTTATATGAGGCATTACACAAAGAGATTGGTCTGAACCTATCAAAGGAGGAGGGGTTTGTCTCTTTCGGGATTAAAGCGAGGAATGTTGAATTGGTGCTACCCCCCATTTTTTCTTTCTTCAAGAATCCTTTTATCATTCTAATTAGATTTGTTTTTATTATATCCTAGCCTATCCTGTAGAAGTGAATAGTGAACCCATCTGGCCCAGGGGCTTTGTCTGGATTCATGGACCAAATTATATTGTTGATTTCTTCTTCATTTGTTTGCTTCAATAATGTTGTATTATCCTCTGTGGTGACCAATGTTGGAATGTTCTTCAGGAATTCTTTTTTATATTCTTCGCAATCCTCTTTCTCTTTGCTGTATAGATGATGGAAATGTAATACTGCAGCAGATTTTATCTGTTCTATTCCTTTACAGAGCCTCCCATCAGAGGAAGTGATCTCTGAGATGTGATTCTTGGAGATTCTAGCTATACATTGTCGATGAAAATATGATGTGTTCCTGTCTCCAGCTTCCAGCCAGAAACTCCAGGACTTTAGTCTCCAATACTATTCTTCATTTCTGAAGGAGATGAATGTTTTGCATTGGGCTACTTGCTCCTTTTCTAATTCTGTTTGGTTTATATCAATTGTGTCCAATTCACTTTGCAGTATTTCCAGATGTTTCACTGCCTCGATTCTTTGGTCTTTGGGTGTATTTGTTGGAAGTTTACTCCATTCCTTGAGTGCCTTTTTTGTTAATTTTATTTTTTGTTCCCATACATAATTGGGAGAGCCATTGAATGAGGTGTTCCATGCCATTCAGATTGTCTCTTCAAAGCCGCTCTTTCCATTCCATAGTGGGCTAAATCTGAATGGGATTGGCCCCAAATTATCTTCCTTCTCAAGCAACAGTCGGATGGGCTTATGATCCGAGGTGAGCTTTGGAAGGATGGCTGATGAGATAAGCTTCCGTTCCATCAACATTGTGCTTTGGACCAAGAACCTGTCCAGTCTGGCGGATATATGGTCTTCCCCTGTCCTGTTATTTGTCCAGGTATAGAGCCCTTTTCTTGGTTTAAAGTCCAATAGATCCCATTGTTGTATCATGTCTTCTACTACCTGGATCATCTGATCCTTGCTGTTCCTGCCCCCTCTCTTTTCTTTTTCATTCATTACTAAATTTATATCTCTAGCTATGATTATATTGTTTGGAGAATTCAGTTGCAAAAACTCATTTAATGTTTTCCAACAGTCTTTCTTTTCAGAATACAATACCGGTACATATAAATTGAATAGTGCAATGGTTAACTTATTTGATATATGCTTCAGCTCTGTGAAACACCAGTGTTGTGTGTTGTGTGAATTGACGAGCCTGAAGTGGTCTTCCTTCCACAAGGTTGCTATTCCACCCGAGGAGCCTCTCATGCTTATTGCTTTTCCTGTGTTCTTCTACCAGTTCTTTCTGCTGATCTATAGAAGGGCCTCCCCTTCAATTTTTGTCTCTTGGAGCATTAGGATGTCTGCAGGTTCCGCTTTCATAAGATCTTTGACCGCTTCTATTTTCATAGGGTTCCAGAGCCCTTTGCAATTCCAAGAGACGATTCTCATTACTTACTTTTCAGGGAAGTTGGGCCTCCTCCTTTTGGCAGCCTTGTCCTTGTGTTTCTTCCAATTGACATTTCTATAGTGGATTGGCTTACTTGAGTCTTTTGTCTTTCTGCTTCTTCCTCCCTCACTTCTCTGCGAGACTTTCTTCCTGCTCTTTTGGAAGGCCTTTCTATGATCTTGTCCTCTGAGGAGCTTGGTGATTCATACACTTTCTTTCTTGCTGCATCGACGTAGTAGCTACTTCGGAGGTTTGCCCTTACTCCTCTCCTCCTTTCACGTTAGGGGAGGATCTTGATTGCTTGCTGCTGTTCCTGTTTGCTTCCGGAGTTTCTATGGCCTTGCTGGAATCTTCATTTTGTTCTCCTGATTTCGAGGTGGGGATGTTGTTCCTGTTTGCTTCCGAAGTTTTTGTGGCCTTGTTGGACTTTGCATTTTGATATCCTGATTTCGAGGTGGGGATGGAGATCCCATATTTTTGTTCTTTCCCCTTTGGTTCGGGGTTATTTCCCTTTGGAATTCTTTTAGTTTTGGGTTTTGTTGTCCCTACTTTCTGCATTGTGGTCCATTGTTCTGCTTTCACGTTCTCGCTTTCCTCTCCTTCCTTTTTTTTTTGCAGTGTCTTGCGAAGTGGCCATAGCCGTGACATTGCCGCCATTTGAAGGGTAACTGCTCATAATCTAGCTCCTGGATGTGCGTCCATTCAACTGCTGTAAGTTTGATTGCCTCTGGTAACCCTTCCTCCAAATCAACCTCCACACAGATCCGTGCGCAGGAGTATTGATCTTTTCAAACATCTTGATCGATATACCTTCCAAGCTGTTGAGATTTTTCTTTTAATTATTTTTGGAGAAAATCTCATGTAGGTGACAACAATAGGATTTGTTGCTACATTGACTCCATCAATTTCTGATGAGGAGTTAATGCATCCTATATTTGTTGTGAGAGAATTTATGAGTCTGTTTCCATTCACCACTATAAAATGTAAGTCCGTAGAGGCAAGTGAGCATGGTGAGGAATGTGTAATGAGGAAGAGCTGAGCATATGAGAAACTCTGCTATTGTATTTTCTCCAGTTGATGAATGAGATTGTCGATGCCCTGTTAGGTGGACGTAGCCCAGATTGGTTGGGTGAACCACGTTAAAATCTCTGTTTTTTCATGGTTTATGCTGTGTGTGCTTATTTAAAGTTTCCGCTGTGATTTTTTGCTCTAACACTTGGTATCAGAGCGGTGTTAGCGTTAATACAGAGCTGTAAGCTATTGCAGAAGCCTGCTGTTGTGCAGAGTGTAAGAGTGGAGGAGCCGTGGGTTTGGATCAGTGTGGTTCCGCTTTTCAATTGAGAGAAGCCAGTGTTTAAATCGGTATGGTTTTGGTACATGACTGTTAAATTTAAATGCCAAGCTATTTATCACAACAAATCCGAGTAGAACTCGCAGTTTCTCTCGTGCAGAACTCTGCGTTGAACGATGTTGAACGTGCATGAGTTGAAGGATCACCAGATCTGTTGACCTGCGTGGCCACTGTGTGAGCGCAGAAAGGAGTTGGCGTGTATTTACCATCGATTGCAAAAGCCATGAGGCCGAAGTTTCCTGTTCGTTGATTGATGGACTGTGCACCATTTGCGTGCTGCTGAGAGGTCGTGAGGCTAGCATTGGAGCTCTGTGAGATACCTGCAACGTAACCTCTGAGCTGAAAGCAAGCCATGAGTCGCTGCCTGCCTGCGTTGAAGTTTTTCCGTATGAAATTGCTTGAACGCTGAGGGATGTGAGCTCCGGGCTGCTCCGTTGACCGTGGATTGAGCCTGTTTCAATGTCAAACGGTGATTGTTGAGCACAGTTTGAAAAAAACAAAAACGTGAGCCGTTTGCCATTGTTTTTTGAAAGTTTTTATTAAAATCGTTTTTTTATATATTGGAGTATCAATGGTATACAAATGCCATTGAAAATCGATTCTATTGGAATGCTCGCTTTGAAGTTTGTAAAATCGATTTGTATTGGTTTTGGTTTTTAGTTGCGATTTAAATCAATATTATTAATATGCCATGGTCCTTTTTTTAATAAATCGATTTTAATATGAAGTTGTTGTACAAATGTAACACTTCATAGTTTTAGTTTAATGCCATTTGCATATGGTATATATTATCGATTTAAATGGTCACCATATCAAGTTATTGTAACATGCAAATATATATTGAGTCAAAGCCATTGTATAGGTGAAGCACATTATTTTTAAATAAAACTTCATTTATTAAAAGTTGCAATTGGAGATTTTTTTTGTGACACAACATGGCAAAAACTCAAAGTGCCCGGTTTGAGATCGAGAAGTTCAATGGCAAAAACAACTTCGAGATATGGAAAGTGAAGATGTATGATCTACTCGTGCAACAAGGCATGGCGAAGGTGCTGTTGGGAAAAGCCAAACAGCCTTATACCATGACAGATGATGAATGGAGTGACTTGGATGAAAGAGCACTAAGCGGCATTCCACTGTGTTTGGCGGATGATGTTTTGTTTAACATTGTGTCAGAGAAAACTGCTGCTGGTTTGTGGACAAAGCTTGAAAAGTTGTACATGACAAAATCCTTAACCAATAGGATTCTTCTGAAGCGACAGTTGTACAGCTTGCGCATGAAGGAAGTTACGACGATAACTGATCATATGAATACCTTTAATACTCTCTTGGTGCAGTTAGAAATTATAGAAGTAAAATTTGAATCAGAAGATAAAGCTGTAACTTTATTATGCTCGTTGCCCGAGTCATGGGATAATTTTGTTACTTCTATAAGTCTTAGTTCATCAGAAACCCTTGAATTTGATGATGTTGTTGGAACTTTATTGTTCGAAGAAACAAGGAAGAGGTCAAATTCAGAAACCTCTACATCAGAAGCAATGATGGTCAGAGGTCGTTCTAAAGAAAGACGCTTCAGTAAGCACAACAACTCGCGTTCAAAATCGAAAGGGAAGAAGAGTAAGGTAAAGTGCTGGTTTTGTGGCAAATCAGGACATTTGAATAAGGACTGTTGGAAGAGATAGAAAATATCCAGAGGAGACTCTTCGATAGAAAAGAAAGAAGCAAACACGACAGATACAGGTTCGGCATCCATTTCAGGTATGAGTGATGAAGTGTTATCAGTTAGTTTGTCTAATCATGATCAACATTGGCTGTTAGATTCTGGTGCGTCAAATCACATGTGCATTCACAGAGAGTGGTTTACAACTTATAAATCAATCAATGATGGAGTTGTTTACATGGGAAATGATGTCTCGTGTAATATTGTTCGAATTGGAAGCATCCAGATTAAAATGTTTGATGGGACAAATAAAATTATAACTGATGTAAGACACGTACCTGAACTAAGAAAAAACCTCATTTCACTAGGAGTACTAGACACTAATGGATATAAAACCTTTATTCAAGGTGGAGTAATGAAAGTTTATAAAGGAATTTTACTAGTCATGAAAGCAAAGAAGGTTGGAAATCTTTATCAGTTTGAAGGAAGAACAGAGTCAGGTCATGCTTCTACAGTATCTGAAAATGACAATAATTCTATTCGTTTATGGCATCAAAGGTTGGGCCATATGAGCAAAAGAGGATTAAAAATTTTATCTGATCGTAAGTTACTTCCTAGTTTAAAATCTTCTAAGTTAGATTTCTGCAAACATTGTCTGTTTTGGAAACAAAGCAAGCAGAAGTTTAAAACTGGAAAACATACTAGTAAGGGAATCCTTGATTATATCCATTATGATGTTTGGGGTCCATCTCCTACAACCTCATATGGAGGATCGTCATATTTTGTATCTTTTATTGATGATTTCTCTAGAAAAGTGTGGGTCTACATGTTAAAGAAGAAGTCTGATGTATTCACAGTTTTCAAACAGTTTAGAGCATTAGTTGAAAACATCACTGGAAGAACCATTAAATGTTTAAGAACTGACAATGGTGGTGAGTTTACTTCAAAGGAATTTGATAATTATTGCAAGGGTGCTGGGATCGAAAGACATAAAACCATTGTATATACTCCTCAGCAAAACGGAGTTGCTGAACTCATGAACAAGACTCTTTTAGAGAGAGCAAGAAGTATGCTTAGTAACGCCATGCAGAAGGAATTGTGGACAAAAGCAGTTTCTACAACTTGTTACTTGGTAAATCGATCACCATCAACTGCAATAGGATACAAAATTCCTCAAGAGGTATGGAAAGGTTATCCATGTGATTATTCTAAACTGAAAGTTTTTGGTTGTGATGCACATGCTCTAGTTCCGAAACATCAACGTTCTAAATTAGATCCTAAATCAAAAAGATATATCTTTGTTGGATATGGTGATGGAACTAAGGGATACAGGTTGTGGGATCCTACTACTCACAAGATCATCATTAACAGAGATGTTAAATTTAATGAATCTTCACTTGAAAATCCAGATGTAGATGATAAATTGAAACATGATAATGTACCTAAGCTTCAACACATTCAGTTTGAAGCCAGTTCAAATACTGATAACAGTCCAGATGAACAAGTTTCAGATTCAGATCATGAACAAGTTTCAGATGCAGATCATGAACGTGTTTCAGATGCTGATCATGAAGAAGTTCCTACAGACAATAATCAGCAAATTGGAGAAGTACCAGAAACATCTTTAAGGAGGTCTACGAGAATCAGACATTTTCCTAGAAGGTATGATGATTATGTTACTTCAATTGCTTTAACTGCTAACGATGATGAACCTTTGTGCTATCAGGAAGCTGTAGAAGGTTCTAACAGTGGTAAGTGGAAAGAGGCTATGAAGGACGAGATGAAGGCATTAGCCAAGAATGCCACATGGGATCTGGTGGAACTTCCTAAAGACAGGAAAACTGTGGGATGTAAGTGGGTTTACAAATTGAAGAAGGGTGTTGATGATACAGAAGACAGGTACAAAGCAAGGCTGGTCGCGAAAGGTTTTTCTCAGAAAGCAGGCGTTGACTTTCATGAGATTTTTTCACCAGTTGTGAAAATTGTTTCAATTCGGATTGTGTTAGCATTAGTTTCTTTACTTGATTTAGAATTACAGCAACTAGATGTTAAAACTGCATTTTTACATGGAGATTTAGATGAGGAAATTTACATGGAACAACCGGAAGGGTTTGTTCAAAATCGCAACAGGAAACTTGTCTGCAGGCTCAAGAAATCATTGTATGGTCTGAAGCAGTCGCCTCGACAGTGGTACAAGAAATTTGATTCTTTCATGATAAGTCAAAATTATATAAGAAGTGAATATGATCATTGTGTTTACTTTAAGAAATTAAGTAATGGCATGTTCATTATCTTAGTGTCGTATGTTGACGATATGCTTTTAGCAACCAAAAGCATAACAGAGATCAACAGGTTAAAGGCTCAGATGGCTAGGACGTTTGATATGAAAGATCTAGGAGCAGCAAGACAGATTTTGGGCATGGAGATTTTCAAAGACAGGAGCAATGGTAAGCTGTGGCTATCACAACAGAAGTATGTTGAGAAGATACTCTTGAGGTTTGGTATGAACAATGTGAAGCCTGTTTCAGTCCCTTTTGCTTCCCATTTTAAGATTTCTTCAAGTTTATGTCCTAACACTAATGAAGAAAAGGAATATATGTCTCGAATTCCATATGCCAATGTAGTAGGTTGTTTGATGTATGCGATGGTTTGTACTCGACCAGATATTTCACATGCAGTTGGGGTTGTTAGCAGGTATATGGCAAATCCAGGAAAAGAACACTGGTCAGCAGTGAAATGGGTGCTTCGGTATTTGAGGGGCACAAGTGATTACTGTATCACTTATAACAGGAGCAGTGAATTTGTTTGCGGATATGTTGATTCTGATTTTGCAAGTGATTTGGATAAGAGAAGGTCAACTTCAGGGTATGTCTTTACTCTTGCAGGTGGAGCTATTAGCTGGATGTCAAAGCTACGGAACATTGTTGCTTTATCCACTACAGAAGCAGAATATATAGCTGCTTCACATGCTTGCAAAGAAGCAGTTTGGTTGAAAGGTTTGTTTGGTGAGTTTGGTAGGTTGCAGGACAACATCAAGTTATTTTGTGATAGTCAAAGTGCAATTCACTTGGCTAAAAATCCGGCTTATCATAGTAAATCAAAGCACATACCTATCAAATACCATTTTGTAAGACAGGTTATCACTGAAAGGGGAGTCTCTCTTGAAAAGGTGCATACAAAGGAAAACTGTGCAGACATGTTCACGAAACCAGTTTTGTTAGAGAAGCTACGATGGTGTCTGGCTTCTCTTGGCTTGCAGAAAAGATAAAAATAATAATGGAACAGAGTATTAGGCTAATTGTTGTCAAGGTGGAGATTGTTGAGATTTTTCTTTCAATTATTTTTGGAGAAAATCTCATGTAGGTGACAACAATAGGATTTGTTGCTACGTTGACTCCATCAATTTCTGATGAGGAGTTAATGCATCCTATATTTGTTGTGAGAGAATTTATGAGTCTGTTTCCATTCACCACTATAAAATGTAAGCCCGTAGAGGTAAGTGAGCATGATGAGGAATGTGTAATGAGGAAGAGCTAAGCAGATGAGAAACTCTGCTATTGTATTTTCTCCAGTTGATGAATGAGATTTCCGATGCCCTGTTAGGTGGACGTAGCCCAGATTGGTTGGGTGAACCACGTTAAAATCTCAGTTTTTCCATGGTTTATGCTGTGTTTGCTTATTTAAAATTTCCGCTGTGATTTTTTGCTCTAACACAAGCGAGTTGCTGATAGCCTGTAGAGATTTTTTATTCCAGCAATGTAATGGGAGATGGGTTAGACGGACCCAGACTGGAACAACAGACGGAACATCCCGGGCTGGGTCAAAGTCAAGGGTCCATTTGTTCAAGTATAAACCCTGAGGCCCCATGAAGTAAGGACCGTTTCTGAAAATGAGGTTTTTGTCGTCCGAGCTTTCAAACACAAACACATAGAATCCTTTTCCAACAAAATGGCTCTTGATTCCTTCATATATGAGCGACGTCCAGTTTCTCTGCACCTATGCTTCAACGGATTTGGGAGAGGGCCAGAGTCCGGTAAATTGTCCGATGAGCCCTTTGTCTGCTAGATTGACTGAGGATCTGCAAGTCTCTGCTATTGGCAGTTCTACGATTGGGATGTAGTCCAAATTTTTGACGAACTTTTGTTGTGCCTCAGATATTGGTCTTTTGTGAGAACCAACGATGAGCTTCTTTAATGCAATCAGTTCGGGCAAGGGAGGGGCAGGTTCGACACCCCCGCCAGCCTCCATTGGAGCTGAACCCAGAGAGCAGAGAGCGAAGGCGGTGCAGCTAGGTCACGTTCGCAGTGTAACAAAAAAACGATTAAACTTTTTATATATGATTTTTAGGTTTATAGTTTTTTAATGAAAACTTTCATTGTAAGCTTTGCACAAGGAAAGCTTGACACAATGAAATATTGATATCTGCAACTATGGCTTCCATGCATTCATTCATTAAACGATAAGAATAACAAGAACTCAACTCGAAGGATGTTAGGATTTTCTTTAGCTTTGGATTTCTTTTGGCATGGTTTGATGAATTCCTCTTGTGTCACAGTCATATGTTCATTCGTAATCGTATATAAATCCCTGATCCGTATCAATTCAATAAGATTCTCCAGATGTTTTTTTTTTAATTATTTGTAACTACATGATCCATATCAATTAGTCCGTTCCAATGTTTTTCTCTAATTATATGTAAATACACGATCAATATTAATTCAACTAACTTGTTAGAAGTCTCTCTATTGGACAACATTATTCTTCATACCATCATCATAAGAATTGCAACTATTCAATGTTTTGAAACTTTGGGTTGAAATTTGGCTAATTTTTTGTTAGGATTTTTTTTCATTGCATAAATAAATATAATGTTATGAATATTTTTTTGAACATTTAAATTGTGCAAAATTTACAAATCAATTTTATTTTATTTTTTATTTTTATTTTTATTTTTATTTTATTTTTACAAATTATTATAAAATTTCGAATAACTTTAAAAAATAAACACTAAAAAACCATCCAAAACTTAGAATAATTAGATAATAACTTTCATAAATGACATTGAATTTAATTCCATGATAATATTAATTGTTTTTAGAAATAGATAAGAAATATTATTAAATAAATTTAATTTAACTATAAAATTAAATTATTTTATTTTATATTCACACAAAGAAAGTTTCGCACAATAAACTCCTTCAAATTAAAATAAAGATAAACTTTCTCTCCACAATAAAAACTTTTAAAGACACCAGGGAAAACTATGCAGGTATTCTGGCAGCTAATTCTTGGAATAAGCTATTGAGCGAAGAGTTTGTCGATAAGTTGGGAGTGGTCATTGTAAAACTTCACACGAAAAGGGCCGAATACAAGAGTCAGATAGAAAAGCAATCTGTCCCATAGGCTATTTTTAGCCTCGTGGACATTAAAAATTCTTTCTTTCTTTCATTATAAGCTTTACATAATAAAAAACTGACTCCAAAATATTAAAATAATTATTTTGTTCTCCAAAAGTATCCCCGAACAAGTGAAACCCCACGTGTCTCGTATCCAAGGTCAAAGGAGAACACTCGAAAATTTCCAGCTACTGACATGAAGTTGAATGGTGTAATTCGTTGACACTCTGTACTCTTTTAGGTGTCGAGTTTGATTCCACGAAGGGCAGAGCCTAAGGTTACACGTTAAAGAAAACTCAAAGACTATATAGTTAATGTGCAGATATGTGCTCGAGTGCTTGCAAAGTTAGCATGTGAAGTCGTATGTTGTATTGAAACAATAAAATTATTGGTACATAATCTCAGAAACATTAAGATTCCTAGCTATTTCTGATAAGTGTCTATGTAACGTTTTCAAATATTAGTTAAAAGATTAAGACTAATGTAAATGCTTGTTTGTTGATTCCAATGTCCAGATAAGATCTTTATAATACGATGTCATTCTTTATAAATTTATTTTCAAGAATGAAATATTTACTTTAAGACTCAAAATATTTTGACTCAAATATTTACTTTAAGACTCAAAATATTGATGTTCACACTAATAACAAAGATTTATATTGACCTGGAATTTTCATTGTCATAGGTGTAAACTTACATTTTGCGTATGGTTTATGCTCTGTTTTTTATTATTTCAAAATTAAATATTTGATGCATTTAAACTTCGCAAATAATTGCTTACATTAATAAAACCGATAAATAAAGTATAAAGTGTGAGATTGGAAAATAAATAATGAGAATTTCACATTGCAATTTGTGGAGTGCGGAGAAAGAATAATGACACTTTGGTCATTTGCATAAAATTGGAATTCAACAAAAATCAGTAGTGGAAATTTTTTTACAGAGAGATTAATTAGATCGACAACTTTTGGTTGCTGGACCTGGATTTGCTTTCAAAATTTCTTCTTCTTAGCAACTGTGGAATTTTGTCCGTTTGAAGGTTATGTGTTTGATTGACGCTAATCACATCTCATCATGACATAATGGGAAATACTGACTAGAAATAATTTTCATTATTGACATGAAATGTTGATACATTGTGTGTACATAAGGGAACTGGAAGCCCGTTAGTTTTAGCATCATTAGGCAGTTGAATAGCAATGTCACATAAAAATGTAAGAGCACTCATCGACGGAACGACCACTTCAAAAATTAACTTTTTTATTTTAAAATGATTTTTTAGGCACTGGAAAATACCAAGAACCTAACCTACAAGACATACCATTTCATAAATTTATTATATAGGAGAAGAGGTTGCCTTCCTAAACTCATCTACAACCATAGTACGTTTAGCCAACAATTTGACCTTTTTCCAATAAGAAATCTACTGTTGTATTCAATTCCCTAAAAATATGTGTGAAAGAACAAACACATTGGGTTCTAGTAGATGATCACCAATTGGCTTAAGGATAAAGTTATGTAATCATGATATCCCTTTCATCCAGTTGATTAACGACAATGAATCCCCAATTTTTTTAATATGAGTTACATTTGTTTGTAGAGCACATTTATCTTAAAGCCATGGAATTTGAAAATTTACTGGAATCGATTCCTAAACATGCCTTAAAATTTGCATAAAGAGAGTTTAATCAATTAAGAACTGCACCATCATTGCTAAATCCTTAAGGAACAAAGAAATCATTCCATTGGGGCCAACCCATGGAATTTTGTAGGTAATTAGGTTGAGACTAGATTGGGGCCAACCCATCTATTGGATAGAAGAATGATCTATCCATTAATGGGATGCTATCACTAGAATTGTGTGAAGCTCGGTCGAGCTTGAATGACTTTTGGGATAGTTTAATTCCTACATTAGTAGCTTCCATTCTCAATCCCTTCTCATGAAGTTTGAACTTGAGACAAAATAGAAAATAAACCCGACTCAAACCAACTGATCTACACCTTATATAATCTATTTGATCCAACTCTTATATTAACACTCCATTTCTATCCTTAATGTTTTAAGACTTTATTTCAAAGTTAGTTAAATAAAATTGTTATGAAAAACCATGATATTTTAATTTTTTTTTTTTACACTTTAATTAAAAGTTTTAATAATTTTTTTATATTTCAAGGTTCAAGGCATTTATGGGGTTATTTGCTCCAAATCTTCCCGAGAGGTCTCTAACAAAAACTTATTTTCAAAATTATTCCCAAACCATGGGTGTTAAGGTTTGTTGTCATTTTAAGCTTTTATATATTCTAGATGCATTAAGTCTTAAATTTGCAATGGACATTTTCTCTAAGTTTTGTTTTTTATTTGTTTTTTTAATCATCTTTCCTCCATATCCTCAAATTATATGGGATAATTTTTTTTTAACTATTTGTAATTATATCTATTTTTATTGAATAATAATTTTATGAGGCTCTTTTTAAATACACAGAGAGTATCTTTTTATTGTTTTTTTGTTTTTTTTAATCGATGAACAATATTGTTTTTTTACTTTTCTATTAACTTAATTGAAACATTTATTTATAAAACCATCATAATATATCGTTTTTCGTAATTTTTATTTTCAAAACTTTCACATCAATTTTGAAGATAATCTTCTTAGTTTCCCAGAGATTAATCACCGTTCTCTTGTCTTTGCCATTTACCTCATGTAAAATTGTATCCTTGGCCTCACTAGTTGTATTCTCATATTTTTGTTATTCATTTCATGCAAATTTATGTCCTTCACCTTACTATTTGTGGAGATTTTAGTAAAGACAACTTTTATTTGTTCTCACCTATTTCTCCTAAAGTTTGGATGTCTTATCTCCCTTGGTTTTTTCAAGCTCATTTGTGATTTGTCTTCTCCCCACAAGACAACAAAACTATTTTATGGGGATGGCTTTATTCTTCTTGAGAGGTTTTCCTTTATAATTCTAAAGACATTACGTGTCTTATTTTTTTCCCTCATGACACTTAAGAGGGAAAAAATCGGCTAGATTTCCACACTCATATAAGATTTTACACTTCAATGAAATGCTCTCATAATCAACCTCTTGAGACCTTAATGGAATGTTTTCATAATCATTCTCTTGAAATCAAATTTCTTGTCCAAGGATAAGTTGAAAGGTTATAGGGAGGGCTTGTTCAAATATATCTCCACTCAAATATGAAGTGTATGTAGCCAACTCTTTTTACTTGACAATTGAGGCCATTCCCCATGAGATCTTAGAATGTTCCAAATCTTTAACAAGGAAAAAGGATTTCGAAGCAGGGAAAAGACAACTCATCCACAATAGAGGTTTGATAAGAATTTTCCTTTCTTTGATAAAAATCAAATTCCCTAATTTCATAAATAATCTTTCTTTGCTTAAAAGCCAAGGTTCACCTTTCAAATCCATCTTCGTATCTTTTAATGTATAAGTTCATATTTAATTTTACAATGTCCATTTCTAGTTTTTAATTAACAAGGTCGCATAGCTAGCGTTCCGTACCGCTTAGTTTAATTTAGCTACTAAATAATTTTGTATTGCTAGGATGTAATTAGTTTCGATTGAAACTAATTCATCCAAAAATTGGTCAAAAGTTTTATTGTTGTCATATTGTTTCTTTTCCAAGATGTTATATAACCATTTCACTTATTCATTTAATGTTTCATCTATTGAGTCAATTGGCTCAAAAACTTGTGTACTTCTCATATGTGGCATTGGGAAATTGTACCTACAATGTGAGATTTTGTCTTTCCACAAATTTTTGTATGGTGTTCATGTATTATTGCAAGCTCTATAGCAAGATTGTTCATGATTGCATTATCTACGGATAGAAAAATATAATAAGAAATATTTTTCTATATGTGTTCTTTTTATAAACTTTAATACAATTAATTGTAATTTTAACATGATGGAATAGAAAAAAGTAATATAATGGTCAATAAGCCATAACTTCATGTAAATACATGGATTTTTGTGTTTACCATGAAGAATATTTACCTAATTATGGTATTATCCCTCTATGCTTTACCGAGCAAATAGTTTCACCTGTGATTAATTTAAATAATCAATAGCTAACCATACTAGGTAAGCATGCTCATTACTAAATATTGATGTAACTGATGAGAGGTGTAAATTCTATATAAAATATAAACTAGATTGTCAAGTTTTACGAAATATATAATATTTTAAGAATTGGAATTGAAATTTATTGAAAATTTGATCTTTAATAAACACATACTTAAAAGTTCATAAAGGGCTGTAAAACTTGTCTTAAGCCATAGACTTGACTTCAAACTTATTTTACAATGAACTTAAACTTGCATTCACATTAAATTATTTTAATTTGATTTTTGTGACAATGAGTGCTAATGGTCAAAGACGTGTCTACTGGAAAAAAAAGTTTTTATTTTTATCACATTTATTTGTCTTTGGTAAAAAGTGAAAAAGGATTGTCATGAACCCTAGCTAGTTTGGTAGTAAAAAGGTTGACATGAACCCTAATGAATTTAGTGGTAAAGAGTAATGAATAATGAATATAAAATTGATTTAAAAAATTATAGTAAAAAACTATATCATATAATAAATTATTTTAAAAGATAATATTGTTGATTGGAATAGTTATATTATTATATAAAACATAAATGAAAGTAAATCTTATTTTCTTTAATTTAATTTTCTCTTATTAATATAAAACACAAATTAATACAAATCTATAACTCAAAAATTTATTCCCACAGAAATTTCATAATAATTTAAATTTATTATTTCTGATGATTTAAAGTGAAGTGTACGACACATTCCACGTTAACATATAAAAATCTTAAAGAATTTTAAATTTTAAATTTTTTTGATAAAATATTATTTTTCTTTTTTGACATGAAAATATTTTCCACTTTAAAATAAAATAATTAGCATAATTCAAGGAATTATAACTATAATAATTAGAAATAAAAATTAAACAAATAATTAGAAATAAAATTTTATTTTATATTTTTAATCAAAATATATATTTTTAAAATTGAATAAAATTAAATAAATATCTATATTTTTTCTTAGTGGTCAAACTAGTCGTTATGTTCCAGTGACTAGTTACTCTTCTCTTTATCTATTTAAGTTTAATGTCTGGATTTGATCTCTCATCTCATCTTGAAAATGAACCACATTGATTGGTTCAAAATGCGTCCACAAAGTTTTGTCTCATTTAATTATCACCAAAAAAATCTCCTAAAATATAATTTTTTTAATTATTTACATGGGATTTATCTATTTAAGTTTAATGTCTGGATTTGATCTCTCATCTCATCTTGAAAATGAACCACATTGATTGGTTCAAAATGCGTCCACAAAGTTTTGTCTCATTTAATTATCACCAAAAAAATCTCCTAAAATATATATTTTTTTATTATTTACATGGGAGATTATATTTTCAGCGTAAAATATTAACCACTCATTAAATGCTTCTCTAGTGAAATAAATTGCAGAAGGATCAAAATGATTGGATGTTTGGTGTTATTATTATTATTATTTAATAATATGTTTATTAACATTGTCGGTGGTTACAGTAAGCGAGAAAATAAATAGAATAAATAGATGACATCTCACGTCGTGCCCGGATTCATGACGTCAAGTAATATGCAAGCCTTTTTCAAAGCAATATTTAGCGTTAACTGCTAGCGAAAATTGTATTTTAGTTAATTATTAGTTGGAATAAACATAAATATATGGCGTGCATTGTCAAAACATTCTAACAAAAACTTAACATTAATTTAAGAAATGTAAACGAAAATCCTAGACTATATATTAAATGCCAACCTCAAATAAATATTACCTATAATTTATAACTAGAGTTGTAATTGGAAAAAAAGGGTTTTACATCAAATATTATATAAATACTTCCTGTCCCAGCACGACGGGGACTATAGTAATAAAAAATGTGTGGTTTACATTAGTTTTTCTTAGTTATTGACAGACATAACAAAACTTAACCAAATTTTTAGAATGACCATGTATTTTTTATTTTAACTAGAAGCTATAGCTTTATATCCACATAAAATATCAAATTTTCTTGTTAATCTAATGAATGTAGTTTAATGCAAAAGTCAAGTAAACAATTTTGTAAACAATCCGACATTTTGCTTGATTATGTCTTAAATGAATATCGTTTTTGACAAAAAAGTGCCATCACATAATGATATTCTCTGTGCCCATAGTAAATTATATACAAACCATAACAATTGCCAACAAATTTCATAGTATATTGCTCTCTAATATACTACAGTGACATGCTATTTTTAGACTTAGCCAACCAATAGTTTTAAATTTATATTAAAAGTTTCAAATATTTGATATTGTTTAAAGATATTTATATATTTTTGGAAATCATATGTGAACATGTTTTTGTTTTTTATATTAAAATTAATATAGAGAATTATTTTATTAATTTTAATCATAATATTAGTTTCTAGAGTATTCCATTATGATGTAATGAGCAAATATGTATTATAACAAGTAAAGATGTAACTCCAAGATAAAAAAAAGTATTATGGATTAGAGATATTAGATTATCAATTTTTACTAATTAATTTTCTTTTTATCATTATTTTAATTATTTGAAAACATATAAATTATAAATATATATACATCGTATAGGAGTTAGAAAATATTTTTTAAACATTAAAATATAAAAAATTATAAAATTAACAAATAGTGGCATGGGTTCCCTTTTGACCACATTCCTAGTGGTTGCTTCAAACCGAAGATAAATTGAACTACAACCTCCATTACTTACTTTGCTTGTGGGTAGAGTCACATATTTAGGATGTAGCCGATAACACTGCAACCTCCATAATTAATTTGCTCATGGTTTGAAGATGCCACCAAATGGAACTGCAACTCTATCATGTTAGTGTTAGTGTTATATATATATATATATATATATGTATGAGTAGTTTATAATGCGATTTTTTGAAGGCTTTTACGGTAGTTTTTTCCGGTCAAATTTCTCTAAATTTCGGTAGGAATTTAGTGAAAATAGAAGTTTAATGGATAACCTTGCACAATCAAAGTGCCCTAGGGGTTTTTTAGGGTGTTGAATCCATATAAATAGTCAAAAAAACTAGTTTAAATAATAGAAATCAAGATTTTACCTCAATTATTTTCACCAGATTCCGACACCTGAAACTCCAAAAAGTCGCACTAAAAACAACTCCTATATATATATATTTTATTTATTTATAATATTCATAATACACATGCACTAAAATAAAAAATTCAAGTTAAAATTATATATTATTGGTTTACTACCTAAAAAGTTATATATATATATATATATATATATATAGGCAGTAAACCAATAATAATCAATTTTTTTTGGGAATATATAGGCAGTAAACCAATAATAATCAATTTTTTTTTTGGGAAATAAACCTGCAAGTATATTTGTTTTTGGAAATAAACTATTAGTGTAAAATTTAACATGATGTTTCAAAACTTAACAAACTTAACACCAAATTGACAGTATTAACCCCTATATATAGTCAATCCTGAGAAGATAGAAATCTACAATATAATAGGTTGTCGCTCCAAAATTTGACATGTTGCCTAAGACCTCGCAATATAGGCTTTTGTAATACAAAAGCTAATTCAAAACCTGTTCCTATAGAGAATAGTAAATATGGGCATTTTAATATAATGCAAATAAGATTCAAATTAAAGGAGACTCATCTAGGCTTTGATAAAGACCTCAAGTGAATTCAAATCAAAAGCTCCCAAAACATGGGATATAAGCTTCCCAAACAACACTGCTCATTCATTCTTCAGTTTTGGGTGGAGGCTTTAAAGATAGCGACTGTGTAAACTAAGGATAGGAGAATAACGGAAAATCAGGTAAATGAGATTGCACGAGAATTCTTCTTGAAGACAATACAACTTTAGATTAATACTTTTGACAAATACAACCTACAATAAATGGTAGATGCTATAAGCCCCAATTAGAACCAAAATATATCGAACAACTTCAACGAAAGGTAATTGTTACCCAGCTGTAAAGCAGGGCTAACATGCCCGAGAAGTCACACGTGGCTGTTGGCTTTGATTAGTCAACATATAAGCTTGTATCAAGCTATGGGAAAAACAGCGCTCCGGTACATCGATATTTCAATAACACGTTTTGAAGCACCAGTAAAATCATATAGAAGCTTAAACCCTGCAAATAAAAATGTTAAACCCTACGAACAAGAATGCATGCATAGCAATGCTTGTAGATTTACCCACTGGAAAAAATAAAATGGATTACAAGGCATTACAATAGTGTGGAGATGTCGACTAAGCTAATTCAACTGACAATTTCCAATTCCACGGACCTCGTGATGTATAGGCCGATAGAAACTTCGGGAGGGAAATTGGAAGACGGTAGAACGTTCTCGAGGTTTACCCAGAATGGAGTCACGGGGCAGGGGCTAATTAGGTGTTGAGTTGTCCAATTAGATGGAACCACTCATCCATGATCACTATTATCAAACAAATTAAAATTACTCGCATTAACTACAATATCTAGGAAAGTTAAACATGGGGATTAGCATGTTGTCTCACGTACTCATTTCAATCTCAAAAAATCTTGTTCAAATTTCTTGGTAAAACATTTTTCGATTGACATGTGGAGTTTCGTATGTACAATGAATGAATGAATGAATGATTTTTTTAACGTCCACAAGACTAAAAATTTTCTATGGGATCATAAGCTTCCTTATTTTTTTCCTTCTATAATTCACTCCTTTTCTTACTCAAATTGATGATGGTGGCCAACCTTCTAATAGTTCCATCATTGAAAAATTCTGAAAATTCCGTGTCTTTGAAAGCGTCACATTCCAAAATGAAATGTATTTCTGATTCCACTGCCCCAGAGGTGCAAAAAGTACATACCCTTTCTTCCCAAGCTTCTTTAGGTCTCTTCCACCGTCCCGTTTCACACCGAAGTTGATGTGAGTTAGTTCTTAATTGAGCAATAAGAACCTTTGCTCTCCACGGAATGCTAGCTCCAATGTATTCTTTTTGTTGGAGATCACAAGTGGGGTTGAATTCCTGAACATAATATTTCTTCTTTCTACCCAACTCTTTTCCCCATATACCCTTACGAAACTTCTCCAACACAAAATTCTTTAACTCCTTGCTATTTCTGGGACATGCATTCAGGTAAATATTCCATTTTTGCATCCATTTGTTGTTTTGTCTCATCCATGATTTCTTTCTTTCACTCATACCTTCATTGAAGATAACTTTCGACCATCTACCTTCTCCCATTTGCTCCATTCTCTTTAGGTACCTTATAAGACGCACCATGGCAATTGCTTCGATGGGCGCTGCCCCTGTTTCACTCAACATTATCTCATAGGGAACCGAACTTTTTATTTTGAACTTGCTCATGATCAAGCGTTTTTGAATTTTTTCAATTTGTTTCCATTTTGAAACAGAGATGCTGCTAGCCCACAATTCACACCCATATAATATCACTAGACAAACTAGGAGTCCAAAAAGTACTTTGATCGTGTTCCAATCCCATAACTCTGCCTCTCTACATCTATTTTGAAGTGCATATAATGCTTTCCACCCTCTTAAAATTCTTTTCTTTCTGCAATCCTCCCAATTAAGCTTGTTGTTGAAATCGATCCCGAGGTACTTGTATTCATTTACTTCTTCAAGAATGTTGCCTTCAAAGAAGAACGTATGCTAGCTTTGCTTCCTTTTATTAGAGAAAATCATTATTTTGGTCTTACTGTTATTGATTTTCATCCCTAACGCTTTAAAAAAATGCTCAAGGGCATATAGGTGCATCTGCAATCCATGGGCCGATTTAGCAACCAACACAAGATCATCGACATATGTAAGAAGCTTTATCACAAACTCCCCCAATTGAACACCATCCCCACCTTGCAAATTTAGCTACTCTTCTAGTTTGTCAATATATAAACCAAAAAGGGTAGGGGATAAAGGGCAACCTTGCTTGACTTCGATGTCACTTCTAAAACTTTCTGAAATGCCTGCTGAAGTTCTAATTTTGACTTTCACCTCTTCATAAAGCCTATGGATGATAGCTCTATATTGTAAAGGAATTTCAAGTTCTTCCATTCTATGCCACAACTTATCTCTAGGGACCGTGTCAAATGCCTTTTTGAAGTCAACAAAGCAGCAAAATACTTCTTCTTAGCTCCCCCAAACCTTTTCAACAATGTGTCTCAGTGGGATCCCATGATCTACAGTAGAATGCTTTGGCCTAAAGCCTGCTTGCCCTTTTGCCCTCTTTTATTTTACTTCTGCCCACTTACTAATTCTATTTTCTACCATGCCACTAAAAAGCTTTGCAAACAAAGGGTTGATCATAATGGTTCTATAGTTGGAAGGATTATTATGATAATGGCTATACTTGGAATTTGCAAATTTTACAGGATTGTAATCATTAAGGAATAAGAGGAAGAGCGGAGTAGGCAATTAGATTTAAAATAAAAAATAAAAAATTCTAATATTTAACTTTAGAAAATATGACGAAATTTTTAGTCAAACCTGTTACTAATTTGTAGTCAAAGAAATATCGAATACGTATATCCAATGCGCATAGTAATGGTTGTCAAGTAGAGTATAAGTTGGTATTTAAGTTTACAATATCTATTTCTAGTTCTTAATTACGCTAGAAAAGTTTTCTTTGCTAGCATGGGGTGGGAAAACACTGCTCACCCCAGCCAATAGTAGAGCTTCAATTTCGCCCTTCCCACTAATGAGATTTTGCCACTTGTTTGTCAGTCATCTGTTAGCTTACTTTCTGCCCACATTTCCCTACCTGTTTCTGTATTGCCTGTTTCTGCAGCTATTCCACCTGTCCTTCAATTTTGAAGCAATGGGCGTTGAAAACACATTGAATTAGTTGGGTTTTGGGATTTCAGCCCAATTTGTAGAGGATGTGCTCAAAATGTCCTATGGGGCCGACATGGATACCTTGAAGTTTTTTCTGTTGGGTTGGTTTGAGGCTTGGCAGGAAGCACAACCCCCTCAGGTGGAATTTGCTCGGGGATTTTTTGGGCAAAGAAAAATTATTCGACACGGTGTGGGATTGCGTTAAGATAATGAAGACCGAGGGCATCGTGTCCATGGATGTCATTTTCTTTGTGTTTGGTAATTATGCACAGGCTGGTAAGATTGAGGAGGCGAGGATGAAGTTCAATGTGCTGGACCAGTATGGATGCCGGAAGGATGTCATTGCACTAAATTGTTTTCTTAGTGCATTGTGTAGGTATAATCATGTGCATTCGGCCGTGGAATTCTTCGATAAGATGAAGGATAAAATCACCCCATATTCTCACACGTATGTGTTGCTACATGAGGGATTGGAGGATGAAGGTAATGTGAGTAAGGCTAAAACTACCTTTGGGGAAATGATCATCGGTGTCAGATGGTTGCCGAGCTACACAAGGGTTTATAATGCCTTCTTGACCAATCTCATCAATTACTCTAAAGTCAAAGAGGCATTGAAGTTTCTGCAAGTAATGAAGACTAAGAAGTGTTTTCCCAATCTGAGCTTCTTCTGTAATACGCTTCAAATTATTTACCTGTGCAAGGACATGAAGTACTCTTTTCCCCTTTGGGAGATGATGAAGCAAAATGGTATGGCCCTTGATTTTCTCACTTATAATGCAATGATTGGTGTGTTTTTGTGCAATACAGAGCCAGGTAGAAATTGCTTACCGTCTCATTGATGAGATGGTTTTTAATGGCGCCTTTCCTTATTCTAATACTTTCAATGTTGTTTTTGAAGCTCTTATCACTACTTGCGACGTGGAGGGGTCTCGAGATTTTTTCGTGAAATTACTAGGAATGAATGTTATCATGTCTATGATAGTTATGTTATGGCAATGAAAATGTTTTTTGAAGCAAATATGGCTGTAATGATGTGGAGACAGATGATACGGAAAGCCATTTTTCCAAAATCATATTGTGCTACAGTGTTAATTGAAGGAATTTGTGACCTGCAAAGAGTATCAAAAGCACTAAAATATTCTCTGGAGGCATTTAGCAAAGGATTTCAAATACCATTTGAAACTATAACAAAACTAAAGAACGCTTCGAGAGAGAAGAAGGCAGGCAAGGTGCATACGAATAACTTGAAAAAAATTGAACGATATTTTAAGTTAGGTCAATAATCGCCAATGTTTAAGTTTTTTAAGTCAGTCCCCTTGAGGGGGAGAGCTGCAGGAAGTGTTTACTATGACAGATTGGTTTCCATTTCTTGCAGTGATGATGTGGTTATTAGGGAATTTCAAAATCCTAGAGGATTTTGACCGAGGTAGTAAAGATGAATTTTAGCATTGGGATAAGATTCTCTCATCTTTGCTCGAAGATAGTTTGTGTAATGTTTCCACATCAACTGGTAATCTATCACTATAGAGCATACTTGTTTCTTTTTTACAGTCGTACAGACATGTGATATGCATCTTTGGTTAGTAGGAAGATTATTATGTACAATTTCTAACCTAACGAGACATTGACGAAGTTCACTTTCTTGGGTGGCCGCTTCTTTAGTTATTGGAGCATGTGCTTTCTTTTTTCTCCCGTTTTCTTGGTTAGGGTTGAAGAACAAAGGGATTGAGAGGACCTGGTAAGAGAGAAAGAAAGTAATTTTAACGTCCGCGAGGCTAAAAATAACCTATGGGACAAATTGCTTCTCCATCTAGCTCTTGTAAACGACCCTTTTCCTGTGGAGTTTTACAATAAATTCTCCCAGCTTCTCGACAAAATCTTCACTGAATAGATTATCCTAGGAGCTAGCTGCCATAATACTTGCATAATTTTCCCTTCTGTCTTTGAAGGCCTCACATTATAAAATGAAATGTTTTTTTTGTTTCCACTTTTCTGGAAGAGCAAAAAATACATACTCTTTCCTCCCACCTTTATTTTGGCCTTTTCCAGCGCCCTGTTTCACAACGGAGTTGACGAGAATTAGTCCTTAATTGAGAAATAAGAATTTTAGATCTCCAATAAATATTGGCTCCTATGTACACTTTTTGCTAATGATTACGAGTCGGGTTAAACTCTTCAATGTAGTACTTCTTCTTTCTCCCCAACTCTTTCTCCCAAGTGCATTTGTGGAACTTATCCATAACAAAAGTTTTTATCTCTTTACTATTTGCGGGACACATGCTCAAGCAAATACCCCATTTACTAAACCATTTGATATTTTTCCGCATCCAAGTCTTCTTTATTTTGCATAATCTGTTATTAAATACAGCCCTAGGCCATCTATCCTCTTTCATTTGCTCAATTTTTTTCAAATATCTTATGACTCGCACCATAGCAATTGCTTCAATAGCAACAACCCATGTTTCACTTAACAAGATAGAATAAGAAACTGCACTTTTAATTTTGAATTTGTTTGTAATCAAACGCTTCTGAATTTTCTCAATTTGTTTCCACTTCATGTCAGTTGTGCTACTGGCCCATACTTCACAACCGTAGAGAATCGCCAGAATCACTAGAAGCCCAAAAAGAGTTAGAGTGGTTTTCCAGTCCCATAGTTCCGCCTCTCTACACCTGTTTTGAAGAGCATAAAATGCTTTCCAACCCCCCAAAGTTATTTTCTTTCTACAACCATCCCAACTTAAATTTATGTTGAAGTCAATTCCGAGGTATTTGTAGTTTGCAACTTCTTCCAGAATGTTGCCTTCAAAGTAGTACTTATGCTAGTTATGCTTTCTTTTGTTAGAGAAAACCACTATTTTCGTTTTGCTAATATTGATTTGCATCCCCACCCTTCTACATAAATACTCAAGGGAACGTAAGTGCTCTTGCAAACCAAGATCTAATTTAGCAATCAATATAAGGTCATCTGCATACAAAAGAAGCCTTATAACGAAATTGCTCAAATGGATACCGTCACCCCCTTGAGAATTTAGCCACTCTTCAAGCTTGTCAATATATAAGCCAAAAAGGGTAGGAGATAAAGGGCAACCTTGCTTGACCCTGATATCGCTTCTAAAACTTTCAGAAATCCCTGCTGAAGTTCTAATTTTGACTTTCACCTCTTCATATAGTCTATGCACAACTACTTTCAAATGCCTAGGAACCTCGAGTTCCTCCAATCTGCGTCAAAGCTTATCCCTAGGAACCGTGTCAAAGGCTTTTCTGAAATCAACAAAGCAACAAAAAAATTCTTCCTTTTTTCCCAAACTTTTTCAATGATGTGTCTTAAAGTTATACAATGATCAACTGTGGAATGTTTAGGTCTAAAACCTGCTTTCCCTTTAGCACATTTGTCTCTTTCTTATGCCCACTTGTAGATTTTCTTTTCTAACATGCTTCCAAATAACTTTGCAAACAAGGGATTTATCATTATGGTTCTATAATTGGAGGGATTATTGACGTCCCCACTCTTGAAAAGAGGTATTGCCATACTAGTTGTCCAATCTGAGGGGGACCCCTGTTGTATGATGTTGTTGAAATTTTTTGTGATGTGAGGTGAAAGAATTTTTAAGCCCCATTTTAGATACTCTGCTTGGAGTTCAGCTAAGTCTTTTGCTTTTCCATCACCCAACTTCTTGATACCCATATCTACCTCTTGCACCGTGAAGAGTTTTGTGTCTGTGTTGACCAAGGGAGTTGGATTAATAGGAGTGAAAGTACGGGTGACTTAAAATATGAATCAAGTGTTTTCTTTTGGATTGGGCAGGGGCCGTGGTAACGCTCACCATCATAGTTGGGATATATATTATTTAAATATATAATGTGATATACATCAAAATATAATTATTGTACATAAAATTACATATTTTGTTATTGCACCATATTATATATTTACACATAAAATTAAGTTTGACCATAGATTAACTATTTTAGTTAGTTAAAAATTATTTAAATTTAATTATATATTTCATATTATTTATTTATAATAAATTTATATTTTAAAAAAACTATTTCATTGACCTTACATAACATAACTTAATTTAGTGTCATGGTTTTAGATATGATAACAATATTTTATCTTTTAAATTTTATTGAAAGTTCAAAATAAAATTTAATTAAAAATCTACTCACAAAATCCAAAAAAATCTTAGCATTTCTTAAATCCTTTTTAGCTTTAATTTTTGTTTCATAATCATTTTAATGACTATGATTAAAACTTAAATATATCTAAAAATTATGATTGAAACTCAAATATATGTAAACATTATAATTTATATGTTTAAATGCTTTACCAATATTATAAATCTAACCACTTTCCATTGCATATAAAATACTAGGGATTTTGTGCATATAAATATAAATGAAATTTTTTGAGAAGTAATGCATGAGCTTTTTCGAATATTTCTAGTTAAAACCCAAACAAGTTAGAGATTTCAAGTATATATATATATATATACATATATATATATATATATATATATATATATAGTGTTTCCATATTTCCGCATTGGATTGGAATAAGCTCTATCATACTTGTTATTGTATTCAATTCTCCTTTTCAACCTATTTCTTTTGTAATTTGGCATGTTCTACTTTGCTCAGGTACTTAATTTCATTTAGCAAACCACCATGGCTACTTTTGCTACCTTCCTACAAGCCCATTGTAGATTAGTATAAATCAAATTTAAAAATCCCTAGGAAAATAATCATACCAATAATCATATAGGCAATATAATGTCTCAGTGGGGAGTTAGACCGATGGAGATGTGCCCAATTCCAATAGATAGCTAGGATTGGGAGCCAAAACAAAACAATATTGGGCAAGGAAATAAGTACGAGACCTAACAACCTGCATACCATCATAAAAATGTGGAAAAACTACCCAATTAAATGAAACCAAAGGAAAATAATGGAATACCCAAAATGAGCAATCAAATCCTTCCCTCATATGTATTTTTGTTTCACATGCTCAAGAACTTGTCCTATAGAAAATCGTTGAATAGAAAAACATGTGATCACGTTTCAATCCTGAAAAGGCACTCATAAACTATTGATACCTAATTAATGAGTTGACCAACCAATTCATTTATGATCATTTATATGCAAAAAAATAAATTCCAACACTAATTTGTAGAAAGAAGTACTAATGCTATTTGCTTGGAGAGCGAAAGTAAATCGAATAAAATTGTAGCTTCAAGTGATCACTAATGTGTGCTAATAAGTTCTGAAAACCATCTATTTACTATCCACGAAATTTAACTAATTTATAAGACTAAATTACTGAACAAAATGCATTCTGAAAATAACATTTTATTTTATTTTTATGAGCACTCTAATGAAAAAACAACATGTAGTTAGATCATAAAACAAATGAAATGGAACTATTCGTGTTGACAGAGAGAAAACTATGTGAAATTGCAGTTCACATGAAAACTATCCATATTGACTAAAAGAAAACTATGATAATTTACAATGTAAATGAAGACTAGTTCATTTTTCGTAGCTATTCATACTATGCAATGGGTAACTTTCCCTCACATGTCCTTGCCTTGCATCTATAATATTGTCACCAATTATTTTTGCTTTGCTTTGGAATATTCAAGAAGTCAAACTTTTGGGTATTGGTAAGGTAGCATATGTTTTTGGAGGAATTTTGGGTGCTATATTCAGAACCATTGGATATTTTACAACCAAGACAGAGCACCCTCCACGGACATTTTAATAGTGACCGTCATAGGCTATTTTATCATTTTTTATATTAAATCATTTTGATTTTGACAACAATATGGAATTGTCCAATGCCTTTCAATTTAATAGGAAAGGCTTGGAATGCTGGTTTCTCATGAGACTTAATAGTGAGCGTAATAGGATACTTTATTGTTTCCAATATTGAGTCGTTTTGGTTTTGATAGCAACTGATACATTTCAAGGGTGCACCGTGCTTTTGCAGATCTCAAGTTTTAACTTACGATGGTGGATGCGGTGGAGTTGCCAAGCAAATTAGTTGTTCTGCCATTCCGGAATAGGGTTTTTCTCCCCGTTGCCATTGTTATAATTTTTCATGTTCGGTGGGGTATCAGGGTAAAAAATTTGAGGACTTGGGATAAAGTGGTGTTTTCAATAGAGGAAGAATATTTTAGTGAACTCGCTTACAAACGGACCATAAGCCTGAAGCAACTCGCTTAGATTTGATCTATCCTCATCTAGATCAGGTGCCATTGCGGATTTTTTTGTAATGAATTCCTTGCAAAGTCCTAAATCCTCTAATTTAGTTGCACTGGCAGGGAACTCCTCCACCGCCCGCCCGTGGGCAACTGGATATTTGTCGTCAATGGATGATCCCTCTTTCAAATTCATCAAAACAATGCTCACAATTCTTTCCACAAATTCCCAATGGTCGCTGAAAAAAACGAGTTCATTAAAATATAGGCATTCAAATATTTCCATTATTGATTTCAAGAAAATATGAGATTGAAAATTTCACCAAAAAAAATTAAAATCAAGGTTAAAAAAAAATCAACAAAGATTGATAAATTAAGCACATTAAGGTAGAGAACGCGAGAGATGAGTAATATATTTACATTTCCTTCATTTTCTCTCTTCATATTGTCGTTTGTTGATTCTTATCACATGGGATGAGAAAATATACCATCATGACTACACCATTATTCTAGGACAATTATGTTAGTGTTACTTTATGTTAGTGTAACTTTATTTTCTAATTTAACCTCCTATTGCATTCTTTAAAAAATACATAGAAACTAAAATTTGGATCATATTTCATTGTCCATATATTTCACTTGATTATTGTTTTCCACATTATTAGTTCTTAATTAATAATGGTGGTCAAGTAATTGCCACCTAGCAAGGTCCTCTTATACTTCATAGTGGAAGAGATACAACATGTCCTTTAAACTAAAAAGAAAAAAAATCGATTTCTTAAATAAATAAATAAAAGAAAAAAAATCAAAATTAAAAAAAAATATTTATTTAATTTACTTCATAAACATAATTAAAAAGACAAAAATAAAAAGTAAAATAATAATATACTAGCATAAATCCATTGACTTTAAATGTTCTTTCTCAATGCTTAATAAGTTAAGGGTTAGAATGAATCTATGTTAGTCATTAATCATTGCATAACATCATGCCAACTATAAGATATGTATTGCATCTTTGGCACCATCTTAGATTTATCTTAATAAAAAAAGGAATACTATCTATCAAGGTGTAAACCTTTTTGATATTTTAATATGGTAGAAAACTTGTAAAAACATTTGCATTTTTAGGGATTTTATTCCTCTCGACACTTGATAGACCATAAGCTAAGGTGGATTTATCCTAGTTATTATTAAAGTATATTTTATATTTAAGTGTGAAAAGTGGATGTGAAGTTAGCCTTACATCACTCGCTCATGACACATCTCCTCCATACTCCAAAGTAAAATGTGATAATGAATGGTGTGGGTTTCTAAATTAAATTTCAAGAATTATAGGCACACAACCTTCTTGCTTTATGTTTC
The DNA here is from genome assembly GCA_034641835.2 of Pinus albicaulis. Taxonomy (NCBI): domain Eukaryota; kingdom Viridiplantae; phylum Streptophyta; class Pinopsida; order Pinales; family Pinaceae; genus Pinus; species Pinus albicaulis. Next base: position 939,029,921 of record CM076573.1, read on the forward strand.
TTTCTTGAGTTTTAGTATTTGTTAGCACCTGATCTAAACCCTAGGCTGAAAAGGGAAAAACAGGGTAACAACTAAACCACGCTCAGCCTTGTAGCTAGCCCTACAAGGACAGGAGAGGGCTCTCTCTATAAAAAGGATATTCAATAAAGTGAAATAATGAACTGATATTAGGCTAGGTATATAAATGGGAAAAAGTTTAATAAATGAATGAAATTTCAGGGATGTGTGGGACAAAATGGGACAATATGAAACTGGGGAATTAAATCAGGATACAGGGTATTTCATGGGGCAAGATAGGCAGGAAATTTTAGCAATTAAATTTAAATAATGATGAGATGGAAAGACTGGTGAGGAGCTGAAAAGGGCACAATAAATGGATCCTTTTCAAACAGAAGAAAAGCACAGAGTATGAATGATTTCCCAAGGCAGAGCATATAAAATGGATTCTACCTTTCTATCTTGAAAGCATTCAAAAGAGATGTTTATGAATGAATGGTGAAACATAACAATTTACATATAAAACAAAGGAGAGAAACAAATGCTAAAATTCACACCACATGGATCCCACAAATCAGAGCTGCATCTCTTATTAATTCCATGTCAAACTGTATAATGGAGCACAGAGCGTTTCTTTTCCACACTATTCCCCTACTTCTGAGTTACAGACTGCTTTACAAATGATTTACAATTACATTAAATAGACCAGATTCGTGGGAACATAGATCCACAAAAAAAGGGAGCTGTTCTGACAGCTCAAGAACTGAAATATGAATATGGAAGAGAAAACCAACAATCTGCCCCTGAAAATAAGGGACAACATTACATTTGACTACATGGAGATTCGCTGTTATACATGGATGAAAGAAAATAGGCAATCCGAAAAACAGATTTCCTACTTTACTGCTACTGTAGCAATCTCTGTTTTATTTAGCTCTTGGCCCTTTAACCTTTATCTCACTGTTTTTATTTTTTGCTGAAGACAACTAACTTTGATAAAATGCTTTTGAAAAATAAAAATGAAATGAAATTATGCCTCAGTGAAGGGAAAACCATTTTGAGTGGGAGAAAGGGAAGGGAAAGGAAGTGGGGTCCACGTTACAATCGGAATCAAAGGAGAGGGGGTGAGGATGCGATATGTACTAAAACATTCTAATATGTTATATGACGAGTCAATCGCAATCAGCGATCGAAGGGATGGGGGAGATATATGTGAAGTGGAACCTAAAACTTTTGATGCGATTGACACGTGGGAAACAGGGATGAAAGACATGCCAAAGGGATGTTTGTTTCAAAACACATTAAAAAATAGTTGGGCGCTTTCATAAAGGAGTAAAATGATTTATATTGAAAGAGCAGAGGGCTCGCAATGTGGGACCGGGGGATTATAATCGCAATCGGAATCAGGAGATCAGGGCGGTGTATTACATAATTGAATTTTCTCCGATGCGATGGGGTTAGCCATGGGAAATCCTTTAATAAACATAATAAAACGTGATTTTGAAGTTTACAAAGGGAAAGGGCTTTTGATATTATAAATGGGCGGAAGTATTGTGTGGTGGGCCCGATATCCATCGGCATCGGAGATCGGAGGGGGGCGGAGAGAACAGTTTAATATGAAAGGCCGATTGGGATGATCTGATTGGGTGTGGGCTATCGGATCGGACGATGAGATCGACGGTCAGGATATACATCGGAGGGGTTCCATCGGGGTTTGCCATCAGAGATATTCAATCAGGGCAATCGCATCAAAGGTCTCGTGATGGGCTAATCAGAGCGCACATTTTAATATCTGCGATTGCGATGGAAGGGAAAGGGATTTAAGGTGGCGGGGTTTTATAATATAAAACTTTGTTATAAAGTTTTATTATAAAGTTTTCACAGTATGGTGGGGAAGTGGTTTGATTATTTCGCATTTGATTTTATAATGCGACTTTTGTAATCGGAGGGGGGAAAAGTATTTATAAAGAAAATATTAAACTTTAATAATATAAAGTTTAAGGGAAATATGGGAAAAAAGAGGAAGTTTTAGGGTATAGGGATTTTTTACTTCACTTAGGCATAAATTTCAATCCAGAAGTTAGTTTTGAGAGTGTAGTATACCGTTGGAAAGCTCTTTCTGGGCTCTTTCTGATGGATCTGCTTGGAAGATGATTTGGCGCTGAACATGCTGTGGACAACTTCTCTGAAGGCAGGGTGATGACTTTATGAAGATAACAACTTCTGAAATGTGACTTATTACATATGCTGACATGAAATTACATAATGAATGATGCTAAAGGCAAAACATCATGTTTTCACCTCAAAACATGGTTTTGAGGTGAAAATTACATCAAACTGAATAAAACATCTCTTTGATCTTCCAAGTGGTGAGACTTAGAGTTTATTGACTTTTTCATGACCTTGCTGATATTTATTGACACTTGACTCATTAATTTGACCATGGTGAGACCCAAAAACCTAATGAGACCCATCCTATGACCTACTAACATGACTTACAAAGTGAAAGTAGCTCATGACTAAAGACCATAGAGAAGAGAATCAGCAAGTTTCCCATGAGGGAAAACTGATGAAAAATCACTACCATCAATGAATCCATGACCTAGCAGAATGGTGAGATTTATTGGTATGGGACTCCTAATATGCAAATGCAAAAGAGCAATTTTGATCACTGATGACAGTATGACTAGACTGACACTAACAGTATTCATAAGCATTACCTTTGTGAGATGTCATTGATTTAGAGCAATTTTTTTTTCTTTCATTTTGATTTTTTCTCTCGGATTTATTTTAATTACATTAATCTTAGTTCTCATAGATTGTCTCTACATATTTACATCATTTTATTTTATGATCCAAACCCATTAAGTATACACTAGGAAAATGGTTAGCATTGATAGTTTATTGTCATTTCCTGCAATACAAGTTTCATGTTTCTAGGATGTGTGAGGAGAACCAACCATCCAAAATGCTTTTTTTTCTTCCATGGATAGAGTTTTAAATTTTATTATTGATGTTTTTTCAAAAATTTGGTCCATGGCATTCATCATTGTTTACTCTACATCACAATTGCTTAAATTTGCTCATGATGCCACCTAGAAGATTTGATGGCACTGCATGGAGACAACTAAGTACAAGATATGGAATTGAGATTACTTTTTCTAGCTTAGGGGTGATATAATGATAGGTTTCATATCTCAATGTACATAAAAATAAATTATGGAATCAACAACAAAAAATATCAATCAAGCAAACTTATAAGCAAATTTATTTACTATTGAATCTAAACTAAACCATAAATTAAAACAAAGCTATTATTTCCATTACATCACAACCTTAGAAATGCCATTCATTAGAATGTAGGTTTAAATTCATCATATTTTCTCTCAAAAGCTTCACACTCCACAACCTTTCGACTTATTCTTTGAACATTGATTTTGAACTCCACGATCAAACTCTAAATTTTTGAAGATGTTCTATGCTTGATGCAACTTTACTTTTATCCCCAATGTCAGTCAAAAATCACATAAACAAGAAAGTAAAGTGTTGATAGAACATACCAGTAGATCGACAGAAGACAAGCCAGAAAAATATAAATGTGTTGGTGTGTTACGGCGGTCAAAAGGATGCTTCGACCAGCAAAGTCTCAATACAGTCAACCAGATTTACGGCATCATCCATATTTATTACATCCATTTCCGGCATCATCCATATTTACGACATCATCCATATTTACGGCATCCATTTTTAGATCATGAGGATGTGTATGATGAGATGATTGAAATATCCTCCAACGTTGACTCTATTTATATCAATCACTGAGGGTGTGTGACACATTTGCTGGGGGTGTAAAAACTTAAGGCTGACCTGCACATATTTTGAAAGTATAAAAATAAATTCAAAATAAATGTTCTGCTCATCGGATCAAGATGATATTTAGATCGATCTTACACCTCTTCGAAAGAGGAACCCAATAAAAATATTGGTGTCTTCACACGAGCATCACAACATGGAGTTTGGACCTATTTGTCCAATTTTAACACTCCCTCTCAACTAGGGAGAACTCCATCCACCTGTGAAATCAAACATCGTGCGTCATCCCACCGTAACTTGCTTTGCTGGCCTCTTTATTTCAGAACAGAACTCGGTCAGTCACAAAGACATCATTCCTGGCTGACAGATTCAGCCCACCTCTATAGGACTCACAAAGAGTCTCATACCAACCCGGAGTCGGTTTATCTGACCCAAAGTTAGTAGGAGGTCTGAAACCTCACTTGGTCTCAAGAGAGTGATATATACTAACCCGAAGTTAGTCTCGCTGACATGAAGTCAGTTGGAGGTCGAAACCTCACATGGACTCAAAGAGTCACATGCCAACCCGAAGTCAGTAGGAGGTCCGAAACCTGACATGGACTCAAAGAGTCACATACCAACCCGAAGTTGGTTTATCTGACCCGAAGTCAGTAGGAGGTCCGAAACCTCACTAGACTTGATCCCAAATCAAGTGGTTGGACACGTGTCATCCTAGATAGAGAGTACGAAAATCTATGATAATAAAATTTCTTTACTATTGAATCTGAACTAAACCATAAATTAAAACAAATCTATTATGTCCATTACATCAAAACCTTAGAAATGCCATTCATTAGAATGCATGTTTAACTTCATAATATTTTCTCTAAAAAGCTTCACACTCCACAACCTTTCGAATTATTCTTTTAACATTGATTTTGAACTCCACGATCAAACCCATGAACCCTAAGAGATTTTTGAACTCTTTGCTACACATGGACCATACATCTTCTTCTCCAATATCCATTGCCAAGATTTTTGTCTCTCTATTTCATATCCCTTGCAATCCTCTTCTCAACTCAGGATACCTTCCTTCCTTAGAGCTATCCCAATTTTCCCACAATTAAGCTACTCAAAGTTTCCCATAAAATATGTTAATCAAAGTAAAGACCATGTCAACTGGGTCCACACCATCATGAGTTGATCATAGTTTACCATGTCAATAGGTCCAAATCATCAATAACAACCTCTTAAATTTTTGTGTGGGTTGTTTCATTGTGTTCCCTTTACATTTTTCATATACTAGGAACTATTATTGGAATACAATAAATTGGAAAACTAGGATGAAAATATTTTTGGGTCATGGTGGATGGCCCATACATCTAGTATGCTCTTGCATTAGATTCCCCTAGTATGAAAATACATGGGCGGTTTTCTCATAGGGTTGTTGATAAAATGACAACCTCTTCTTATTGGACCTCTTTCTTTCTCTCTCTTTTTAGATTTTATTCTTTGACTTTATACCATTTACTATTTTTCACATACTATCTAAATCTTTTCTCTTAGTTCCCAAAATTTTCAGCACTACAATAATATGATCATGGGAGCATCTTAGTCCCATGTCCTAGGCTTCAGAATCCTCATTATTAGTCCTCATATTTATATCTACAATATATTTGAAAACATACTCAACATTTGACATTCCTTCTCGTGCCACCATCAACACTTGATACACTAGAAATACACCATCCTTTATTGTTTCAATCTCTTTGTTGTCATATTTACTAATGGTGTTCTCTTCTTTGGACTCACTTTACATGTTCATCCACTATCTGTCTTTTATATTTCCTTTCTCCAAGGAAATAACACTTCATCACCTTGACCTTTCTTCATATTGAAAAATTCTTCCATGTTTTCAAGAACATTTATAACAACATCTCTCAATATACTTTTCACATAACCCTCATTGTTAACCACCCACTGCTACTTTTATCTCATTATGTACCATCGTAATTTCTTGAACACACTTAATAGATTTAAAATCACAAACTCCCTCACTCTTGTCCACAAGCATTATAATCTTCACATTGTTCATAACTTCAAATTTGCACAAAAACTACAAGTAACCTTTATCTCATCATCTTCAACAACATACTCAAATTCTTCTTTATCATTTATCCTTTGGTCTCCCTAATCATATCAATGACAACAAATCAATAGAAAACGTGTTTCTAGGAAACACCACTGCCCACATGCACCTCCTTTAGTGATAATTTCTATTAAAATCTACTTTCCTATAAATTTGTTGTATATTTTTAATTGTAACCCCCCCCCCCCCCCATTTCTTCTAACATCAATGCAACCCCATGTTTTTCTTACTGAAACCTAGTTTACTCCAAAACAATCTAGGAATGTGCTCTAGCTTATATTATTTCCATATTTCTATTACACCATATTGAATTTTACATATATTCTCTTTATGTACATAGTCATTATTTTCCTCATCATCCTGGAGATACCCGAATACATTTTAAGTATGTTAATCAAAGTTGCACCTTTTATCATTCCTTCTCCCTTCACAACCTATTGTCTTCTAGTTTTCTTCTCCTCAGACTCCAAGAAAAAATGATGCACTTTTTCAAGAGATACCTCCTCTCCCTCATCTTCCCTCTCATGTGCCATCTTCCTTACCTTTCCTCTTAATCAATCCCCTTGCAAGGCTTCCATGTGCACAAAAAAAAATTTCACCTCCTTTCTATTCTCATCCCCATTGTTGTGAAGTTAGGTTCTACCTCCTCTAACTCTTTCATTTCTTTTATTTTCCACATTGTTCTCATTTTTATGTAGTCTTCCTTACAACCCTAGACAACGAATTACTCCCTATCTTGGGGTCAACTCTTCCTTAAACAACTTGTAACATCCGCACCTTGAACTCCATTTTCTAATTATAAATTATGACTCGTAATGATAGAAATGCCAACATGCATATTTTTATAAATGCCCTATTGATGTAATATACCTTATTTTAAAATAATGCCAATAGTTGAAGGAAGGGAAAATCTTACACTGATTTTGATTCCACAAGAAGGAATTTGTGAGGGGGAATTAGTAAATTCGTTATCAATGGAAATGTCTTGCCCTGAATTAATTGCCCAGATATCTATTTTCCTAGAAATCAATTAAGAAAACACATTGGTAGTTGAACTAGCAACTTGCAACAATTGTGATAAGATATGGAAGTGGTACAATAATTACAAAAAAGTATGGGTGGAGTAACATATAGATATTTATGAGTTGACCATACATTCTACATGACGGATTAGGAAAACCTCCCACCAAGAGTGCAGTTGAGAGAGCGAGATACTTGTGTGTGTGGAGACAAAGAAAAATAAGGTGAGTCATGTGGGAAGATATAGAGACACACAAGGGGCTTTGGTATGGAGATTTAGAGTAGAAGGTGTGCAAGGAACCTTTTGAGTGGCAACAACGTCTGAGAAGTTGTGAATCCCCTATTTTGGTCATGTTGCACATAATGTTGTCATTGATGACAACAAGATGGCATTGATGACAACAAGATGACATTTATGTCAAAGGGGATGTAATATCATTCATGATTTCTAAAAAAGTAGCATGACTCTCTATGAAGGACTATGACAACTGGAACTCTAATAAGAACTCACCACCTAAGATGAAGGCGCTTGATTTTTTTTTTTTTTGGTAGTTATTATGTCCAAATGATCTTATAAATTGTGTAGTTATGATGTCCAAATGATCTTATAAATAATATGGTTGCGTAGGTCTCATTGATACCTTTCTAACGATATATCCTACTCTGAAGAAAAAAATCCTCTCGGATGAGAAGATATGGTTAGCTGAAGTTCAACACTATTTGGATGGCCAAAATATAGGGAAAACCCCAAAATATTAATGTGTGAATAAGTGTGCCTCTTTTAGGGGCATCCATTGTACATTGACTAGGTCAACAACCAATCATAGTGAAACTTGCATGATCTTTAATGGGTTAGTTTGTGCACATCTTCTATTTGATCAAACCATTGAGTGTGGGAATGGATGAGGGATCAGATCGAGAGATGCATGATATTTAACACATCAAACAAGCCTATTAATAACTTCCACATGGTGTATTATGATTGGTTGAAGAAAATGACATGGACCCCTAGAGAGAAGTCATATGGCATACTTTGACCAGTCAAAGGAAATGACATGGACCCATAAACAAATGGAACATTGCGAAATGATGTGGAAAAGCACAATCAAAATGAAATAACATATGCTAACGTCAGTAGGATGACATGGCGCCACCAGGGGATGCCATGTGTCAAGGATAAATTATAGTTTTGGATTGGTGAAAATTCCTTAAAAATGGTGTCACGTGGCAACTGACATCATGATGATGTCATCAAGGAAATGACTAATGACTCTAGGAACCAGGTCAGGTTGTGTGGTCATGTGGGTTAAAATCCAAGAAATTAGGGTCAGCTTTAGAGTTAAAATTTTGGTTCTATGTTTGGCCCTATGGATTTAAGGACCATAAGGCAATTATGTATACATGTGACTAAAGCCTCCACAAGATATCAGAAGAATAAAGTCACAAGTTGAAAATGAAGGTTAATTCTAAGATTTGTAGTTGAGTTTCTCTCTAGTATGGTTTGCAAGCAATGGAAATTTTGTTGTTTTAGTTTTTATTTGCACTAATATGAAGTCTTGGTTTTACCACCTTTGTGGCAGAAATTGACATGCTTGCAATATCACTATAGTTAGTGGAATCCATTATTTTGGTGGAAGGAGTTGTTGAAAATTGGTTATCATTGATGTCAACTCCAGCAGAAGGCAAAAGAAGCTCCACTTTCCCCACTCTCGCTATGGCATATGATCGTGATAATGCATGCTAGACCATCATCATGTCATAGTAGTCATCATGCCATTTCTAACTGTGAGTGGTATGATATGTGGTTCCTCACGGTTGAGGAGATACACACTCTTAAATTTTTGAGCCTTGAAGTCTTGGTCAAGGTGCGCCAAAATGAATGGTAAAGGAAACTCTATGATTGGTCCCAAAATTTCGTATAAAAATAAATTTTGTTTATGTTGAATTTTGGGTAAATATTATGTGTCTTTGTAGTGGCAAAAAATCCTCCTCTCACACTTTTCATTGACCAATTTGAACCTTAAAGGAGGATTATGTTTTTGAAAATTATTTTAAAATTTTATTAAGGTCAGCCTCATTAGGGGGATAATTTGTAAATTATTAGGGTAGTTCAACCCTCCTTTTATGCCCCCCCCTTTTCAAGTATAAATAGGGGACTCATGTGCCCTCAAAAGAATCATAATTTTTCCATCTATTGATGTGAATTAGCTCTAAAATTCTGAGGTCGTGAAGAATATTGAAGATAACAAGCAAAGGAAAAGGAGAACTTTGTTTTGGGTGTATTTTTTTCTTTATATATATGTTAATGGCTCATTGTTCAGCTAATCCTAGACTGAGTTTTTTGAGGCAAAAAAGGGCTTGATCTGAGGAAACAATGAAGCAAATTAAACCTGATATAAGGTCACATGTGAAGCATTTCCAAAGTTACGAAGAAAAACAAATGTTTGCTTTGTCAAGAGTTATTTCTGAGGTTAAATATTTGTCCAAACCAAGCTTTGTGTGGATGCCTATTTATGTTAAAAGCTGAGTTCTAGAGCCAATTTTAGGCTGCACAGAAAGGGCCATAGTAAGGACTAGTAAGGGTCATAGCAACCTCTATTTAGGATGTAGAGAACAATTGGATGTGATATTTGTTGATGTCGTAGTAGTGAGGCCTGTGTAAGCTACAACCAAGAGCACACGTAAGTCCTGTTTAGGCCACAGAGGAAGAGAAAATCAAGCCACAATTACATAGTTGGTAGACCGAGTTTAGGCTTGTTTGGGTAGCTTCAAAGGATAATGTTGAGGCTCGTTTAGGAGGATAACTAGAGGAAAAATAAAAGGAATATTGTAAGACCTATATTATCCATAATAAAGGGAAAACTTAAGGCCTTATTTAAGTTATAGAAAGGATACAACTAAGGGTCTGAGTGAAGGAAAAGTTAAGTATCAGTTTGAGACATGGATTCAAAGGACTAATTAAAATTTTCTCCAAGGGTAGAATTGAAGAGTAATCCCGGTACAAATCTAAGGCGGATTCTAAGGAAAACCAATGGCAAATGAGGCATACACAGTTGTAGAAAATATCATAATGACTAGACCACTTCCAAGCTAAAATGAAATTCTAAGGTAGGAGTTTTATTTTATTAAAATTGTTGGTATTGTACTTTTCAATGAATATGGTGAATACTTGACAAGTTTCAATACAAGGGTTTGAATTAAAAGTCAGCTATCAATAGAAAAACTTAATCATCAAACTTGAAGGCTATGATCTGGGCATGTATAATAGGTACAATAGTGAAGTATCAATGATTGAATGTTATTATAAGTGGGTCACTATCCCTGGTATAAGAGCCGACAAATTATTCTTATATCCTCTATTTTCAAGGTGGTAGGGTGGTGCAAGGTGGATATTGAAGTCTCATTCATTTTGGTGCCTAAGAACACTTCAAGGTGGAAGGGTGGTGCTAGGGTAGTATATTGAATCTCATAGGGTGTTGTTGCATCCTTATAGTTAGTGTTAATAAAGCAAGGGTATTGGTGCATCCTTTCAAAGAGTCAGTGCTTCCTAATAAAATTGAATGCTTTTCTAACTCGGTACCAGGGAGTTAGTGCTGATAAATTTTTGTACTCGTCAAATATATTAGAAAGAATTCTGTGGTTTTCTCCCACATTGGGTTTCCATTTAGATTTTGTTGTGTATTGTTCCTGTGATGTGATGTTGATTACCTAATTTTATTTGTGCTAATAGTATTTAATGCCCTTAAAGTTAAAAATTAATTAAGTTAAGTAAAATATTGATTCAACTCCCTCTCATTATTTCCAACAACTGGTGTTAACGTGGATTCCTTCACAACATTCTAACCACTAGAAGGTAGATCATGGATCACACCAGAAATGGAACCCCATTGTTTGATGGAAAGAACCATGCATTTTGGAGTGAAAAGGATGAAATCAATTGTTGAAGCACAGGGATTTGATGTCTGCCACGTTTTAGAAAGTGGATAAAATTCACCAACCTCTCTTCTAATAGATGATTCCAGTAAGAAAATTTGTGATAACACTGCAAAAGACAAGAATGTTATTTTAAACAGTCTAACAAATTCAGTTTATGTCAAAATAATGCATTGTAAATAAAAATAAGAGCTTTGGGATCTTCAAAGCATATAGGAAGGAGATAAGAAAGTTAAATAGGCCAAGCTTCAAACCTTTAGAGGACAATTTGAATAGTTGAAAATGAAGGAAGATGAAAATATTGCAACCTACTTTGTCCTTGTTGATGAAATAGTAAACATGATGAAAGGATTGGGAAAACCAATAGAGAACAAAGTGATTGTTGGAAAAGTATTAAGAACTCTTCCAATGAGATTTGATTCTAATGTCTCAGTTCTAAAAGAAAGTTCAGACTTAGAAATGGTCAAGCACATGGATTAGTTACATGGAATACTTACAACTTATGAAATGAGAAAAAAACAAGAGAACCCCTCCAAAAGAGAAGCGACCTTCAAAAAATCCAAAAAGACAAGAAAGAAAAAGCAACCGTCAAATCCAAGCTTCAGTTGTAGCTATATCGATGATTCAAATGAAGAAATAACCAACTTTGTGAGAAAGTTGAAGGAAGGAATTGAAAAGTACAAACATAATATTCCTTTAAAGTTTTTTAATTATGGTAAAATTGGTAATTTTTCTTCGAAATGTCCTTATGCAAAGTGTTCAAATAGTGACAAAGAAGAAGAAGTTCCTAAAAAGGAACAAAAAATTCACAAAAGAGACAAGTTGCAAAGTAAAAGAAAAATCCATAGATGCGGGTGACACAACAAGATCGCACGAGGACAACTCCTCCCATGCTCAGGCTGATGCAGCCTTGCAACGCTAGATCTAACATGATGCAGAACCTCACATCGCCAATCATTTCGACACTGGTGCTCTGCCACACTTGGCCTCTCGCCACACTTCGTATCATATGCAGACTCACTTGGACTGTCCCTCACCACCTCTGTGCTCGTGCCACATGCCTTCAAAAGGCACAAAATCTCCTCATTCATCCATCTCATTCCTGCTCTAGCCGGTCCCGAGAGCCATCGCTGTTACTCCCCTCACCATCACGCTGCTGCTCCAGCTTGCCTTGCGCACCACCATTGCCATTGCCCTCCTTGTTGCGCGCGCCCAAATGTGAGTCCCCCGTCGCATGCCCCTCCCCCTATGATCCTCCTTGTTGCGTGCCCCCCTCCTGCATGCCCCCCCTAGCATCTCCCTGTTGGGAACCCTCTATGCTGAGCACCCCCCTGTTGCGCGCCCCCTACTCTCGGCCTGGATTCACAGCTAGTTACCCTTTCTCTGCTCGACAAATTCTCCATGGCCCCACTACAACATCAAAATCCCATCAGGGGCAGCTACATAGGAGCGTTCTCGAAGTGCTATCACCGAGGCCAAGACTAGCGTCTGGAATCCATAAAAGGCTCCTCATGATGAAGTCATGAAATACATGCTACTCAAATGCCTGATAGCACCCAGGGTGAGAATGTCTTGACTCTAGAGAAGCCTAAGGGAAGAAGAGGCCCCATAAAATCTACCATATCGCACTCTGAGCCACCCACACCTCAGAAAACCGAGCTGCTCCATGTTCACGAGCCTGCGGAGGAGGAGACAAACATTTGGATCATGGATTCAGACGTCGTCTGGACCCGAGTTTTAGATGCAGAGTACCCTGTTGCTCCCATTGTTCGTATGGCCCCTCCTAAGCCTCCGCGTGAGCCCAAAACTGAGGAGGAATCCATTGCAAGTGAATATGGATGTATTATTGAGGAGGAGGACCACGTAACATAGGAAGATGAAGGAACCCTATGACTGCTCTGTAGCAAGGTTCATCTCTGTTTTTTGTCAAATCAAGACATACTTCAACCATTTTGTTTTTAGATGTGTTACTGAATATTTTGTAAAACAAGGCTGTATGATGCTTTTAAGGGGCTGGTTTCCTCCCTGGAGGCAACCCCAAACATGTTTTATTGTGAAAACTACCAAGGCAGGGATTGGCTAAGTATTGCTTGCGATCTCTGCCCAAAGCCTCTATAAAGTTTCTTTTATGATTTTAATATAGTTTAGACTTACTTACCAAAAAAAAAAAAGTAAAAGAAAAATATATGAGAAAATAATCTATATAAAAGAAGATAGTTCTTCATATGATGAGGAAAGTACAATGATTGTGACTTAGAAAGAGTGTTATTCATGGAAATAGAGAATAAAAAGGAAACCCCTAAATATGATGAATTCGAAGGGGACATAGACCTTGATAAAAAACTGACCAATGCCCTAATATATTTAAAAATAGAAAGAAAAAAGGTCAAGGCATTGGAGAAAGAGCTAAGTGAACTAAAAAAGCATTCTCAAAGTCTCAACAAAAGGTATGAAGAATGAAATAAGACCATCATAATCCTAAAAGTAATGTTATAGGAAGCCAAAATGATTGAAGAAACACTAAAAAACTAGTTGGAATAAAATGCTAAAATAAATGAAAGTTTGGAAGCAAAGATAGTTTCACTAAGAAAGGCGGTTTAGAAGAAAAACATCCAACAAAATTGTCCAATCAACACCAAAAATTTGGATGAAATCATTAGCAGTAAAAGGCCATGAAATGAAAAAATCAGGGTTATGATACAAGCCAACCCATGTTTACAATTATTCAAGCTCCATGATGATAAGAGAAGAAGTGGAACAAAAGAGTTATGCATGTGTCATCAAGGGTCTTATGAAGCCATCAAAAGAGAATGTTCAAGATCAATCTATGAAGCGAATGAAAAATCAACAACCAACAATGGAGAGCACTCAAGAATACTTTTTCTAGAGAGCTACACCACCTATAAGATCCCCCACTCTTAGGTACCAAACCATCTTTCTTGGTTTATGTTAGTCTTGCAACAATTTTAGGCAGAAAATAATAAATTTTAAAGCTTATGATAGTAACATAAGCAACTATGGAAGCTACTCTAAGAGTGACTATCCTCTCTAGAATAATTTTTCTATAGAGATGCACCATCTAGAAGACCCCCCACTCTCAGGTACTAAATCCTCTTTCTTGGTTTATGTTACTCCTACAACAATTTTAGGCACAAAGCAGTAAATTGTAAAGCTTATGCTAGGAACATAAGAAACTATGGAAGCTGCTCTAAGAGTGACTATCTTAGAAAACCTCATGGAGATTATAATCAAAACTATAACAACTTTGGATGATTGAGTAATGAAGTGGAATGCTACAAGTGAAACAATTTTGGACACATAATAAAGGATTGCAGGTTAGTCATTCCTCCAAAGGAGCAAAAGCATGGTTTCAAGAATCCTCCAAAAGAACCTTCAAAAGTCTGGAAAACGAAGGACGAAAATTGTGGGATTGCTCTACAAGCCCAAAGAAAGAAAATTTAATGGTATGTTGATAGTGGTTGTTCAATACACACAACAGGGGATAGAGATATATTTATAACCTTGCAAAAGGAAAGGGATGGATCGGTTTCATTTGGAAATGATGGCTCAACAAATTTTTTAGGTAAGCGTACAATCAAGCTTGGAAGCAAGAATACCATGGCGGAAATGTTTTTCTCATTGAAAACATGAACCATAAATTGCTAAGTGTGAGTCAAATGTGTGACCAAGGACACATGCTTCTTTTCAATTCAAAGAAATGTGAAATGAGAAGAAAGATATCATGTAGATTGGTGGTAATAGTAACAAGGACTCTCAATAACATATACATATTGAATGAAATTGAAAATAAAATTTGTTGTTTGGAACATGAAAGTTGGAGTTGGCATAGGAGAATGGGTCACATGCACTTTGAAAATCTGGTCAAAATCGACAAAAAGGAAGTAGTAAGAGATATGCCGAAAATATCAAAATTGGTAAGCATTTCCATCATGAAAACAAAAAATAAAAATTGGTAAGCACTTCCAGCATGGAAAACAAACAAGGGTCGAGTTCAAAACCAAGGAACATTCCACTGCAAAACCATTGGAGATTCAACACACTGATCTGTGGGGACCAATGAGAACTAAAGGTTTGAATGGTGAAGAATACTTCATTTTTCTTATTGATGATTACACCCTAATGACAGGGTATGTTTTCTAAAGGAGGAGTCAAAAGTAATTGAATGCTTCATGATTTACAAAGAGATGGTTGAAAATGAGACTAATCTGAAAATAAAGTGCTTAATGTTAGATAACAAAGGAGAATTTACATCAAAGGAGTTCCAACACTTTTGTGAAGAAAAGGAATAAAAAGACAATTCTTGGTAGCCATGACACCTAAGAAAAATGGAGTTATTGAAAGGAAAAATAGAACTGTACATGAAATGTCTAGAACTATGTTGAATGATTCCAATATAAGTGATATCATTTCGGTACAAGCATCAGAAACAATTGTTCATATTTTAAACAAAGAAATGCTAAAAAATAACAGTGACAAGACCCCCTATGAACTATGGAAGGGAAGATTGGCCGATGTCAAGCACTTTAGAGTCTTCGAGAGCAAATGATATACAAAAAGGAAAGATAAAAAGATTGGAAAATTGGACTCACAAGTAGATGATGTGAAAATTTATGAATCTAAACATAGAAATACTACTGCAATTATCTTATTTGCATTACCTACTTATTTTCTTCATTTAACAAGTTATTTATGGAATTATTCAGTAAATTATAATACAAATACATTGCAACCTACACCAATATACAGATAAAGTACTGAAAAATAAATGAGACAATCACACAAAGGACACACTTATTTTTGGACTAACATCCCCAGAAAAACCCAATGTGGGAAAATCGGTGTAGTATATATGAGGGTTTTATTATTAAGAAGATTTCTGAATACAATTTAGGGTGCCAAATCCGGCTAACCCAACAGAGAAAATCTTGGCAGAAGTAACTTTATCGAGAGACAAATATATTGGTTGATCCAGCAGCCGAATGAAGAAACCCCACAGGTGACTGCGCTGTCCCTAGTGCTACGCAGTGATGGCTATATTAAGCTCTGCGCTGAGATTTCGTCACCTCCTCTAGGAGTTGTGTCACCCTCCTCGTGATCCTTCCTGGCTCAAAAATAAATTTGCTGAATTTCTGCACGAACTGCCCCACAGAAACCCCATCGCTGCCTCTTTAGTGACAGTGTCACCCTTCTGGCTTTGCGTCACCCTTTGGACCCTGCGTCACCCTCTCTTGTGCTATGATGTCTCTCTAGTGCTTCTATGCCTCTCCACATTTGTATTCTTGGCCTTGGACTGAAGTCTTATTGCCAAACTTCCCCTCTCTACACTGCCATCTCACTCTGAAATTCTCAGCAAACCACGCCCCATAATTTCGACTTTGCTCAAGTGCTGCTCTCTGTATGTGTTCTCCAACTGACCCTCGAGCCCTCCTTTAGACTTTTCATGTTGAGAAATAAACGACCGTGATGTAATCCTTAATCAACGACTAAGATTAAATTAGACTTGATCCTCGTCACTTAGAAGCTTCTCACTCACATGTTAAATTAATTCACTTTAATAATTTTAATTCCCTAAGTTTTAACTTAGGCTCTATTAAAAATAATTAATTATTTGAATAATTTTCACTTCTGCTGGAATTTCTCCAAACGATTTCTTGGTCTTGGAGATCTCATGTGTTCTAGCCCCTCCACAAAATTTCAGAGCTAGAGCACATCCGATGCTACCAAAAAATAAACACTTCCTCTTAGTGAGGAATGTGCTCTAGCAACACTTCTTCACCAGAAGCATCACCCTGATCCATGACATCGATCCTCTACACTACTGATGCTTGGCCTGATGCCCCTCATCCACTGCGTTGCTACAATCTGTATTGCTGCCCATGACTCTGCCATTGTCACTCTGCATCTGTACTACAACTCCCTCTCAAAATGCTGCATCATGCTGCCCATAACACTGCCACTACTTATTGTTGCACTGCAACTCAATTGCTAAGAGTTAAGTAACTCAAAGACCTCCCAAAAACTAACATATTGGTCAGTTTGGATGCATCTTGATGCTGGAGTTTCCTTTGCTGCTAATATGTGCTGACCCTCTGATGCTACTGTGCTGCTGCTTCTATGCACTCCGTAAGCACTGCTCTGCACTACGTTGCACCATTATGCACTGTGTTGCTGTTGTTGCCTCTGCTATGTGCTACTTTAGAATTTTGTGCTCTATCTCTGCCACTGTCGCTCCATAATCCCTCACACCAACTGACTCCCGTCATTCTGATATTGTCATTAAGGGATTCGATAGCCGCATGTGATCAGAGAGTTATGGAAACTCAAGGATCCTGCCCTCCCGAACTGTAGCTGATATACAACTACATATCACCCCACTTCTTACGTACATGAGCACTCATGACACACCCATCATCATCATCCTCATCAACCTGAGATGGAGCAACCTTCGAGTCAGATTCTTCCTGGCCCTTCTTCTTCAGAGAGCATTGTGTGGCGAAATGTCCTAGTTCCCCACATCTGAAGCATCTGACCTTCGAGAGGTTCTTCTTCTTCCTTCTCTGATGCCCTTGCTATCCCTTAGATGCGAGAGCCACATCTTCCTCTTCCTCCTTCTTGAATTTTATCCCTTTTTTGCTGCTTCCCGCCTTGGTCCACCATATGATCTCTTCTTGTCTAAGAGTTTCCCACATCTCTTCCCAGCTTGGAAGAGCGGCCATGCCCAAAATACATCAGACAAAAGTCTCCTAGTCTTCAGTGACTGCATTCAGGGCAGTCCTGACCATAAGTCCACCATTTGATGTAGCCCCTATGGAAGCTATTTGATCTTGAATCCCTTGCAATATGATGAGTAAGGGATCGATCTCTTCTCCCTTCTGCATCTGAAAAATTCTTAGCTGGTTCTAAAGCAACATATTCTGCTGGGCGGAAGATACCTGGTACATAGTGGTCAAATCCTCCCACATTTCCCTTGTTGTGTTCTTCTCAGAAACATGTGGGATCACATGATCCTTGAATCCGTCCATGATCATGAATTTTTCTTTTTCCCAAGCCTCCTCATACTTCTTGAGATGATCAACATCAACCAGAACAACAGTAATGTTCAAGGCATGATCCTTGATGCGATGTTCATCCAAAACAGCCAGGATCTTGATCTTCCAGATGACAAAGTTGGATGCTCCATCCAACTTGTCCCAATCCCTCAGTCTATTCACAATCATCTGTGCTCAACTAAGTGTCGAACAAGTCCCATTCTCCCTCTTCCACTGCTTCCCCATCACAACTCGGATCTAGATTTATTTGGTGATAAAAACCTTCTAAGGAACAAGCTCCCTCTAAATTTCAATTTCCTTCACGGAAATCCTTCTGCCAATAGATGTTGAAACACTCCTCTATGATCTTGCTTTGTTGCTACTCAACACTAGATCTATACTTCTTAGCAAGAAATATTCTGAGGAATTTCTTCCCTTTACTTTGCTTCAACCCCACTTGACACTGTTCTGCACCAACAAAATCAATGCCCCACCATTAACTCTAGAAAGAAATTGTATTGCACCTCCAACCACGACAATCCGGAAATTTGAGACTCAACAACCTCTGTGCTGACCCAACAAGCACTACATTGCATTATGCAGCTACAACGTCACCCTAGCAGGCTTACACATGCTCTTCGTGAGCCTTCCCAGGTGACTACGTCATCCTTCCTCTTCCTCTCCAAGGACTACGCTATCTCTCGGGACAATTGCTTTCCCACTGTAGACTTTCTTCTGTCCTTTCATTGATGGCTTCAATCCTCCTTGATCTACAATGGCTCTGATAGCATCTGAAAATTTATGAGTCTAAACATTCAGAAATCCTACTACAATTATTTGATTTGTATTACCTACTTGTTTTCTTCATTTAACAAGTTATTTACAAAATTATTCACTAAATCCTAATACAAATACATTGCAGCCCACACCAATATACATATCAAGTACTAAAAAATAAATGAGACAATCACACAAAGGACACACTTATTTTTGGACTAACGTCTCCAGAAAAACCTAATGCGGGAAAACTGGTGCAACAAATATGAGGGTTTTATTATTAAGCATATTTTTTAATACAATATAGGGTGCCAAATCCGGCTCACCCAATAGAGAAATTCCAGCAGAAGTACCTCTATCCAGAGAAATATATATTGGCTGATCCAACAACTAAATGAAGAAACCCCATAGGTGACTGCATTGTCCCCAGTGCTGTGCAACAATGGTTGCAGCAAGCTCTATTCCGAGACAATGTCACCTCCTCCAGGAGCTGCTTCACCCTCCTCGTGAGCCTTCATGGCTCAAAATTTGATCTGCTGAATTTCTGCCCGATCTACCCCACAGTAACCACAAAACTACCTCTTCAGTGACTGTGTCACCCTTCTGGCTCCACATCACCCTCTTTGGTGCCGCGTTGTCTCTCTGGTGCTGCTCTTCCTCTCTACAATTGTATTCTCTGCCTTGGACTGAAGTCTCGCTGTCAAATTGCCCCTCTCTGCACTGCAATATCATTCTGAAATTATCAGTAAACAATGCCCCAAAAATTCGACTTTGCTCAAGTGCTGCTCTCCGTGTGTGTTCTCCAAGTCACCCTCAAGCCTTCCTTTATACTTTTCCTGTTGAGAAATCAACGACCATGATATAATCCTTAATCAATGGCTAAGATTGAATTATACTTGATCCTTATCACTTAGAAGCTTCTCACCCACATGTTAAATTAATTCACTTTAATTATTTTAATTATTTTAAGTTTTAACTTAGGCTATATTAAAAATAATTAATTATTTGAATAACTTTCACTCCGGGTGGAATTTCTCCAAACAGTTTCTGGGTCTTGGAGATCTCATGTGTTCTATCCTTTCTACAAAATTTCGGATCTAGAGCACATCCGATGCTACCCAAAAATAAATAGATGAATATTTTCTCATTAGACATTCAAGAAAAATACAGGCATGTTCGGAGTCGTATATGCCCTTGCTTTCATCATGCAATATCACCATTCACACCCTAAAACCGTAGCTTTTTAACCCGTTCCATACCTTAATTCCATAACTTGCTGTCGAATAAACTCCATGGTTGGTTATCATTAGTTTTCTTAGTTTTTCTACGATTAAAGATTATTATGGCATGATTTACTAATAAGAGTCTTGCTAAGCTTATTTGTCATAGTGTTCCATCGTTGAATTTCTTCATAAGCTAGTAGAGTACGAAAATGGCTAATTTAGGACTTTGACACTTTCAATATGCTTCCGAAGAAACCGAGAGAGGTTATTGTCAAAATTGATGTTATAATACCTTTCTATATCTTGGATTTCACCCAGGTCACTCATGTTGGTCTCTCGAAGGAAATTAGCAGATTTTCCCAAATTTGCAATAAATTTCAAACTTCCAAATTCCACCTAGATTTCTGTGCGGATGAAGAAGAATGAAGAAATTATAGAACATGGGTTTTGGTTCTAGTATATAAAATTTATTACACCTAAAACATTTTTCCAAAATTCATTACAGTTTGGGAGATATGAAGAGTTATTTGAGGCCAATTTATATAAAATTCGAAAAATCCAGACTTATAAACATCTCCCAAACAACCTTGTTTTGGACCTGGCAGTTAAGTTCTTGATTTAAAGGTTTAAAATGAAATTAGAAAGGTTCCAGAATCCTGAGCTCGATGATCCCTAAGCGGCCAACCTCCAAATCAGAATCAAAGCGGACTATTCTCATAATAGTAATCAGTTACTCAACAAGGAAGCGGTTTTCCCAGAGATAGGAGCTGTTTATCCAGAGATATAAGTGGTTTGTCAAATCCTCATTCGACTGATTAGAAGATATCATATTTTCCAAGATTAGTTACAGTTAGTGAGTTGCAAATATTAGGAATGTTTGTTAAGTTTGCATTTGATGGCAACCTTTTAAAAATCTTGATGTAATTTGCATTCGTTCATTGTGAGATTACACATCAAAGTATTGTAATATCATATTGTTGCAAACCTTTTCAAAGGATTTCAAACAATGTGTTACTGCCTTTAAGCTTGGAATCAAATCGTTTTCGATTTATCTCATTGTGAGTATAATATTCATGTTTTGATTGCTATTTTACTGAAGTAGATTAGCTTGCTCTAGGCGTGGGAGGGCCCACCACCTCTGGAAGCAAGTTCTACAACCAATATAGATCTTAGGATTAAGTTTGATCATTATTAGCAGTATGCATATTTGTTTGAGCAACTATTATTCAAATTTCTGAACGATCATCTTTAGGATGTACTTAAATTTGTCCTCTATTCTATAAATCCGAATTGAATGTAATAGAGTTTGTTTCTCAATTAACGAGACCAGCAAGGAATTCACTGAGTGATTATTCTCAATATGTGTATGGATCTTTTGATACGATTGCATGGTGCAAAATGTTTAAATAATACTTTTAATTTGAAAACACACAGGGACTAATTACACTTGAAATAAAATTGACCCATGCTATGTTCATTTTCCATTCAATGTTAAATTCTGTAGCGTTATGTCAATGTGATAAATGCTCAGGGACTGCAAAACATATATTGGTTATAATTGAATCTATCGGTTCCAAACTTAACATGAGGAGAGTAGGATTGAATTGCATTGAAGTTTCACGCTTGTTGTAAAATGGTTTTCTGAGTTTGATTGGAATAACTTGAGTTTAGAATAGTTAGTTATTTTTGTGAAATGATTTTTTGAGTTTTAGTTTAGAAAAAATTTCGGTCCTCTGAATTTGAGTATATTAATACAATAGTATAGAATAAGCTTGGTTTTCATTTTAGTACAACATTGTAGAATAAGCTTGGTTTCGTTTCGAAATGGTCATTACAGTAGTTTAAATTAGAGTAATTTAAACAAAATAATTTCAATTTCAAATAAACAGAGTGTTTTCATTTTATAGTTAGCCAGTTCGATTTTCATTAGGGATGAATATTTTTCATTTCGATTGAACATTTCATAAGAGTGATTCTGCTTTATTGTGATTGAGAGCGATTATGGGATAAGTTAATTAAGTGTGAAAACAAAGAAGATCTGAAATCTGTCAAGGATTCTTTCAGTCAAAATGAGTAGCTTGAATGTTTGAATCGAGTTGAGTACATTATTAGAAGCAATGTGATTTGCTTTGGTTTGATTTTATCCAAGATAGGATTGATTCAATTTGGTAGCATAAGGTAAATTAGCTCAAACAATAGCATTAGATTTGATTTTACAATTAGTGTGTTTTAATTTGAATTTCTATTTTTAAGTACAAAAGTTGATTTCATAGCAATAATTCGATTTTGTTTATAAGCGCGGAGATTTTTCATACCCAGGTTTAAGTTTGTTGTTTTGCATAATGTAGAATAGTTTGAAGTGTGAATTTAATTCCATAGCTGAGGTATTAATTTAATTTAATTTGGTTTTGCTTTCTTCCATTCAAAATTAGGAATTTCATGTTTCACTTTCCTTTCATTATGAATTTCATGTTTCATCTAGATTAGGAGCCTTTAAATTAGATTTATTTTTGAGATTCTTTTAATCCCTTAGATGAGTGTTCTTTCCAGCAAATGAGTGGTAGATTAGAGTTTCCTTCCACCAAATGAATGGTGTGTTCTTTTACAGTAAGTCACCAGTGTGTTCTTTCGTAGAAACAACGATTCTGTACTTAGGAATTAAATTGATTTTATGCCCTAGTTTAGGTTAGATGCTTTAATCCTGCGTTACTTGCGCTTGCGCCTCGAAACTTACGAGTCCCAGATTGATAATTTAATGTTGGAAACTATAAGCAATATAATTTCCCCAACATTTTTGGCGTCGTTGTCGGGGAGGTGCTAAAGGGATTAGAGCATAGTTTCTTTCACAAGTTTTTTGTGTGATCTTAGGTGCAGGACAACCAAAGGGTGGAGAGTGTATGGTAAGACAAGAGTGAAGAGCCACACATCCACTATGGTGGGGTTGCTCCAAATTTTGGTTGTCCAAGTAAGCAAGTTTGGTGAGTTTTATTGCAATTAGCAGTTTTAATTCATTTAGATTAAAATTTCAAGCTCTTTAAAGATAAAACATTTTTGGGGTGCTGTAAGAACCCTTGTGTACTAATCTATGTGATGACAGGATATACTAGTTGGCTTGTCAAGAACAAGAAAATGGTATTTTGAGGAATCATTTAATGAGGAGTTTTGATGCTGCTACAGAGACGTATAAGTCATCCAATGAAGAATTCATAAGTGCAAAATTTAATAATTTGCTTGAACATAAATTTGATATTATTAAATCTTTCATTTCAAAATTGGATGATTTGCAGGAACAAGAGAAGGATGAAGAACCATTGCTTATCCTTTGCGTCAACTATAGAAAGAAACACTTCCTTGGAAAGTGTCCACTTAGCGGTCTGAAATTTTGCAAAATTTGCGAGGATGTTCATGCAACCGAACATTGCCCATCACTGCCACGATTACAAAAGGTACTCGGGAAATCAAGTAAGGAATCAAATCAACTGCCAGGTATAACTCAAAACCCATCACCATTTTATACTTGGAATAATGTTTATTTTCCTGAGCAGGTTCCTCAACAGATTTATAATCCTGCAGTTCCATGGAAAAATTTTAATCCACCTCCAATTGAATACCCTACTTCATGGCCACAGTGGTCCTCTCCTTGGCCCTCTTCTTCAAGTGAGATATCCCCATGCCTCAAGAATGGTTTTCCCTAGGGAAGTATTTCATGAAAAATCAACAACGATCACATGTGCCATCAAGTTATCATCCTTCATGGTCTCAATTATCTATGCAACCTTTCTTTAACCCTAACCCTAATCTATACCCTAGTCCTTATCCTAATCCATACCCTAACCCTGATCCAAACCCTAAACCTAGCCCTCATTCAAACCCTAACCTTAACTTAAACCCTAGACCTAACTCTAATCCAAATCCAAACCCTAGTTCAAACCTTAGCCCAAACCCTAATCCAAACAAGGATGTTGCACAACAATTTAAAACACTTGTTCTTCTTGTTGATTCTCCCACTAAAAAAAATGATATATCTTCAAGGTTGGGGGAAGGGGTGAATTTGGAAATACATCCTATCACCATAAAGCATTCACCGCAGGAAGATCTAATTCAAAGACCATTAGAGGAGAAATCTATAAATGGAATCTATTCTAAAACTGTTGTTCAAGCTCAAAACCCTAGAATTCTCCTTGACCATTCTTGTCAATTTGAAATGCAGATATTTGAGCTTGAACTTGAGGGATTTATCTTTTGCATTTCACCAGATCCCTTATGCCTCCAAGAGAGTGATTATAAAAATGTGGAAGACTTGCATAAGTTGGAGAATCATAAATATGTGGATCTCATTGAATCCTGGTTTCAAGTAGTCGTGAACACACCCCATTCCATCGTCATTCAACAACTCTTGGTACCATATCAACTAAAGCAAAGGGTTTCTCATACTATGGTCTGTGTTGAAATTTAATTTTTAAAACTGAGTGTGAGTTTATTTAGCAAACTGTTACGCACATGGCTGCTTGGAAGTACTCCTACACTTGAAGGAGATATTCCTCTCTCTAAAGTAGGGTCGGGTAGTATTGTGATTTGAAATAAAATTGTTACAACAAGATTCTCAGAACTGTAATTCCTAAGGCACAACCATTGAAATTTTTGTCATTATCCACTCTTTTGGTAGGACTTGTCAGAATCAATTCACTCTTAATTCCTCATATTTTATAAAGTGACTTTGATTATTGGCCGATATTATTTACTGGGACAATTAGGGAAATTTTTATTTTTATACTTTCCATTCATAGTCTTAACAGACTGTAATCCAAGAAAGCTTTTCAAGTTTCTCTTCAAAGGTTTGATGAAAAGCCTCCTATGGTGGACCAGTCTTATAAACCATAATAAGCTCTCATAAGAACCCTAGCATGACCAACTCGAGGAATATTTTAGTCATTATCTGAGATGTTTTTTTTTTCTCAAGTCTTTAGGGTAGCAAGATTAACTAGTAAAGATTAGTAATTAAAAAAAATTCACGCCATCCTGTGCTCTTGAGTAGATCTATCTCCCCACTTATTAAGTAACCTCTAAGGTTAATCATAATTAGAGTCTATAAAAAGACGTATGGGAGGATAGGAGGTATCATAACGAGTCTATCTACCATGATCATGAGACCTAATATGCATGACATTACTGGTCCTGGTCACCAAGTCAGAGTAATGGCTTTCAGCCCAAAAGATGGAAGACATGAGGTCTCATCATGAGTCGGCCTGTTCATCCATGTTACTTCTTGTGAGTGGCACTGCCACGAGCTGGTTACCAAGACAGGACAATGGCCTTCATCTAAAAATCCAATTAGCTAACTTTGAATCTATAAGTGGGACATATAAATTTCACTGGGTTAAAAGACATCCCCGTGGAGGTTATAGACACCTACTGGCAACAGGGCCATGCCTGTGGTATTAAAGTTAATTTTACACTATGATTTACTTGGTTGTTTTTTTCTTTCCGTGAAATCATTATCTTATCTCTCAGAGACTGGATTTAAGATCATTTCAGTAATGTGCTTTGGAGTTCTATCTTTCAGAAATAATTTGATTTTCATGGATGTGAGACCCTTAGTGCATGTGGTTCACTTTGCTTGAATAAGAGGAGCTTCAATTAGATGTTGAAGGTTGCAACAAGAAACAATGAAATTGACATCCAGAAGTAACATCCTTGATCCTAGCGAAAATTAAGCACCTACACTAGGTGGGGCCCACACAGGCTATTTTTAGGTGTATGTCTATTTTTAGAATGGTGAGAAAATTCTATTTATAGCGGGAGTCTATTTATAGATGGTTGAGAAAATTATATTTATGGATGGGAGTCTATTTTTGGAATGCTTATGCGAAGTCAGTTCATGGATTGCATGTCTAAAAATAGAATGCATGTCGATTATTATTATCTCTTAATAATAATTAGACAATAAATAATAATATATTCTCTTGAAGCACTTGATTTCAGTTAACTGATGTGGCAAACCAGTTGAATGAAGGAATTTTGAGTTCTAAGGTTGGTTGGTGGGACATGTAAGTGGACTTAGTTGTAACTGAGTGATTTGAAGTTGTAACAGAGTTGGATGTGTATTTATGTGAGTTGTAAAGTAGTTTAACTCAGTTAAGTGAGTTAAACTCAGTTGTGCTATTTGTAACTAAAGATACGCTAGTGAGAGATCAATGAATTAAATATTAAATTAATTCACATGGAGTGATCTCACATGCAACTGAAGATCTACTGCTGTTAACTACATGCATGTCAGATCCAGTGGAGACCTAGTTGAGAGATAGGTGAAAGGGACAGTTTGACTATCATTTGTGACATTAGTGGGTGCACTCATGCAACCACACACACATTGGATATGCCTATGAGTATTGTGCAGTCAAGGCAGGCTAGAATTAATCATTCAGAGGTTCTTGACCATCAGGGATTGCGCAGTGGAGGCAGGCTGTCAGGAGGCAATAAATTGGTGCATGTGTGAGCCAATTTTTGTATGACAGTGTGAGACAATTGTAAATTGTACTGAGAGCTCTTGGATTAAAGTTTTGTATGATATTGTTTCATGATCCAGGATATATACATAATATATGATAGTGGGGTTTTTAGCTTTATGCTTTCCCTATAAAAACATGTGTTATGTGTGATTGATCTTTCTTCACGTGCTTGCAATTGATGATTAAATTTCCGCAAATATTTAAGTAGAAGGATTTTGTATTTAACAGTGGCATATAATTGTTAGATCAGGAGAATCCAGGCAATACATAATTGTATTGAAATTTCTACATGGTATCAAAGCTGTGTTATAAATTTTCTACAGGGTACGAGAGAAGGAATTATTTGGGTGCGCGAATTTGCAGAGAATACCTGAAAATTTTGATGCAAAATTTTCAGACACAAATAGCATATTTGGATTCCTTGCGAAAAAAATACCCAAATTGAAAAAAAAATCGGTCGAATCGGAGCTCAGATGAGCGAGATATCGTCGATTTAAAATCAGCTCTTTTTGTTAGAAAATTTTGCGATGGCGGGACAATTACAATGTGCGCGAGCTAAGAACCTACATGCACTGAGGTACAAAATCCATGCAAAGATTTGAGCAGAAAAGAAGAGGTTAGTGACTTGGTGGTTGAGAGGGAGCCTCTCAACATGCAGCCTGAGAAGCAGTCTCAAAAGGTTGTGGAGTAGCCACAACTGGAGATGCAAAAGAATCTCTATAGATTTGATGTAGATGCGATTTCCACAGAGCTTCCTACCATTGGGAAGTGTGAGAAAGCCATGCAATTGACCCTTGAGAGGGATCTGGATTTGCATGCAGGTAAGAGTGAACCTCAAGATGTGGAGCAGCCATAAGATGAGGATCATGGAGTGGGAGCAACCACTCATGCAGAGAAATTTCATGCCAGATGGGCAGAGGGAGTGCATGCAGCTATACCACCAAGTGAGAGGTGGGGTGACATGCATGGATAATCCCAAGAAGAAATTTTTGGGCAGGATTAATTTATATGGTGTGGATATCATGAATCAAACCTGGCTACGAGGAGCCCAGAGAGTAGCAGTAGCAGGATCAGTTGGATTGATGCAATCAGATGTCATGAGGACATGAAATCAAAGTGACAGTGTCATATACTGGACCACGGATCAGAGTTGACAACAAGTGTAGAGTGCATGGATGCAGAGGTCAAAAATGAGTGGTTCCTGAAGACATGTGTAGTTGGTACCTGCAGAAGTCAGAAGACTTTGATGACAGATGCATTATACTGATTCAGTTGTTTGGAGGCTATTCAGTTTCAGAAGTGTTGCATGTGCGAGAAACACTAGAGAAGTGTTGCATACAAAGGTTGCAGGGAAAATGCATGGAGTTGCATGTCACATGCAAAGAAATTCCTTTCTTTTTGAGAGGGAGTGTTGAAGGTTGCACCAAGAAATAGTGAAATTTGCATTCGAAAGCAACATCCTTGATCCTAGTGAAAATTAAGCACCTACACTAGGTGGGGCCCACACATGCTATTTTTAGGTGTATGTCTATTTTTAGAATGGTGAGAAAATTATATTTATAGCGGGATTGTATTTATAGATGGTTGAGAAAATTATATTTATGGATGGGCATCTATTTTTGGAATGCATGTGCAAATTTAGTTCGTGGATTGCATGTCTAAAAATAGAATGCATGTCGATTATTATTATCTCTTAATAATAATTAGACAATAAATAATAATCTATTCTCTTGAAGCACTTGATTTCAGTTAACTGATATGGAAAAGCAGTTGTTTGAAGGAATTTCGAGTTCTAAGGTTGGTTGGTGGGACATGCAAGTGGACTTAGTTGTAATTGAGTGATTCGAAGTTGTAACAGAGTTGGATGTGTAGTTATGTGAGTTGTAAAGTAGTTTAACTCAGTTAAGTGAGTTAAAATCAGTTGTGCTAGTTGTAACTAGCTGTAACTAAATATACACTAGCGAGAGATCAATGAATTAAATATTAAATTAATTCACATGGAGTGATCTCACATGCAACTGAAGATTTACTACTGTTAACTACATGCATGTCAGATCCAGTGGAGACCTAGTTGAGAGATAGGTGAAAGGGACAATTTGACTATCAGTTGTGACATTAGTGGGTGCACTCATGCAATGACACACACATTGGAGATGCTTATGAGTATTGCGCGATCAAGGCATGCTAGAATTAATCATTCAGAGGTTCTTGACCATTAGGGATTGCGCAGTGGAGGTAGGCTGTCAGGAGGCAGTAAATTGGTGCATGTGTGAGCCAATTTTTGTATGACAGTGTGAGACGATTGCATATTGTACTGAGAGCTCTTAGATTAGACTTTTGTATGATATTTTTTCATGATCCATGATATATACATAATATATGATAGTGGGGTTTTTAGCTTTATGATTTCCCGGTAAAAACATCTGTGTTATGTGTGATTG
Source organism: Pinus albicaulis (assembly GCA_034641835.2). Taxonomy (NCBI): domain Eukaryota; kingdom Viridiplantae; phylum Streptophyta; class Pinopsida; order Pinales; family Pinaceae; genus Pinus; species Pinus albicaulis. Next base: position 939,058,811 of record CM076573.1, read on the forward strand.
ATCTTTCTTCATGTGTTTGCAACTAGCGATTAAATTTCCGCAAATATTGAAGTAGAAGGATTCTGTATTTAACAGTGGCATATAATTGTTAGATCAGGAGAATCCAGGCAATACATAATTGTATTAAAATTTCTACATTATATGCTTGGGTAACGGTAAGACAATCATCCTAGGAAGGTATCATTTTGTCATATTTATTTTTCCCCATTTCTATCCATTGTAATGATTTATTTTTAAAATAAAGTCACTCCTATTTATAATAATGAGGCTATTGAAAGTGAAGACATACTGCTTTGGACTACTCTTGAGATGCTTTGTGGAAATTTTTATGGTTAACCATTTTTAGGATGACACTATCCATGTAGTAACAACATTGTTATGATTCCTTTAGTAACCCTAACATTAGTTACTCTGTTGGAATAATAAAGGTAAGTCTTGACATCATTGAATCCATGGTCAGAACTTTTTCTTATATTATTGATGCAAAGGAAGTTGGCATCACATGAAACTTACTGACATGCTCTCACTTAATTAGCCCTGTAGTTTAAAGCATGACTCTAATATAGAAACCCTAGCCCTTCAGCCTTAATTAATCTTTGGTCTCTGTCAAAGGTTTTGCTTTCATATGGAAATGCAATATGATAGGCATGAGGGGAAGAGATGATCATAATTGTCAGGTTTAATTTACATTTTCACCCTATGCTTACTCATGGTTTTCACTATCATTTTTCACAATTACTGTGCTTGGAGCATGATCAAGTAATTGTTCTTTATTTAACCTATTTTATTTCTTTCAATAAAGAGGATTATTGATGATGGTGTTTGTGTTGTCTCAGGAAGACATGATAAAAACAAATACACATACATCAATATTTTCAGGATAATGTGGATGTTGAGACCTTTTAACATCTTCAGTTTATCCTTCATCTTATCTAGCAGGTCATATCACGAGTCACATCAGCTCCAACCATTCCATCATTTATTTCATCTTCCAGCGCCAAGGACATAAAAAACAAGGGTAAAACTTGAGGTAAATTTGGCTTAAGATTCTTTAATTCGTTAGAAATTTAAGAAAGCTTTAATGATTAACCACCACATATTCCATATATTTGGTTTTTCATATACCGTCCATTTGCATGATACTATAATAAGGTCATAATCATATTGGTTCATGTAAACAAAAGCCGTAACTATAGTGCCTTCCCCTCCTACATTCACACATATTGTCAGAGGGTGAATTCATTGCTGCATTTCATAAAGGAACCATCCATAAGCATTGCCCTCACAAAAATAGAGCATGCTAGCACGTATCTTACTATCTCCATCACCACCTCATCTCATCCACCATTTACATTGTCACCTATCATTGTATTAATCAATTTGTATCATTCTCAAAATCAAATCTATGGAAGTCAAATAAGAATGGTGTTGCTCCACAAAAACCAACACCCTCAAATATTCATGCAGTGATTGTTCCACAAGAACTAACCCTGCCCAAAGCCATAATTCCATAAAAACATATGCATGAGCAAAGTATTTGTTTGCATGAGGATATGCAAAACATCAGGCATGGGGGGAGTTTGGGCCTCGTATGTGCCCATTCTTTCATCATGCAATATAATCTTTCACACCCTAAAACCCTAGGTTTTTAACCCGTTCCGTACCCTAATTCCATAACTTATCGTCGAATACACTCCATGGTTGGTTATCATTAGTTTTCTTATGTTTTCTATGATTAAATATGATTATGTCATGATTTACCAATGACAGTATTGCTAATCTCGTTTGTCACAATGTTCCATCGCCGAATTTCTTCACAAGCCAGTAGAGTATGAAAATGGCTAATCTAGGGCTTTGACACTTTCGACATGCTTCCGGAGAAACCAAGAGAGGTTATTGTCAAAATTGATGTTATAATACCTTTCCATAACTTGGATTTCATCCAGGTCACTCATGTTGGTCTATAGAAGGAAATTAGCAGATTTTCCCAAATCTACAATAAATTTCAAACTACCAACTTTTGCCTCGATTTTCGTGCATATGAAGGAGAATGAAGAAATTATGGAGCATGGGTTTTGGTCCAGTATAACATATTTATTACACCTAAAATATTTTTCCAAAATTCATTACGGTTTGGGAGATATGCATATTTCTTTGGGGTCAATTTATATAAAATTCGAAAAATCGAGACTTGTAAACATCTCCCAAACAACACTGTTTTTGGACTTGGTAGTTAAGTTCCTGATTTTAAGGGGTCAAATGCAATCAACAAGGTTCTAGAATTCTGATCTCAATTATCCCTAAGCGGCCAATCTCCAAATCAGAATCAAAGTGGACTATTCTCATAATAACAGTCAATTACTCTACAAGGAAGCAACTTGCCTAGAGATAGGAGTTGTTTATCCAAAGATAGAAGTGGTTTGTCAAAGCCTCATATGGCTGATTCAAAGATATCATATTGTCCAAGATTAGTTACAGTTAATGAGTTTCCAAGATTAGGAATGTTTGTTAATTTTGCATTTGATGGTAGCCTTTTAAAAATCCTGATGTAATTTGAATTCGTTTGTTGTGGGATTACATAGAAAAGTATTGTAATATCCTATTGTTGCAGACCTTTTCAAAGGATTTCAAACAATGTGTTACTTCCTTTAAGCTTGGATTCAAATCGTTTTTGGTCTACCTCATTGTGAGTAAATTATTCCTATTTTAATTGCTATTTTACTGAAGTAGATTAACTTTCTCCAGGCGTGGGAGGGCCCAACACCTCTGGAATCAAGTTCTACAACCAGTATAGATCTTAGGATTAAGTTTGATCATTATTAGCAGTGTGCATATTTTTTTGAGTAGCTATTATTCAAATTCATGAACTATCATCTTTATGATGTAATACATCTGTCCTTTGTTCTATAAATCTGAATTGAATGTAATAGATTGTGTTTCTCAATTAGTGAGACTAGCAAGGACTTCACTGATTGATTATTCTCAATATGTGTATGGATATTTTGATATGATTGCATGGCGCATAATGTTTAAAGAATACTTTTAATTTGAAAACACATAGGGACTAATTACTCTTGAAATAAAATTGAGCCCATGCTATGTTCATTTTCCATTTAATGTTAAATTCTGTAGCGTTAAGTCAATGTGAGAAATGATCAGGGACAACAAAATACATATTGGTTATAATTGAATGTACCAGTTTCAAACTTAACATGATTAGAGTAGGATTGAATTGCATTGAAGTTTCACGCTTATTGTAAAATGATTTTATGAGTTTGATTGGAATAACTTGAGTTTAGAATAGTTAATGCTTTTTGTGAAATGATTTTCTGAGTTTTAGTTTAGAACAATTTTCGGTCCTTTGAATTTGAGTATATTAATACAATATTATAGAATAAGCTTGGTTTTCATTTCAGTACAACATTGTAGAATAAGCTTGGTTTTGTTTCGAAATGGTCATTATAGTAGTTTAAATTAGAGTAATTTAAACAGAGTAATTTCGATTTCAAATAAAGAGAGTGTTTTCATTTTATAGTTAGACAGTTCGATTTTCATTAGGGATGAATATTTTTCATTTCGATTGAACATTTCATAAGAGTGATTCTCCTTTATTGTGATTGAGAGCGATTTTGGGATAAGTTAATTAAGTGTGAAAACGAAGAAGATCTGAAATCTGTCAAGGATTCTATCAGTCATAATGAGTAGCTTGAATGTTTGAATCGAGTTGAGTACTGTATTAGAAGCAACGTGATTTGCTTTGGTTTGATTTTATCCAAAACATGATTAATTCGGTTTTGTAGCATAAGGTAAATTAGCTCAAACGATAACATTAGATTTGATTTTACAAGTAGTGTGTTTTAATTTGAATTTATATTTTAAGTACAAAGTTGATTTCACAGCAGTAATTCGATTTTGTTTATAAGCGTAGAAATTTTTCATACCCGAGGGTTAAGTTTGTTGTTTTGCATAATGTAGAATAGTTTGAAGTGTGAATTTAATTCCATAGCTGAGGTATTAATTTAATTTAATTTGGTTTCACTTTCTTCCATTCAAAATTATGAATTTCATGTTTCGCTTTCCTTTCATTATGAATTTCATGTTTCATTTAGATTATGTATCTTTAAATTAAAAATTTTTTGATATTCTTTTAATTCCTTAGATGAGTGTTCTTTCTAGCAAATGAGTGGTAGATTAGAGTTTCCTTCCGAAAAATGAATGGTGTGTTCTTTTACAACAAGTCACCAGTGTGTTCTTTCGTAGAAACAACGATTTTGTACTTAGGAATTAAATTGATTTTATGCCCTAGTTTAGGTTAGATGCTCTGATCCTGTGTTACCTGCGCTTGTGCCTCGAAGCTCACGAGCGCGGATTGATAATTTAATGTTGGAAACTATAAGAAATATAATTTCCCCAACAAGGCATACAAATGCTATAATATGAGACTCAACAAGATAGTAGAAAGCATTCATGTAATAGTTGATGAAATTATCAAAACTAAGCACATAAGCATAAGTTCAAAAGAGTAGGAAATAAAAGAACAAGGGAAATAAGAGGGAATAAAAGAGGAAGAAAATTTAGAAGAAGGGTCAAATGCCATCTAGGAAGAGATGGAAGATAATCAACAAAATTTTCATGTACCTTCCAAAACACCTAAACGCTGGTATAAGAAGAATCACCCATCTGAGAAGATAATTGGAGATGTGAATACATGAATAGAAACTAGAAGAAGCTGAAAAATACACATGCCAGAACAAAGACATATTTATCTACTTTACACAATTGAGAAAAATAGATTTGAAGAAGCCAACCATTATGAACATTGGATCAAGGCCATGGAAGAAGAACTGAACCAGATGGATAAGAATGAGACATGGGAATTGGTTCCAATATCTAAGGATAAGAACATCATTGGCACAAAACGGGTGTTCAAAAATAAGCTAAACGAAGATGGACAAGTAACCACGAACAAGGAAATATTAGTATGTAAAGAATATACACAAAATGAAGGGATATATTTTGAAGAAACATTTTCACCTGTGGCTAGAATGGAAGTAATCAAGATATTATTGGCTTATGCTTTCTTGAGAAGGATCAAGGTGTATCGGATGGAAGTGAAATCAACTTTTCTAAATGGAGAGTTAGAAGAATAATTATACATATAAAAATCAAAAGGGTTTCCACTAATTGAAAAGCGAGATTATGTCTACAAATTAAAGAAAGCCGTGTATGGTCTTAAGCAAGCAACTAGAGTTTGGTATGCAAGATTGGAAAAATATTTATAACAATAAGGATTCAAAAGGGGAAGTGCAGATAACAATCTAAATATAAAGTTTGATCAAGACAACTTGACTATCATTGAAGTACACATATTTGGAAGAAACTATGACAAGTTGAGTTAGAGGTTTTCCAAGGATATGTAGAATGAGTTTGAAATGTCTCTAGTTAGAGAGTTGACCTTCTTATTGGGACTCCCGATATATTAGGAAGATGAAGGCATATTCATTTCTCACACCAAGTACATCAAGGAAATGTTGAGACAGTTTCAAATGGAAGGTTATAAACCTATAAGCACTCCCATGGTGATTGGTTGCAAGTTAAGCAAGTATGATGAATCAAAGGAAGCATACCAGAGACTCTATACATTAATGATTGGTAGCCTACTATATGTGATAGCTTAAAGATCATATGTGATGCAGGAAATTGGAAAAGTGGAAATATTCCAAGAAACATCATAAGAATCATATGTTTTAGTAGTAAAAAGGATATTTAGATATATCAAAGGAAAAACAAATTTGGGTTATGGTATCCGAAAGGGAAGAAATTAACTATGATAGCCTATATAGATGAATATTGGGAAGGAATTTTTGATGAATGAAAAAAAATCAATGGAGAAACCTGGTACTTAGGTGATTATCTAGTATCATGGTTGAACAAGAAGCAATCTTTAATATACCTATCTACAACAGAAGCATAATACATAGTTGCAGAAACATGTTGCACTTAGGTCCTCTTGATGACACAAACTTTGTAAGATATATAAGTGAAGTACGATGGTCCCATTTTAATATTATGTGACAACACCAATGTCATAAGTCTCTTCAAGAATCTTGTGATGCATTGCAAGACCAAACATATTCCTATCAAGTACCACTTTCTTCAGGAATAAGTTTTTGAAAAGAATATCAAGGTAGAGTACATCGAGACAAAGGAACAAATAATTGACATTTTCACCAAGCCTCTTCCACAAGAAACCTTTGAGTATCTCCGACAGAAACTTGAGGTACTTCTGGGTTCATATTAATCTACACTCCAACAAGCTAAGGAGAAATGGAGAGAAAGGTAAATAACAAGAAGATAGAGGGAGAAACTTATTCAAGGGGAATCACCTTAACCATTGATGTCAAAGGGTGAGAGAAATAATAGATGCATGGAAATAACAAAAGAAGAAATTGCGGGGGAGTATGATTGTTTCCATCAATGCCAAAGGGGAATATTGTTAAAAATTGGTTGCCATTGATGTTAGCTCTAGCAGAAGCCATAACAAGCCCCAATTTCCCCACTCTTTTTATGGCATATGATAGAGAGAATGCATGTTATACCATAATCATTTGATAGTACTCTTATTTCCATTTCTAACCATAGGTGATATGCCATGTGGCTCCTCACAATTGAGGAGATATGACCTCTTAAAGTTTTGAGCCCTGAAGTCTTAGACAAGGACCAAGGTGCCCCAAAATGAATGGTAAAGGAAACTCTATGATTGGTCCCAAAACTTGGCATACAAATAAATGTTGTTTATTTTTAATTTTGGGTATATTATGGGTCTTGGTGGTTGAAAAAATATGTTCCTCTCACCCTTTTTATTGACTGAATTGACCCTTAAAATAAAGATTCTATTTTTGAAAATGATTTTAAAAAGTTGTTCAGGTTTGCCTCATTATGGGGGTAATATTTAAATTAATTTTGAAATTATTAAGGTAGGTTGACCCTCCTTTTATGCCCCCCATTTTCAAGTACAAATATGGCACTTGTATGCCCTCAAATTCATCATCATTTCGCCATCTATTGATGTGAATTACCTCTAAAATTTTGAGGCCTGGAGCAAGTTGAAGATCAGAAGCAAAGGCCAAGGAGAACTTTGTTTTAGGTGTTTTATTGTATTTTTATATATGTTTATGGCTCATTTTTAAGCTAACCCCAGACTAAATTTTCTAAGAAAAACAAGGTCCTGATATAAGGCCACATCTAAAGCAAATTCGACTTGACCTAAGACCACGTTTGAAGCATTTCCAAAGTCAAGAAGACTAATTTTTATTTATCTATATCAAGGGTTATTTCAAAGGTCAGAAATATTCCCAAACCAAGCTTTGTGTGGAGGTCAAGTTAGGTTACAAGTTGAGTTGCAAGGTCAAGTTTATGCTTGTTTTAGGCTGCAGAGAAAGGGCCGTAGTAAGGCCTGGTTAGGGCCACACCAACCTCTATTTAGGCCATAGTGAAGAGGTTGAGGTGATATATGTTGATGCCAAATTGGTGAGGCTTGTATAAGCCATAGACAAGGGCACATGTAAGGATTATTTAGATTTTATAGGAAGAGCATATCAGGTCGTGGTTACATAGTTGGTAGACCTAGTTTAGGCCTGGTTGGGAAGCTTCAAATGATAGTGTTTAGTTCTATCAAGATTCAATCCCAAAGTATCATCCCTAGAATAACTATCATAAGTAGACAATATGTCTACGGATAAAATTCATGGAACTCTCTCCGCAGATGAGCTAAGAATCAAGGAAGACAAATCAAGAGTCAAGAAAGCAAATTTCAAGGCAACAAAATAAGAGAAAAAGCAAAAAGATAAAGAATACTCTATCTCTAATGAAGAAGAAGCAAAATTTTGCCTAAATTTGAATGGAGGAACTGACAAGTTCAAAGGTAAGCGCCCTTTCAAATGTTTTGAATATGGAAGGATTGGTCATTATGCATCTAAATGTCCTTATGCTAATATGAATGATAGCAATGACGAGTCAAGATTAAAATATAAGCATAAAAAAAAGAAATAAAAATATTTTTTACTCAAAGGAACTAAGTTACAGTGAAAGCAATGAAAGTGTGACCAATGAAGAAAGGAGTGAAATAATATTCATTGTTGAAAATGAAAGAACCTAAATCATAATTTGATTATGAGGGAGAACTTAAAAGTGAATTGAAGTAAATAAGGATTCTCATAAATAACGAAAGTCAATTGATGTAGCAGCTTCAAGACAAACCTATAAATGAAGACAATGTTGTAGCTCTCACAATTCAACTAGAAGAAGAAAAAAGGGTAAAGCAGTTTTTGTCCAAAAAAATAAATGAAAATGAGGAAATTTGAAAAATAGTAGAAGAGGAGCCTTTTCTCTTAAAATAATAATTAGAGAAACTAAATTCAAAGTTACATGAAGGGACTAAATCCCTAGATCACATACTCAACATGCAAAGGTCCCCACTCTTTAAGACAAGTCTCGGTTACCAAGAAAATTGTGAGGCACCCAAAAATAATGAGCCCCCAAGCTCATCAAATGAAAACCACTCCAAGAGTTTTTATAAGACATTCATAGCATCTAGTACCAACTTCTTGAATATCCAAAGCAAGTGGTGCGCCAGGCGAAGCAAGTTCATTTCAATGACACACAAGACATTTCTAGGAAGAGGTATAATATAGGGAACCAAAATGAAGAGAAAGGATCCAAAAGTAGAAATAATGTAGGTATTGAAAAGAAGAAAATGAATATGACTCATAAAAAAGCAACCACAAGAAATAATCAAGAAGGTATTGATCAACGAGGGAACATGGCTCCTCCAAGAAGCAACTTTAGAAGGTCGAGGTATCCTTTTATATCCAGATATCAAAATAAGTTTTTGGTTATTGTTTCTCATGTACAATGTTTGGGGAAAAAATGCACGATTATAGAACCTATGATGTGGTTAGGTATAGAGGATATGATCATGTAAATATATGGAAAAATGTAGACTAAATCAAGAGAATGACTTAGCCATTTCCGCAAGTATTGAAATCCAATGTCGAGTGCCACACATGTCACAACAAAGGTCATATAACATGATATCGTAGACTCAATTCAAGATGGTAGAACAAAGAGGGACTTCCTATAAATGCTAGAAGATGGAAAATAGGTCAAGTAGGACTTAAATTAGGCTTGATTCCTCATATCTAATCCCTTTGTGAAGGATTCTTCAAGGCTGTAATTTTTTGAATCAAAACATGAAGAAGCAACTCCATGTATGAGTGAAATATGTAGACTGAAATTGACTAACATGATTTGATGATGATATCTTAGATGTAAAGAAAGGAACAAGAATCAAAGAATGTAGAAATGTCAGGTGTTTATCAATGAAGGAGCATGGTCTCAGGAGGAGACTTTAAAAACATAACATTGGAAGCATGGTCTAGGGAGGATACTTTAAAAATTAAAAGAACAACTATGAGCAGAAACAAAAGCACGGGGGGGGGGGGGGGACTCTATTAGAATGACAGCATAGCATCAGGAATACAATATGCTCCAATAAGGTCCACAGGATCATTCAGGAATAGGTTATGGAGTTTTCACAAATACTTATGCAGGATCATCAACATGGAAGTTTCAATAGATATTTGTGAACCTTTGCCATTAATGTCAAAGGGGGAAAGATTGCAGACATTGATGTAGACACTAATATTTACATTGATGCAAACAGAGAGAGAGAGAGAGAGAGAGAGAGAGAGAGAGAGAGAGATTGCATACATTGACATTGAAATTGAAATTGACTATGGAAGGCATTTGCACAGGGAGAGTGTTTGATTGGGACATCAATGTTTGATGGTGTTACCATGAATGAAAAAGGGGGAGATTGTTGTATATATTGTTTTCATTGATGGCAACAAGATGGCATTGATGTCAATGTGGATGTATGAGACAACAAAGATATCATTCATGATTCCTGAGGAAGCAACAAGACTCTCTAAGAAGAATTATGACAGATGAATCTCTTACATGGACTCATAACATGACGATGAAGGTGCTTGAATTTATATAAGATTTTTTAAATGTAGTTATGATGTCCAAATTATCCTATAAATAGTATGGTTGTGTAGATATCATTTATAGATTTCCAACGATATATCCTTCTTTGGAAAACTCCTCCCGGGTGAAAGTTTATAGTCATTTGAAGTTCGGCACTAGTGAAGGCCCAAACTATAGGTCAAAAAACCAAAATATTAATACATTAATGAGTGCGCATCTTTCAGGTGCATCCACTGTACATTGACCAAGTCAACAACTAATTGCAATAGAACTTTGTAAATTTATGTAGATGTTCTATGCTTGATGCAAATTTACTTTTCACTACAACAATCACATAAACAATCAAGTAAAATGCTAATAGAACATACCAGAGGATCTATAGAAGACAAACCAGAAACAGAAGAATGTGGTGGTGCATTACGGTGGTCAACAGGATACTTCAACCAACAAAGTCTTCTTGGTTGGCCAACCTAGCTTGTGTCACAACAACCCTCAAAACAGTCACCCGGTCAACCCAAAGTCAACCCCAGAAAAGTCAACGCTGTTAAGAAAAGTCAACGCAGGGCAACATCAATAAAGTCAACACAGCTCGGTCTTCGGTCAACCTTTTGAACTCGGTTCTTGTGCCAATGTGTACGGCCTTCCGAAATCGAAGTCTCCACCAATTTTTAGCCCTTTTGGACCATGCATTGACCAAAGTCAACACTGGTCAAACTAGCGTGGAAAGCCTAGCTGCAGTGAGCTACAGTAAATTTTGTCAAACCCTTGCTGCAATAATTCGTCCTCTTTCCCATGTGCGAACCGAATTTGCCTCCAAGGAGCTCGTACTAAATCAGAAGAGGAGATGTGTGTGTTGAGAGTGAGTGAAATGATCTCCAATGTTGACTGTATATATATCCATCATTGAGGTGTGTGACACATCTACTGGGGGTGTAAAACCTTAAGGCCAACCTGCACATATTTGAAATTATTAAAAATAAATTCAAAATAAATGTTCCGCTCATCAGATTAAGATTAATTTTATATCGATCTTACACCTCTCTGAAAGAGAAACCCAATAAAAATATTGGTATCTTCATCTTAGCATCACAACATGGAGTTTGGACCTAGTTGTCTAATTTTAACACTCCCTCTCAACTATGGAAAACTCCATCCACCTATGCAATCAAACATTGTGCGTCATCCCGCCGTAAGTTTCTTTGCTGGCCTCTTTATTTCAAAACATAAGTGGGTCAGTCACAAAGACATCATTCCCCGACTGACAGATTCAGCCTAGAGGTTCGAAACCTCTATCAGACTCACAAAGAGTCTCATACCAACCCGAAGTTGGTTTACCTGACCCAAAGTCAGTTGGAGGTCCGAAAACTCACTATACTTGATCCCAAATCAAGTGGTTGGACCGTGCCATCCTAGATAGATAGTACGACAATCTATGATGCATCCATCAGCCTTTGCTACTAGTCTCTAGCTTTTCTCTCCTCATTGGCCAAATGAGAGGTTCTTCCCATGAGCCCTGAACTCAATGGGTAGGATGCATACAAGGCACAGATAATGAGAGGTGAACCAACTCAAAATCACAATGGTGGGGCCCAAACACACCAACAAGGTTCGACAAGCCTAGCCTTGTGGTTGCTTATAGCTCCGAGAAGCTATTCCTAAGCCCCCCAAGAGCTCCCAGAGCTCATCGTCCAATAGGACCACATCATAGGGTCGTTCCACGATACCAAGACTCTCACGGAAGGTTAGGAATTTGACCTTCCCCAGGGGCTTTGTGAGAATATCCGTGACCTGCTCATCAGTTCCTATATGATCGAGCCTTATGGCGCCTCGCTGTACCATATCCCGGAGAAAGTGGTACCTGATATCAATATGCTTCGATCGATCTTGGAACACTGGATTCTCGGACAAGCGAATCCCACTCTGGTTATCATAGAGTATCACGGTGGTATCTAGCACTTGTTCGAACAACTCACTGAAGAGTTTTCGCAACCAAACAGCCTCACAACAGGCCATACTCGTTGCAATGTATTCGGTCTCTGCGGTGCTCAAAGCCAATGAATTCTGCTTCCTACTCATCCATGAGATTGAAGCAGAACCAAGATTGAAGTAGCATCCCGATGTGATCTTACGATCCACCACACTGCCAGCCTAATCGACATTAGTACATCCAAGGAGTGTCACGCTCCCGGCAGTGTATCTCAGCCCGTGGTTTATCGTGCCCCGAAGGTATCTCAGAAGATTCCTGGCACCAACTCAGTGAAAGTGATGAGGCTCAACCATTTGTTGACTCAAATTGTTCACTGCAAAACATATATCTGGACGGGTGTTCACTAAGAACATCAGGGCCCCTACGAGTTGACGATACTCAGTAGGATTAGACAATACGGGCGCAGCAGCGCTGCCACTCAACTTCTTGAAGTTGAGCTCCATTGGTGTTGACACCGACTTGCAGTCCACCATACCAAATATTTCCAGAAGCTTCACAATGTATTTTCCTTAAGAAAGGAAAATCTTGCCAGGTATTTTCCAGACCACCAGGCCTAGGAAGTAGTGAATCAGTCCTAGGTCCTTCATCTCGAACTCAACAGTGAGCTCCCTCTTGCACTGATGAATGAGAGGGTCAGCACCTGTCAGGAAGAGGTCATCCACATATAGCACCAGGATGAGAGGCTTTCCCTTGACAACTTTGAAGTAAAGGTTCAGATCAGCATTACTTCGAGTGAAGCCCAACTTCATCAAGTAGCTATCTATTCTCTCGTACCAAGCTCTGGGTGCTTGCTTCAGCCCATAGAGGGATTTCTTCAACCTGCAGACATGGGTCTCGATCTTGGACTTCGAACCCCAGAGGTTACTCCACATATACCTCTTCCTTTATCGCACCATGCAGAAATGCGGTCTTCACATCCATCTAATGAAGACTCCATCCTTGCGTAGTAGCAAGGGCTATAATAGATAGAATGGTGGTATATCGGGCCATAGGTGCAAATATGTCATCATAATCTATACCTTCCTTTTGAGAGAAGCCACAGGCAACGAATATTGCCTTGAAATTTTCAGGACTTCCATCAAATCCATGCTTGATCTTGTAGAGCCATTTCAAGGTGACAACTTCTTTGTCCTTTGGTCTTGGAACCACATCCCAGACATCATTCTTCATAATGGACTCATACTCTTTGTGCATAGCATCCTTCCAGACTTGATGCTTTATGGCTTCCTCAAAGGATCCAGGCTCAGATTGTACAATAGCACTCATGGCTGCTAGATACCCTTGGTATCTACTTGGCTTCTTACTTTCACTGAATGTCCCCCTTGGGGCAGCATGTCCCTCAACATCCTCGAGAGTGTCCCTGAGCCATGATGGTATCTTTCCTAGTGAAGGAGGTGGATCAATCGGATCCATTGGTCCTTCAACATCAGGCATCGTTTCATCCTTCGGTTCCTATTGATTTCCAGGTCTTGCTTCATTATCTTCCTCAGATCTCGGAAGATTAACTACTTTCCTCAGGGAAGTATCTTTGTCAAAGGTGACATCGTGCCATATCTCCACTTCCCTTTGACGAGGCACATAGACTCTATAGGCCTTCGAAGTTTCACTATAGCCCACAAACATTCCTTTCTTCCCAGAAGCATCCAACTTGCTCCTCTTTTCTTTCGGCACATGAAAGTAAACAGTACATCCAAAAACTCTAAAATGTGAGACGTCAGGTTTCTCACCAGAGAAAACCTCTTTGGGAGTTTTGGGTTCTAGAGCGGAATGTGGGCATCCATTTTGTATGTACACAACAGTGTTTGTAGCTTCTCCCCATAGAAACTTCGGCAGACCTTGGTCACATAACATGGCATGGGCAACTTCCACAATGGTCCTGTTCTTTCTTCAAGCAACACCATTTTTCTCGAGAGTATAGACAGTTGTGGTCTCCCTCTTAATGCCAACTTCTCTACAAAAGTCCTTGAACTCATTTGTCTCATATTCAGTGCCATTATCAGTTCTCAAAATCTTGATCTTCTCCCCTGTCATATTTTCCACCAAGGCTTTGAATGTATGGAACCACATGAAGGCCTCATCCTTCTTCTTTAAGAAGTATATCCAGGTTTTGCGAGAGAAGTCGTGTATGAACGTCATATAATATGAAAATCTTCCCAAGGATGTCATGGGAAACATACTAGATAGATCAAAATGGATCAATTGCATGACATCAGATGTCTTTATGACACTAGAGGGGAAAGGTCCCCTTGTATGATTTCCTTTGGCACAACCCTTACATACACCTTCATGATTATTTGGAAACTCAAGCATCCCTGTCACCACCTTCCTTGCTTCGGGAATGGCTTTGTAGTGAAGGTGTCCAAACCTTCGGTGCCATGGTTCAGTCTGTCGGATAGTATCACATGTCATTGCTCCCAGCGGACTTCCTCCAACCTGGTAGAGTGTGTTAACTCTAAACCCAATCGAGATAGCTTCCTTGAAGCTCTTCTTCCACATGAGCACCTTTCCATTAGTGAATGCCGTATTGAACCCTTAGTCTTCCATGACCGATATAGACACAAGGTTATTCTTCAAATTTGGTACATATAGTACATCCTGCAAAACAATGTTACCGATGAAATAGGTAACCGCAATGTTACCTACTTTTTCTTGGTAGCATAAAAAGCACCCGATTTTGAAAAGTGGTGATGCAGAATCACCATTTTTTTTTGGTGCTCATTTTTGACACTCTAATATTTTTATTTATGAAGTATGAATATTTGTTTTAAAATGTTAGTGAATTTCATGTTAATTTTGAAATGTATTGATGCAGCATAAACTCAGCGTCAACCTTTTTTTTTTAGAGTGGTGATTTTCATGATAATTTTGAAACATATTGATGCTGCATCAACATTTTTTTTTTAGAGCGGTGATTTTCATGCTAATTTTGAAACGCATTGATGCTACATCAACCTTTTTTTTTTAGAACGGTGATTTTCATGCTAATTTTGAAACGTATTGATGCTGCATCAACTTTTTTTTTTTAGAGTGGTGATTTTCATGTTGGTAATAAAACACAAAACTTAGATAAAAAAATATACATAAAAACAATAAAAAAAACCCAATAAAAATGTAAAAAAAACAAAAATAGCTCGTAAAAATAAAAAATTTAAACAAAAATAAATAAATAAAAACAAAAATATTTGAAAATTATATAAAAGGAAATGACAAAATTTGAAAAAAAAAACACATAATTTAAAGAAAAAAACAAAAATTGACCAAAAAAATTAAAAAAAAAACATAAAAAAAACATTTTTTTAAAACTTATTAAAAAAACCATATTAAAAAGTTAAAAAAAAAAAATTAAAAATAATTAAAATTACAAAATTAAAATTTAGATTAAAAAAAAAATTTAAAAAATAAAAAATAAAAATAAAAAAATTAAATTCAAAATTTAAATTTAAAAAAAAAAAAATAATAAGAAAAAAAATACAATTTTTAAAATTAACAAAAAAAAACAAATTAAAAAAAAAAAATTTAAAATTGAAAAAGAAAATAAAAATTAAAAAATTAAAATTAAAAAACTATCATTAAAAAAGAAAAAAGAAAAGAAAAAAAAACACATGCAAATAATTAAAAAACAAATACACATAAATTTAGTGTTTTTTTTTAATGAAACAATTTATAGATTTTAAAAATGAAACACCAAATAAACTAAAAAAATAAAAAATAAACAATTAAACTAAATTAAAATTTAAAAAATTTAATAAATAAATTTTAAATTTTAAATTTTAAAATATAAGTAATCTATAATAGTAAATATAAAAATAAAAGAAAATTAAACAAATTGAATAAAAAAAAAAATTAAAATTTTTTGAAATTAAAATTTAAAAAAAAAAAATCAAATTAGGATAAAAATATTAAAAATTAAAAATTAAAAGTTAAAAATAAAAAATTAAAATCAAATCAAATAAAAAATATACATATATATAAAAAATTAAAAACAACAAAAAATAAAATAATAAAATTTTAAAAAAATTAAAACAAAATAAAAACAAAACAAATTGTATTTTAAATAAAAAATTTAAATTAAAAAAAAAAATTAAATTTTTTGAAAAAAATTTAAAAAAATCAAAATAAAAAAAATCAATTTAAAAAAATTTTAAAAATTAAAAAAAAACCAATTTAAAAAAAAAAAAAATTTGAAAAAATTTCAGAGACATGAGCGAGTGGTGGGGCGCGGTGGTGAGTGGCGGGCGCCCTGCAGGCCTCCGCGCCGGGCGACGCGAGGCCGGCCGTGGGCGCGAAGTGTGACAGCCAGCCACGAACGACACTACGGCAAAGCACCGAGAAGACGATCCAGATCGACCCTCGGCTCCCGGAAGGCGGCGGAGAGAACCGGCCAGAGTGGCGGGCGGGGGCTGCGCGCCTCCCCGCCGCCCACGGGCCGACTCAGCTAGCCGCCCGGGCGAGCGGCTGAGAATCGACCCCTCGCAGCTCCGGGCCAGGCCCCGGCCCGACCGTGCGTGAGCGAGGAGAAGTCTGCGACCGCCGCCACGAAGCGACCTCCCTTGGCTTATGGCCGGTGCATCCATTGCCAGCCACCACCACCATAAAGCCACCACCACCGGCGCTAAATTTTTTTAATTTTTTTAAATTTTTTAAATTAGTTTTTAATTTTTTTAAATTTTTTTTTTAATTTTTTTTAAATTTTCTTTTTATATTTTTCAAAAAATTTAAATTTTTTTTTAATTTAATTTTTTTATATAAAATATAATTTGTTTTGGTTTTTTTTTTTTTTTAATTTTGTTTTTATTTTTTGTAAATTTTATTATTATTTTTGTTTTAAATTTTATTTATTTATTTATTTTGTTAGTAATTTTTATTAAATTTTGCTTCTTCTTTTTTATTTAATTGATTTTTTTTTTTTTAATTTCATAAATTTCCTCTATTATTTTATAGAATTTAATAAATTTTGTATTTTTTTTTTAAATTTGTTTGAATTTAATATTGTTTTTTAAATGTTTTACTTTTTTATTAATTTTTTTTTTAATAACATAAAATTTTTATATTTTTATATTTCAATTAAAATTTTGTATTTAAAATTAGATTTTTTTTTTAATTAAACTTAATTTTTTTAAATTAATTTGTTTTTTAATTTTTTTTATTTAATATTATTTTTTTATTTTTTTTATTTTTTTCAATTTTCCATTTTTAATTGATTTTTAAAGTTTTTATTTTAACAAAGGTTTTTTTTTTCTTTTATATTTAAAATTTATTTTTTCTTTTCAAAATTTATTTGTTTATTTGTTTATTTATTAAAATTTAATATTTTTGTTTTTAAATTTAATTGTTATTTTAATATTAATTTTTCTTTTTTTTTAATTTAATAAAATCTGATATATATACATATTTTAATTTAAGTTCATATATATATTTTAGTTTTTATAATTTAAATTTAATTTATTTTGTATAGTTTATTTGTTTTTTTTAATATATATTGTTTTAAATTTAATATTTTCATTGTATTTTTTATTTTTAATTAATTTTTCATTTTTTTACTTTTAATTTAAATAATGTTTTTTTTTTTTTTTTAATATTTTTATTTTAAATTTTTAAATTTATTAAAATTTAATATATTTCCTTAAATTTAATTTTTTGTTTTAAATTATTTTATTTTTTAAAAATTTAATAAGCATTTTCTTTTTCTTTTTTAAATTTAATTTCTATATTTAATTTTTTATAATTTCCTTCTTTTTTTAACCTTTTTTTTTTTTTTTAATTTAATATTTTTATTTTGCTTTTATTTTTATTTTTTAATTTCTATATTTTTTAAAATTTCAATCTTAGTTTTTTTTGTTTATTGTTTTATTTTTTTTTTCCTTAAATTTTAGGTTTTTTTTAGTGTTTGAATTAAAATTTTTATTTTGTTTTTTTTTTATTTTTTTTTATCTTCATATATTTTTAAATTTTAAGCTTTTAAATGTTTTTATTTTTTAAATTTATTTTTTTCTTAAATTTTAGGTTTTTTTTAATGTTTGAATTTTAAAAATTAAAAAATGTTATTTCTATTTTTAAAAATGCGAAAAGTATGACAAATTTTTTTTTTTTGTTATTCCAGCATCAATTGGTTTTGTTTTGAGGGTGTTTTTTCAATCTTTTTACAACAAACAATTTTGTTTTTAGCATAATTTTAGAAAATGTTGAAATTTGACCTTAAAAAAAAACAAGTGCGTTCTGGAAGACACACTTTTTTTTTGGGGGGTGTTTTTTCAATCCTTTTTTCAACAAACAATTTTGTTTTTAGCATAATTTTATAAAATGTTGAAATTTGACCTTCGAAAAAAAACAAGTGCGTTCTGGAAGACACATTTTTTTTTTGGGGGGTGTTTTTTCATGTTTTTTGAGCGTTTTTGGGCTAGAGTTCCCGTTTTGAGGTCAGGTTACCTATTTCATCGGTAACATTGTTGCAAGTGGAGGACTTTACCTTGAGACAAGTGGAGGGTCACAGTCCCTGTCCCTTTCACGAGATATGTGGCATTATCTCCATGGATAATTTCCAAATTAGTATCCTTCTCAACCATATCAGAAAGTGCTTCCTTGAACCTAGTGATATGCCTTGAGGCACCACTATCTATCAACCAGACATCCATAATGTCGGGTGGGGATGCAGCAGAGAGGGCAGATACAAGAATGTATTCATTTCTTTTATCAACAACATGTGATTCCTCATACTTGGAGTTTCTTGATCTTTTGGAAGATTGATCATTTCCGCCAAAGGAAGCCTTCCTTTTTCCCTTGAACTTGTTGTTCCTTTGATTTCCTTTCCTTCGGTTGTTGTTGTTGTCATCACCATCGGGAGAATACTTATTGAAAAAAAATTCTCTAGCATAGTGACCAGGCCTATGACAAGTGAAACACTTGCCCTTCTTTCCTTGGGCCCCTACTTTTCCCTTATTCTTCGGACCACCAGAGTTCTTCTTTCTAGAATGAGCAGCGTATGCAACATTTCCTTCATTTCCATACTCCTTCATTCTTGATTCTTCTTGAACGCATCTTGACAGTACTTTGTCAAAGTCAGGTATCACATTATTATTTAGAATGGTAGTGTTGAACACATGCCATTCGGATGAGAGCCCTCCAAGTGCGGTGAGAACCATCTCTTGATCAACTATTGTCTCCCCAATACCTAGTAGATTGTTCCTGATTTCAATCAGCTTCAGAAAGTATGATTGGACAGACTCATCCCTGCCTTTATTCAGATTCTTGAATTGATTCTTGAAGAGTAGTACTTGATTTGCATTGTTGGCCTTGAACATGAGGATCAATTTATCATACATCTCTTTGGATGTGCCCAACTCAGAGATGTAGGCCACTAGGATTTTATGAATGGATTCCTTGATCATCATCTTTGCTTTGATCTCCCCCTTCTTGTACTTTGTTTTGGCAGTAGCAGTAGCTGTAGCAGTGGATGGAGTTTCTTGGATTTTACCTTGCACATAGTCCATGAAATCTTGGTCTTCCAATTTGAGATCCAATATCATTTTCCCATCATGGAAGTCATCCTTCCTAGTCAATTTTTCATCCTCCTTGAAGCCATAGCTTGTGGAACCCATTATCCTCTTCGGTGATTTCTACAAATAGGGCTTGTCTTCACCTCAACTCTGATACCATGTAAATTTATGTAGATGTTCTATGCTTGATGCAACTTTACTTTTCACTACAACAATCACATAAACAATCAAGTAAAATGTTGATAGAACATACCAGAGGATCTATAGAAGACAAACCAGAAAAAGAAGAATGTGGCAGTGCGTTACGACAGTCAATAGGATGCTTCAACCAACAAAGTCTTCTTGGTTGACCAACCTAGCTTGTGTCACGACAGCCCTCAAAACGTCACCCGATTAACCTAAAGTCAACCCTAGAAAAGTCAACATTGTCAAGAAAAGTCAACACAGGGCAGCATCAATAAAGTCAACACAACTCGGTCTTTGGTCAACATTTTGACCTTGGTTCTTGTGCCAATGTGTACGACCTTCCAAAATCGAAGTCTCCACCAATTTTCAGCCCTTTTGGACCATGCGTTGGCCAAAGTCAATGCTGGTGAAACTAGCGTGGAAAGCCTAGCTACGGTGAGCTGCAGTAAATTCGGTCAAACCCTTGCTACAGTAATTCGTCCTCTTTCCCACATGTGAACGGAATTTGCCTCCAAGGAGCTCGTACTAAATCAGAAGAGGAGATGTGTGTGTTGAGAGTGAGTGAAATGATATCCAACGTTGACTGTATATATATCCATCATTGAGGTGTGCGACACATCTGCTGGGGGTGTAAAACCTTAAGGCCGACTTGCACATATTTGAAATTATTAAAAATAAATTCAAAATAATTGTTCCACTCATCAGATTAAGATCAATTTTATATCGATCTTACACCTCTCTGAAAGAGGAACCCAATAAAAATATTGGTATCTTCATCTGAGCATCACAACATGGAGTTTGGACCTAGTTGTCCAATTTAACAAACTTGCATGATCTTTAACTGGTTAAATCGTGTGCATATTCTCTCTGATCAAACGATTGAGTGTGAGAATAGATGGTGCATCAAATCGAGAGATACACGATATTTAACACATCCACCAAGCCTATTAACTACTAGCATGTGGCGTATTATGACTCGCTGAAGTAACTGATGTAGACCCCTAAAAAAATGCCAAATGGCATACTCTGACTGGTTGAAGGAAACAACACGGGCCCCGAAATGAATGACACATGTCTAAATGATGTGGAAAAGCTCAATTAGCATGACATGTCATATGTTTATGTCAACAAGATGATTTGGTTCCATCGAAGGTTACCACATGTTAAGGACAAAAGGGGATGTTGGATTGGTGAAAAGCCTGAAAAATGGTGACAAGTGGAATCCCCCACGTGCTTCCATGTGGATCAATGGCATCATGATGACATCATCAAGGAAACGACCAATGACTCTAGGAACCAAGTCACATGGCATGGTCATGTGGGGTTAAAATCCAAGTGCTTAGAGTCAGATTCAAAGTCAAAAAGTTGGTTCTATGGTGGGCCCTCTAGATTTTGGGACCACAAGGAAACTATATATACATGTGACCAAAACTTGCACAGGTTACATCATGAAGAATACAAGTCTCAAGTTGAAAATGAAGGTTAAGTCTGAGATTCGTAGTGGGGTCGCTCTCTGGTTTGGTTCGTAGAAAATGGAAATTTTGTCGTTTCATTTTTTGTTTGTGTCAAGATGAAGTATTGGTTTCACCATCTCCGTGACAGAATATTAGCATGCTCGAGAGATCGATATACTTAGTGGAATCCATTATTTTGGTGGAAGATGTATCCAAATCCAACCAAGGCTTGGAGGAGGTGATTGGAATCATTATATATATATATATATATATAGTTCTTATTTTATGTCACATTGAATATTCCTGAGGGTTGTCTAGGAACTCAGTTCATAGAGGGTATTCCTACAACAACAAAATAATTAGGAGAGAATTGTGTTGCAAGCAACACTCAACAACACATTTGATATTGAGTGATAACGGAGATCCCAAGGTCACGAGTTCAACCTTTACTAGTTGATATGCTCAGTTTTTTTTTTTTACACATATATGTAGCCATTTTGTTACACTATTAGAAAACACCGATGCACATTTTATAGATTTATGATCAAAGAAGAGGAATTTTGTAGAATTGTACCCGAAAAAGGGTATTTTATAGAACCCTTAGTTTACTATATGGTTTTTATGAGTTTATGGGTGAACGTTGGTTCAAATTGGATTTTGGAAGAAGTTGGGTGGTCATGTCTCATAGATGAATGTAAATAGAGGCGTGTGATTCCATTTTAACACTTATTTGATCCCCAAATTTTCTTGTTTATGTTTTGATGGTATATGAGCATAGTGGAATATTTTTGGCTACATGGTGCAAAGAAGTTTTGAGAAGGGGTTTGAGTGACTAGATTGATGAATTGGTTGTAGTAGAGCATAGGGAGTAGTATGACAGCCTATAACAACAATTGATATGATTATTTATTGTAGTGAAAATGGTGGTAAGTTATGATAATGATTGCAGTGATAGTGGTTGCAGGCTGTGAGAGTGATTTTAGTGACAGTGGTTGTAGGTTGTGACAGTGGTTGCAGGTTATGGCAGTGATTGCAGTAACAATAATTGCAAATTGCAGATTGCAATTCAGTGATATATGATGATAGTAGATCCAATTTGAAAATGATCTGAAGCAAAGGTGTAAGGTCCACAAATAATTTGAATGATGCAGGTGCCTCCATAGAGTTTAGAGCCTAAAGCAGGTTGGAGCCCGCTCATCACTAAAGTTGAAGCCTCAATCAGGTTGGATCCTAGAGCAAGTTGGAATCTTCTCATCACTAAGGTTGGAACCTCAATCGGGTTGGAGCCTAGATCAGGTTGGAACCCACTCATCATCAAGGTTGGTGCCTCAATCAAGTTGTAGCCTACAGTGAGCATATGCTTGCATATTTAAAGGTTGGTGCCTCAATAAGGTGGCAACCAACTACAAGAGGAATCTTACATATCTTGTGCGTAGTTTCCTCCAACAAGTCAGAGCCTGAGAATCTATTTAAATGAATTGAAGATAAGGAAGAAGAATATTTGTGGTTTCCTCTCGCATCAGTTTCCACGTAAAAAAATTGTGTCTCTTTGTGATGTGATGGCTTCTTGATGTGTTATTGATGTGATGATAGCTTTATGATGCATTTTTATTTCTAATGATATGATTCCTATGGATAAGATACATTATTACATGATTGATTTATTTTGAAAAGTTAAGAAATGATAAAATTTCTCCCACGTTGATTCATCCCCCTCCCCTCTAAGTGTGACCTTTGCACTAAAAATTTATATGAACATTAGCTGAAGTCTTCAACCTAATATTAAAAGAGAGGGCCATGAGTTTTCTGGGTGGTTTGTTTGAGTAAGCATGGGAAGAAATAAGAAATGGTGAGTGTCGATGGATTTTTAGGAAGCAAATGACCCCCCTTTTGTTGTGAAATCTAAGTGTGGAAACCTATTGAATATAAACATACCATGAATTAATGTGTTGATAGACAAAATTTTGATTTATGTGCTTTAAGGAGAGATGTATTCATATATTTGTCCTATAAGGAACCTATTTGATGATTGAATTAAGATACCTCTTGTGGCCTTGAATTTGGCTCAGGGTGGTCGATTGTAAGAAAATCACAATGCAAATAAGCCTATGGGTGGGTGAAGAGTGGCTCTCCCTTCTTCAGTTTCAAGCTGAGTTTAAAGCAATTCAAATAAGTGTATTTTTTATCTCAATAAAAATGAAAATATATATTAATAATTTTTGTGCGCTTCGAACGTGACCTAGCTGCGCCGCCTTCACCCTTTACTCTCTGGGTTCAGCTCCAACGAAGGCTGGCGGGGGT
This sequence comes from Pinus albicaulis, assembly GCA_034641835.2. Taxonomy (NCBI): domain Eukaryota; kingdom Viridiplantae; phylum Streptophyta; class Pinopsida; order Pinales; family Pinaceae; genus Pinus; species Pinus albicaulis. The sequence goes on from CM076573.1 coordinate 939,082,282, forward strand.
GCCGAACCTGCCCCTGCCTTGCCCGAACTGATTGCATTCAAGAAGCTCATCGTTGGTTCACACAAAAGACCAATATCCGAGGCACAACAAAAGTTCATCAAAAAGCTAGACTGTATACCAATCGTAGAACTGCCAATAGCAGAGGCTTGCATATCTGCAGTAAACCTAGTAGACAGAGGGCTCATTGGACAATTTACCGGGCTCTAGCCCTCTCCCAAATCCGTTGAAGCATGGGTGCAGAGAAACCGGACACCGCTCGTATCTGAAGGAATCAAGAGCCATTTTGTTGGAAAAGGATTCTATGTGTTCGTGTTTGAAAGCTCGGACGACAAAAACCTCATTTTCAGAAACGATCCTTACTTCATGGGGCCTCAAGGTTTATACTTGAACAAATGGACCCCTAACTTTGACCCAGCCCAGGACGTTCCGTCTGTTGTTCCAGTCTGGGTCCGTCTGCTGTTCTAGTCTGGGTCCGTCTACCTCATCTCCCATTACATTGCTGGAATCAAAAATCTCTACAGGCTATCAGAAACTCGCTTGGAAGGTATATCGATCAAGCTGTTCGAAAAGATCAATACTCCTGTGCACGGATCTGTGTGGAGGTTGATCTGGAGGAAGGGTTACCAGAGGCATTCAAACTTACAACAGTTGAATGGACGCACATCCAAGAGCTAGATTATGAGCAGCTACCCTTCAAATGCCGACACTGTCACGGCTATGGCCACTTCGCAAGACACTACAAAAAAAAGGAAGGAGAGGAGAGAGAGAACGTGAAATCAGAACAATGGACCACAGTGCAGAAAGTAGGGACAGAAAAACCCAAAACTAAAAGAATTCCAAAAGGAAATAACCCCGAACCAAAGGGGCAAGAACAAAAAGATGGGACCTCCATCCCCACCTCGAAATCAGGAGATCAAAATGCAGAGTCCAGCAAGGCCACAGAAAATTCGGAAGCAAACAGGAACAACATCCCCACCTCGAAATTAGGAGATTAAAATGAAGAGTCCAACAAGGCCATAGAAACTCCGGAAGCAAACAGGAACAACATAAATCAATCAAGATCCTCCCCTAACGGGAAAGGAGGAGAGGAGCAAGGGCAAACCCCCGAAGTAGCTCCCTCTCCCTCATATGCCGATGCAGCAAGAAAGAAAGTGTATGATTCACCAAGCTCCTCGGAGGATGAGATCATAGAAAGGCCTGCCAAAAGAGCAAGAAGAAAGTCTCGCAGAGAAGTGAGGGAGGAAGAAGCAGAAAGACAAAAGACTCAAGGAAGTAAACCCACTATATAAATGCCAATTGGCAGAAACACAAGGACAAGGCCACCAAAAGGAGGAGGCCCAACTTCCTCGAACAGTAAGTAATGAGAATCGTCTCTTGGAATTGCAGAGGGCTCGAGAACCCTATGAAAATAGAAGCGGTCAACGATCTTATGAAAGAAGAACCTGTAGACATCCTAATGCTCCAAGAGACAAAAATTGAAGGGGAAGCCCTTCTAGAGATCAACAAAAAGAAATGGTAGAAGAACACAAGAAAAGAAATAAGCGCAAGAGGCTCCTCGGGTGGAATAGCAACCTTGTGGAAGGAAGATCACTTTAGGCTTGTCAATTCACACAACACACAACACTGGTGTTTCACAGAGCTGAAGCATATATCAAGTAAGTTAACCATTGCACTAATCAATTTATATGTACCGGTATTGTATTCTGAAAAGAAATATTGTTGGAAAACATTAAACGAGTTTTTGCAACTGAATTCTCCAAAAAATATAATCATAGCTGGAGATCTAAATATAGTAATGAATGAAAAAGAAAAGAGAGGGGGAAGGAACAACAAGGATCAAATGATCCAGGTAGTAGAAGACATGATACAACAATGGGATCTATTGGAATTTAAACCAAGAAAAGGGCTCTATACCTGGATGAATAACAGGACAAGGGAAGACCATATATCCGCCAGACTGGACAGGTTCTTGGTCCAAAGCACAATGTTGCTGGAACGGAAGCTTATCTCATCTGCCATCCTTCCAAAGCTCACCTCGGATCATAAGCCCATCCGGCTATTTCTTGAGGAGGAAGAGAATTTGGGGCCAATCCCATTCATATTTATCCCACTGTGGAATGGAAATAGTGGCTTTGAAGAGACGGTCCGATTGGCATGGAACACCTCAGTCAATGGCTCTCCCAATTATGTATGGGAACAAAAATTAAAATTAACAAAAAAGGCACTCAAGGAATGGAGTAAACTTCCAACAAATACACCCAAAGACCAAAGAATCGAGGCAGTGCAACATTTGGAAATAATGCAAAGTGAAATGGACACAATTGATATAAACCAAACAGAATTAGAAAAGGAGCAAGTAGCCCAATGCAGAACATTCCTGTCCTTCAGAAATGAAGAAGAGTATTGGAGACTAAAGTCTTGGAGTCTCTGGCTGGAAGCTGGAGATAGGAACACATCATATTTTCATCGACAATGTAGAGCTAGACTCTCCAGGAATCACATCTCAGAGATCACTTCCTCTGATGGGAGGCTCTGCAAAGGAATAGAACAAATAAAATATGCTACAATATTACATTTCCAACATCTTTACAACAAAGAGAAAGAGGATTGTGAAGAAGATAAAAAAGAATTCCTGAAGAACATTTCGGCATTGCTCACCACAGAGGACAATACAACATTATTGAAGCAAATAAATGAAGAAGAAATCAGCAATATCATTTGGTCCATGAATCCAGACAAAGCCCCTGGGCCAGATTGGTTCACTATTCACTTCTACAGGATATGATGGGATATAATAAAAACATATCTAATTAGAATGATAAAAGGATTCTTGAAGAAAGCAAAGTTGGGGGGTAGCACCAACTCAACATTCCTCGCTTTAATCCTGAAAGAGACAAACCCCTCCTCCTTTGATAGGTTCAGACCAATCTCTTTGTGCAATGCCTCATATAAAATTATTGCAAAAATTATTGCAAATAGAATAAAGCCACTACTGAGCAAACTCATATCAGATTCACAAGGGGGCTTCGTCAATGGGAGACATATCCTGGACAATGTAATCCAAGTCCAGGAAGCCATGCATTCCAACAATCTCAGAAAGGAGAAAGGTATGTTGATCAAGTTAGACATGGCTAATGCCTTTGACAGAGTCAAGTTGTCCTATCTATATCAAGTTCTAATCTCCTTTGGATTTGATCAAGAGTTTGTAAATCTGATCCAAGCATGCACCAGTAGTCCATGGATAGCACCTTTGGTAAATGGGAGGCCAACTGATTTCTTCCAAGCAACGAGGGGGTTGAGACAAGGATGTCCCCTTTCTCCTTTCCTCTATATCTTAATGGCGGATACGTTGAGCAGAAAGCTGGAGCTTGATATGATAACAGGAACAGCCCTAGGTTTAAAAATAACAAAGGACCTTAAAGCAATAAACCATGCACTGTTTGCGGATGACTCCCTTATTCTGGGTGGAGCTTCATCTAGAATAGGCTCTGCATTCAAAAATACTCTTCAAGCATATTTCAAAGCATCTGGAGCTCTAATTAGTGAAAGGAAAAGTGCAGTTTATAGCTGGAATACAGAGGAGGAAGAAACTCAAAACATAGCAAACAACTTGGGGTTTAATGGATACGCAAAATGGGAAAAAATCAACTATCTTGGATTGCCACTAACACTGGGCACAAATAGAGTCAATCTGTGGGAAGGAATAGTTACAAAAATCAGAGGCAAAATCGCTGCATGGGGTGGCCAATGGCTAACTCATGGAGGCAAATTAACCCTTATAAAATCAATGTTGTCTTCTATGCCAATTTATCAAACGTCATACCCAAGTCGATTTCAGGACAGATTAATAAAATCATTAGGGATTTTCTATGGCAAGGAAGGCAAATAAAACCAGAGAAAATTTCATCTGGTGAAATGGGAGATAATAAAACAAACTTTGAAGGAAGGAGGCCTTCAAATTCGAGATTCAGAATCTGCCAACGTATCTCTGGGTTGAAAAATACTCTGGAAACTCTAAAACGACCCCAATCATCCCGTTAGCATAGCTCTAAGGCATAAATACCTACCAAATGCAAATCTAAGAAACTTGCAGATCGCAAACAACAAAAAGAGCTCACTGTTATGGTAGTTATGTATTAAAGGGCAGCGTTTTTTCACCCATAATTTATATCGTATCCCAGGGAATGGGAAACACGTCAAGCTGCTGACTGATAGTATAATGGGACATTTACCATTAGCCACACAAGATAGCTTGCATGAGATATGTGCATATTTAGAAAACAAAGGGGACAAGATGCTCTATGATATCTCAAAGTGGAACGAGTCTAGGCTCTGGATTGATTGGGAATTCAGAGATATCCCAGCTCACCTAATGCAACAATCAGAAATGCTCAAACAGGAACTTCGTGAGGCTGCCCCGGTGCATAAATCAGAAAAGGATAAATGGGGATGGGGACCTACAGGAGCATACACCCCAGCCAAAGGATATGAATTGATCCAAACACACAGAGACCGAATTCTTCCAGCAAAATTTTGGAAAGAGGTATGGGACCCAATGGCACTGCCCAAGGTTAACTTCTTCTTCTGGACTCTAATGCATAGAAATATCCTGACCGGTGAAAACCTTATGAAAAGAAACATTGCAGGTCCACATAGGTGCACACTTTGCAAAGAAGCTATGGAAACCATGGATCATTTATTTGTTGAATGTTCATATGAAAACACAGTTTGGACCCACACTCTTCAAGGATTAAAGGCTGTAATCTCCACTAAAACTTCAGTTGTGGACTTATTCCTCTCATGGAAAGAGCGATTCCCGTCACTCTCCCTAAACTCATCATGGGCCAGAATCTGGACCACTCTCCCCAAGCTAGTGTGTTGGAAGCTATGGCTAGCTAGAAATGAGCAGATATTTAACAATGTAACTTGGACCCCCATCATGGTAGCAGCAAAAGCAAAAGGTCTCCTTCTAAAAATTTTGAATTCTCAGAAAATCAAAGAGGACAATTTGATGCAGCAAGAGGAAAAGAATTGGCTTGGCATTCAAGCATTCATCCAACAGATACACATCACAAAAAAACCCCTCAGAAATCCTGAGTGGAGGCTAAGAGAAAAGGATGAAGCTTTTCAGAGTTGGTGGAGGAAGCAAGGAATAACAACAACATTTTTTGACGGTACCTTTAAAGGCAACCTTGGGACAACAGCAGCTGGAGGACTCATATACTCTTCTGATGGAGGCATCATAGAAACCTTCAGTTGGGGTCTAGGACAATGAACTAACAATCAAGCATAAATCCTTAACCTATTAAAAGTTTTCCAAATAGCCAAAGATAGAGGACATCGGGAGCTGCAAACATTCGGAGACTCAGAAATCCTGATCAAAATAATACATACGCAAGGCCAATTCAATGAAGTTGGTTTAAATAAGAATCTACAAACGCTGAGATACCTTCTCCAAGACTTCACTTCCTTCAAATGCTATCACATTCTCAGAGAATCAAACAAAGAGGCAGACTTCTATGCCAACAAAGGCTGCCTCTTGGCCCAAGGAGATCTAAGCACAAATGGAGGAGATCCAGAAACAATCTATATACCATGAAATTCGAAAATTGCTGGAAACAGAAAATGTAAAAGAATTACACTGAAAGATGTAAGGCTACGGCCATTCGGAGTTCTCTACTAATAAAATCCATACCCGTTTCAGTTAAAAAATAAAATGAAAATATATATTAATAACTTCATGCATGTTGTTGGGATGGGATTCTAAGCATGAACATATTGATAAGTTGAAGTATTATTTAGTTGTGCTTGGTCAATGGTTGTAATTATAATTAGAATGCACCTTTGGGGGGCAGCTTAATTGGAACGTGCCATGAAAATTAAGTGTTATGTACCAAGAGATTCAAGGTGAAAATCCCCTTGACTTCCTCATATATATGGAAGGTGCATACGTGGGAACATAGAGGTTATAGTGGTAGTGATTGGAATCAACCCCGTGTCACGTGAGTACGAAACTAGCCCAGTTTTCAATTCCTCTAATCATTAAAAAGAATGCAATCTAAATGAGCTCTTTATCTGAATATGAATAGGCCTCCTAAGGAATATTATAAAATAACAATGGAAATTACAAAATAAGATTATATTACATCATCGTATTTTAGAGGGAAAAAAGAAAAAACTATTTTTTCAACTTATATCCCTACGGTTTTACTCAAATTTCAAGCGGGAGCAATGGATGCAAAATTTAATCCCTCATTCAAGGATTACCCATGTTGCATATTTTTGATGGACCCTTCTACACGAAAAATGAGAAAAACTTGAAAAATGTGATTGCAATCATGTTTTTCATGTATTTATCATTTTTTGTGTAGTAGGGTTCATTGAAAATATGCAACATGGGGTTTCCTTGGATGATAAATTAAATTCCACATGCAACGAGTGCTCCTACTCGAAATTTGGGTAAAATTGTAGGGAGATAAGTTGAAAATATGAGTTGAAAAAGTAGTTTTATTTATTTATTATTATTATTTTTTAATCTTTTTACTTTTTTACTCCAAAAATGGTGAATCATCCCCCATGGTTGACATCATCATCTTGAATCCTATTGGTTCTTATAAAGTTGATTTTTGTTGTACATTTTTGTTTTGAGGCCCAATTTTGACCTCAAAATTTCTCTATTTAAAGTATGTATACTTGTAGTATTATTGGCATGTGGTATATAAATCTTAATATTTAATGTAAGAGTTAAAAAAAAAATTGACCTTAGAGAGAAGAATTAGAGGAGGGAGTCTACAAAGGACATCTGAAATAATGTGTGAAAGAGTTCGCAGATGAATTTGTGAACGGGTGCAAATATGTTAGAAAGTTGAATTAGGATTTAAGGGCTCCTTAAGTATCCACTATTGTGAATAATCTTTGTTTCCCCAACTATGGGATTGAGTAGCTAAGTTACATCCCTATTTGGGATGAGAATACTAGTCTTAGAGGTATTCCTTGAATGGAGACCTTAGAAGGATACAATAAATGCCATAGTTGAACAACATTGGAACTTAGTCTAAATCTGTTTGTAAATATCACAATAGACCATGTTTTTTCATAAATATATAATCACACACACACACACACACTATTTTCATAAATATATAATCACACACACACACACACACTATTGTAATGTGTTTGAATCCTTAAGTTATTTGATTTAAATGATAGAGAAATCTCATTTACTGGAGCCAAATTTGGGGATTTGGCCTTACGACCTCATTTGGACTCCATTTGGGAAGATGCTTGGTTGATGGTAGTGATTTGGAATCCCATGGATGTTTTTACATGTTTCTAAGGATTTCATTATCCTTAAATTAATTTGGGCAAGTGTTTGACCCCTTTTGGATTTGAATTAAAGCAATGGAGAAGGCATACATTTTAATTTGGGAGGTCAGTAAAATTCTTTCTTTAGGCCTTGAAAGTTTATCCCTATCCCTTGGTTTTATGGGTCAATTGAGATTACAAGGTGAACCTTGTGGATAGAGAAAGGGGCTAGGGTAGGATATCCGATGGAGGTCAAATGTTCTAGATATTTGGGTATTCAGGTACCGAGAATTTTGGTTGCATAAATAATAGCGGAACAATTAGGATGTTTAGGATAGTTAGGCATTCTAAGTTTGTTTCAAAGGACACCCAAGAAACATCCAGATGTTAAATGGAAATTTGAGTAGAACCATGGGCTAGAAGAACCTTGTCACTAGAGATAAGTAAGTATCAATAATCTGGATTTTTTAAACAAGAAATAAGTTGGGCCCAAAATAAAAACTTAGATCCAGACGACATGTGGATTTGTTGATGTGGTATGTTGATAAGGATATGATGTGGTAGTCGATGTGGCAAGTGACGAGTCACCATGGACCTAGAAAAATGGTTAGGTTATGACGATTTGGCACATTGATATGGAATTTTGATGTGGCAATTGACGAGTCACCATGGACCTAGAACAATGGATAGGTTATGATGATGTGGCACATTGACATGGAATTTTGATGTGGCATGTTTTCATGGCATGTTGATGTGGCACAATGGTGCAAAGGAGTTGATGCAATGATTGATATGGCGTCCATCATGTTCTATGCTATAGACTATAAGTCCAAGATCCAAAATTTCAAGAAAATGACTTTTATGTTTTCTTTCAGATGTCAGATGGTCTAAATATTCAAGAATCTAAAAATATGAAAATGCAGAGGTTGATCCATATTTAGAATGCCTCAATGGCATGATGATGTGACAATTGGGGTGTAACATTGATTATGTAGAAGGAAAAGTGGTAGTTTCCATGGAATGTAACATGGAGACATGGATAACAAATGTTCCAGATATACATGAATTCAACTATTCAAATAAAACGACTTTTTGGAAAAGTCGGATGGTGGATGTTTCAAGTATCCAAGAATCTAAATATTTGTATGTTTAACTTGTTTTCTGAGTGCCTTGACAAGATATAGATTTTGAATGATCCAGAGCTCCATGAATATGAAACTTCTAAGAATATATACAATGGTGAAAAAATGGGAACCTGAATCCAAATTACACCTTGTAGTTGAAGTTTCCAACTTGCAAATGTTGTGCGGTGTGGTGGTGACACGTGGGCACATGACTACCATGTGTTAGACACTTGTCAATTGTATAGTTGTTAACATGGACTAGAATGAAAATATTTTGAGGGCCATAACTTTGTGCACATAGATTAGAATTATATGAAAATTATAACACTGAAAAACTCTCAATGTGTAGAAGATGACGATGACCTCATAAAGGAGGTTTGAGATAACTAAAAAAAGAGGGAATTTGGATACCCCACCTCCACAAAGTGACCTTGGGAGTTGGGAATGTGAATCCATACCCTTAGGGAGGCTTAGAAGAGTCTGGGTGTATCATAGAGTGGTATTAGAGTCAACTTTCAATACTCGAGATCAATGGGCTCAAGAGAAAGTGAGACTGGTCATTGATAAGGAGAAATGGTCTTTAAGAAGGAAAAGGTTCTTGCAATGAATTGTTTAATTTATATTTTAGTTTTGAGAATGTATTCACCACCTAGAACATTAACAAAAATCGAAGCGTGACTTGCAATTGAAGCAAAGCTTCAATCTCAAGCCACTTTAACCCAACATATATATTTCCAAGGCAATGAATTGTGTGGAAATTATTTTTTTAATGATATAAACAATGGAATTTTATTTTCAACTTATAAAAAGACACAAATTAGTAAAGAAAGGAATTACAACAAAAAGATATAACACAAAATGGAAGGAACCTCATACATCATAGATGAGAAATAAGATGAGAGAAAAGTTGAGGAAATTCCTCCAGATTTAGCAAAGACCGTGAGAAACCCAAAGGCCAAACTTTAGATTTGTAAGATGGAAAATGAGAAGCTCATTAAACCCTAGGAAAATAAAACCGAGATAAATGTAGTATTTTTACATGTCATGTTTTATATACAGAAGGGGTTACATCATGGGTCAAATTAAAGTAATGTGGACAAATATCATTCCGAGAAGGTGATCGACCCTTCAGAGATCCGAAAGCATGGGCTATTAAATTCCAATATAAGAAAGAGTTCATCAAGGAATATGCATAGGGTTGCTAAGGAAGATGCACATGATAATAATGCATCAATATAATTTTCTAGTGTAGACATAGAAAATTTTGTTGTGCTATATAGCAATGAAACCAAATTAGATTCTCCAAAATGAAGCAGAAGATGCATTCAAATAGTTCCATACCAGAGGAATTCATAAAGGCAAAGCCAACAAATTTTGATGGATAAATCATGAAGGGTGAAGAAACTAGGACATGGCTATTAGCTCTGGAAAAGTATTTTTGTGTGTGTGATCACTCTGGGAATATGAAAGACAAAGTAACAATATTTAATTTAAATGGAAGGAATTCCATTTGGTGGGAGTAGATTAAGAATGTTAAAGGGATTAATGAGATGAAATTGAATTGGAAGCAATTTGAGAAGTACTTCAAAAGGAATTACTTATAAAAAAAATATTATGAAGGAAAAATAAGAGATTTCGATGAAATTAGGGTGGGACAAATCACCATGGAAGATTATGCAAATATAATTATGGAATAGTTTGAGGTATGAACCCTACAATAAGGATGAGAAATAAAATACAATGCCTTCTCAATGGGATACCATACCCATACCAAGATAGAAATTAGTTTTATGTGCTAACAACATTGGAAGAAGCCATTCAGAAGGAAAAGTATTATTATGAGAAATCAAGGCGTAGAATGGTGCCCCACAAGATTCAAAAGAAAAAAGACAAACTAGAGTTTAAAATGAAAGGACTCAAATCATATTGGTATAGGTACTCAAGAAGAAGTGCAAAGTATAACGCACCAACAAAAAGTGTGCATCAACAGAATTATCCCACCCAAAGTGGGGAAAAAATAACATAATAAAAAAAAGAATAGGTGTAGCAAAAAAATAAAGGACCACTAAAATGTTGGGGGTTAGGAGAAGAGAACCTACTTTGATATTGTTTGCATAGGTAGCATGACCATACCAATGACATGGCCAAGAGTGTGCCTCATATCTATGCAACCATGGAGAATATTTGAGTATACCACTAGGACTCTATGGTGAAAATGGAAGGTAAAATTTCCAACAAACTCATTTATATTTTAACAAACCCTGTACCTAACCTTAGCTATACTGGATGAAGAATTGTTGAAGCATGTGCCTTACAAAGGAAAACTCACATAAGATCATGGCTAGTTCAATTAGTTATAGACATTAAAAGAATCTTACTGAAGTTATTACCATGTGCTAGTTTGTGATGAGTGGTTTGTGCACTCAAACCACTTTGAATGCAATACCTTTGGGGTCATATAATATGATGATTATAATGAACTGGCTAATAGCACAAAGCACTAAATTTTATTTCTACAATAAACCTTAGAATGCATAGATGATGAAGGGCAATAGAGTATCCTCCAAGGAGTGTATAAGAACATGTTTGCGAGTCAAGTTTTAGATTTTCAATTAAAGAAATGTTACGGCAAAAGGATGTCCTCTACATGCTATACGTGTGACATATTCAACTGAAGCTAATAAGTTGAAAACTAAATAATATCTAGTACTAAAATTCTAAGAAGATTTATTTCGAAAGGAAATACCATAACTACCTCTCAATAGGGATATTGATTTTTGATAGAACTCATGTTAGGAGCTATGTTGGCATCTAGATCACCATATAGAACAAGCATGCCTAATTTAGTGGTGTTGAAGGAAATGTTGGACAAGGGGTACATCAGGTCTAGTATGTCCCTGTCAGGAGTTCCAACATTATTTTTTAATAATTATGGTACTCTAAGGTTATGTATTGATTACAAATAGTTGAACAAGATGACTATTAAAAATTCATACTCATTGAAAAATATTGATGATCTTTTTTATCTACTGAGAGGAGATATAATATTGTCCAAAATAGACTTGAGGTTTGAGTATCACCAAGTTAAGATTAAGGATGAACATATCCATACGATTGCACTTAGGAGTAGTTATGGACACTATGATTTTGTAGCACAATTTAGGTTTACCAATGTTCGAGTTACATTTACGTGCCCAGTGAAAAATATTCTTAGTAAATATTTAGACAAATTTGTGTTGGTATTTATCAATGACATTATAGTATATTCAAATACCAAAGAGGATCATGAAGAGCACCTCAAGATGGTATTACTAGTGCTAAAATAGAACCAATTGTACGTTAAATTTAGTAAACATGACTTGTTTCAAAGGCAAGTGCACTATTTGGGTCATGCCATTTCGGAAGGAGTTGTAATAGATGCTGAAAAGATCAAGGTAATCATGTATTTCCCTACACATATAAATGTGACAAAATTGAGATCCTTTATGGGATTGGTAGGATAGTACAAAAGGTCCATCCAAGGATTTTAAAAAATTGGCCATCCAATCACTTCTCTACAAAGAGAGGGAGTGAAATTTGTATGGTCAATTGAATGTGAAGCAATTTTCCAACAACTGAAGCATCTTTTGACTAATTCCCCTGTAGTGAAGATTACATACCCAAACAAAGAATTTTTAGTTTGCACAAGTGCTTGCAAGGAATGACTTGTTGAATTCGTCTTGCAAGAAGGTCATGCAATCAACTATGAATCCAAAAAATTCAATGACCATGAAAGTATTATGTAGCTCATGATTGAGAACTTGAAACCATTATGCATTCTTTAAAGGTGTGGAGGTACCATTGGGTTAGGATAAAGTTTTTGTTGATGATATATCATAGTGAGTTGAAGTAATTGTTTGATTAACCCGAGTAAAATTCCAATCAAGCCAAACAGATACCACTTATTAATGAATTTGATTTCAAGTTAAAACACATCAAATGAAAGTAGAATTGAGTGGCGGATGCACTTAGTCGAAACGTGTAGACCATTCATATGGCAACAATGAGCACATGTAAATATAATATCAAAGACATGATTAGAGATGCGTTTTAGGATTATGATTATTTTAAGAATATAAAGGAATTATTAGATAAAGATGCTAAAGGACTGAAATGTAAAGGATATCAACTAACAATGGACATATTAGTATTATACAAAGGCGGATGATACATACCAAAATTCAATAGATTTGAGGAAGCTCATAATGGATGACATACGTAAGAGACCTTAATTAGGCCACCCGGGCTACCAAAAGATGATAACAACCACTAGGAAATTATTTTATTGGTATGAAACGAAGAAATATATTTTTGAATACATTGGAAAATGTTTGGAATTCCAACACGTTAGAGTTAGGCATAAGCATGTAATAGGATTGCTACAACCAATATAAATTCTAGAATGGAAGTGGGAAGTCATATCTGTAGACTTCATCATTGGAATACCAAGGAAAATTAAGCAAAATAATGCAATTGTAGTAGTGGTGGATAGGTTGAGCAAAGCAAGTCACTTTATTTTTGTAAAATCCACCTATAAGCAATTGATATTATAAATATTTTTCTAAGAGAAATTTTTAGATTGCATGCCATGCTTAAGGTAATTATATCTGATTAGGATGCCAAACTCACTTCACAGTTTTTGAAGTTTTTTTTTTTTTTTTGGTGTGGTTTTGGGATGTAATTAATATTTATTGCGACTCATCATCCTCAAAGAGATTGACAAATAGAGAGGGTGGATAGAATATTGGCAGATGTGTTGAGATTGTACGTTATGTATCAACCAAAGAAGTGGGAATATTACTTATCAATGATAAAATTTGCTTGTAACAATGGCATCAAGATTCAACAACAATGATTCCATTTGAGGCACCCTATGGCAGAAGTGAAATTTCCCAATCAGTGGGGATAACCCAGTGTATCAAATCACTCTTGGATCAAAATTACTAAAATAAATGGAGTAGAAAGTGACAATAATTAAGTGTAATTTTAAAGTGGCAAAAGACCATAAGAAAATTTATATAGATAGAAATAGAACTCACAAGGAATTATAAGCAGGGTAGCATGTATATCTCGATATCAAACCCAAAATATCCTTGAATATGGGAAAAAGTGCTAAGTTGGCACCACATTACTATGGAACTTTTGGAATTCTACAAAAGAGTGGGGTTAGTAGCATACCGACTTGCCTTACCCTCCACATTGAAGTCCCATAATGTATTTAATATATCTTTGCTTGAGAAATATGTATATGATGCTAATCATGTTATTGATTGGACTATAATTTAGGTGGAACTTGTTATCACTCCCCCTTGCTTCCTAAGGCTGCAAATGGAGCTGAAGGAAGGTAACCACATACTAGGGTTTAGGTCAGGTAGTTAGCCCTACCAGGACCAGAGAGGGTTCTCTCATTGTCACTTTTGTAGTCAAAGGAATGAATAAGTATCTAATGATATTATGCTAAAGCTCAGTAAATAGGATTTGTTTGATGTTTTTAGTGCTGGATAGAAAAGCCGGTGAGTAGATTGTGTATAAGGTTTTAAGGTCTGAACCCCAAGGTGAATTTGCAGAAAATATGTGAGGCAAGATAGGTAGTTTGAAATAATTTTAATAGTTCATTGAGTATAATATGAAATATAAGAGAGTTTGAATGAGCATTGAGTTGAATTCATTCAGTTTAGAAGCAAATAAACATAGCAATGTAAACCTTGTCTAAAACAGAGCATGCATAAACATGAATTCTGCTCATAAAATTACAAGATAAACATATATGAAGAAAAAAACATGGTATTAAGCATGAAATGATAAATATACATAAGAAAAACATATGCTCCAATGCATACCACAAGTATCTCAACATAATTCCTGCAAATCTTTCTCTCATTGCATTCCCAATTGCTGATTACAAAAGCTCCACTGTAATATGATACTATCCAACCCCACAAAAGACTAAAGTGAGTCTACTTATAGAAAATATGGACTATGACACCTCATGAAGTCGAAATCCCATCCAAAATGAATCATAAATACAAAAGATGAGTCATTTCCTAATTTCTAGGGAGGTTAGAAACCATTCGATGAATTTTAGCTATAAACTAGGAGTGTTTTCCCTTACATTAAATTACATATTCCCTCATGATAGGAGGCAAAAAATATCTAAATAAATCTAATGCAAATTCATAGGACAACAAAACCTTGAATTTGTGACATTTTCTGAGCTTGAAAAGTGTCCTGAGGAATCCAGTGTTGATTTGTAACATTTCTGACAGAAGGGTAAGAAAAATTTGCAGAAGCGCAACATAAAATTGGAGGCACTTTTGAGGAAATTTTAGGAGTCCAAATCCACTTATGAAAGAACGGTCAACTAGCCCCATGTGTCTAGTTTCCATAACATCTTGAATTTTGCAAAATGATCCACTGGAATGTTAATCAAGGTTGTCATTGATGGCAACATGGCTTTGACTAAGATGTCAATATTCTTGAGATGCCTGGTTCTAGATGATGATGTCTTTCCCTAAGTAGTTTCCAAATGTCTGATTAGTGATCTAGTCCCTAAGTACAAGTCAATGATGGTTTTTGATGAAGATTGGAAGACTGAGAAATGACGTGATTGATGATTGAAAGAGACATTCCTAATGATACTGCCTATAACATATCACTGTGCCACTATATAATACACTCATTGCTGATGTCCTACCATGATCCTATGGTGAAGGTGTTAAACAATGAAGAAGCCAAAACCATGAAGAAGCCTAACAAGAGAAGCCTATCTGCCTTACCTTAAATTCTGCTCTAACTAATGACCAGTCACATTAAAAAATGTATTTTACTATCTTAGAAGCAACCTCTCAATTTGATACCAATGCCATCTTTTAAAGCATAACTTTGTCTTTCCAATGAGCTTTTACTTGCCCCGAAACTCCCAGCGGTTTGTGAGAAAATGAATTTTTAAGTTTAAAAGTAATATTTTTTAAGGCTAGCCGACCCACACTCAGACATTCATGTCGGCCTCCCTCCAAGAGACGTGTCCCTTTATTAAAGGTCAAAGTCCTATATAAATATGACGTCCAACACCTCATTTCAACCATGAATTTGGTCAAGATTTCAGAGAACAAGTACAGAGGATAAAGGAGGTCGAGGAGTTTTTTTTTAAATAACTGTTTGGGCTAAAAATACTTATGTTTTAGGATTAAAACGTCTTGAGGACAGTTAAGGATATATTTGGGAAAATATCTTTATGCTTTTCTTCAAAGTCAGACTTGAAGAAAACTATTGTAATTGTGGTAATACAACTGCTGTTCCAAATTTGTGACATGAAAGTGTGGTTAGATAGTTTGCTGGAGGACTGTAATATATCACAGTTTGGACCTCTGTTTTGGATCATCTTTGGTTGCTGATTGCCCACTGAGCATATAGTTTGAGGAGAGCTATAGTCCTAGTCACATTTGTGAGGAGTCAAAGGTTTGTTTGGAGAACTAAAAACAGTCCCGAACTTAAGCACATAGGAGCAACACTAACATGGAAGCTAGTTGCAGCAGTTAGGAGTCAATTTGGAGGAATTTAAGTATGCTGATGTCGAAAATCATCTTGCCCTAACCAGTCAACCCAATATAAAACAAAAATACACCAAATTTGAATCTTTTAAAAGTAGCCCCTTTGACATAGAGTTGGAACAATTTGGAGATATCATTAATCTCAGTGACCATTGTTTGAAGCCTTATTGAAGTAGTTCTTGAGAGAGCATTGTTTGGAATTGCATTCAATCTTTTTGGAGAAGAAGTTGGAAGACCTTGATGAGTGCTTAAAAGAATTGTTGTAGACCCTTGTTGAAACAGACTTGTGAGCAGACTTCTAGTGTTTTGGATCTGTGACACTTAATTGGGAGTTTTGGGTATCTTTTGAGAAGCAGTTCATTGAGCATTGTTCATTGGAACCTTAACAAGCTTTTGCTTGAAAAGGATCATTGTAAAGTAGCCCTTGAACCCTTGAAGAGGTATTGAAGACTTTTTCTAGGGAAAACAACCTAGAGACATTCTTGAAGACATTATTATGCATTGTTGAAGATCCATTGAAGAAGCCCTTGTAGAGGCCTAGAGCAGGTGCAGAATTTGGGCTGCCTATTAAAGACACCTTGAAGGATACTTGAAGATATTTGGAAGACTTATAGAAGCTGGACTTGGAGATATTATTGGAGATCATGATGCATTGTTGATATCATCATGAGGTGAACTTGGAGATACTATTGGAGATCATGATGCATTGTTGATGTCATCATGAGGTGACTTGGAGAATTTGGTTGGGTACGATGAAGAGCAGTGGTGACACCTTCTAAGAAGAAAAGGTGGTCATTGATGATGCAACGTGGAGACTAAGTGTGACAGGGCTCGTTGAAGAAGACATTGGGAGCCGTGAAGAATAACCAAACATATTTTGAGGAAGTGAAGTTGCGGGTTGGAGCCCAAGAGGTTGGAGCCTCATAGAGACAAGGTCGGTGCCTTGGAAGATAGGGTTGAAGCCCTAGAGGATTGGAGTCCTCAAGAGACCAGGTTGGAGCCTGTACCAGATATAGTGTTGGAGCCCTTGAGGTTGGTGCCTCATAATTGACAGGGTTGGAGCCTTGGAAGTCCAAGTCGGTGCTTGGCAAATACAGGTTGGAGTCTGGGAGATTGAAGATTGGTGTCTTCATCTAGGGTTGGAGCCCTACATATATTGTACTTGATTTATTGTAAAGAATAAATTAATAAAAGCATTTATTCTTATTGTTCATTTTGTGTTCTAAATATAAGTGATTTAACTGGTAAAATTAACAATTGAAAAGAAATACTGATTCACCCCCCTCTTAGTATTTCCAACAATTGGTATCAGAGCCAGTACCTTCACTCAAAGCCTAACAGCTTGAAGGTTGATCATTTTAACACAAATGGCAAAGCCAAGGAAGAAAGTCTCCAATCCTCCTAAAGATGTGTCTTCCTCAAACATTGAAATTGAAGTAAATCAATTTGCGAAGGCTCCATTGTTCAATGGAAATTTGGATATATGGGTGGCAAGAATGAGGAATTTATTGAAGACTCAAGGAATTGAAGTTTGGAATTCAGTGATTACTAATGACATGATGGACGGAGAATCCAATGAGTACAATACAAGAGAAATGAAGGAAATTTTGAATGGGTTCCCAAATTCTGTGAAGGCCAATTTTGAAAAATGTTCGTCAGCAAAAGTCATATGGGACAAACTTCATGATCTCCACTCAAAAGGAGTGTTGACAATGATCTCCAGTCAAGAAGATGATGGAAAACAAGAAAGAAGTCCAAAATCCATCAAGGAAGGTGAAGATAAGAGAGATGCAAACAAGGCTAAAAAAGACCTAGAAGATGAAGAAAACAAAGAAGAATTTGAAGAAGATCTCCTAAATAAAATTATGGCTTCCATGGAAGAGATTGACGGTTTGAAAAAGGAAAATGAGGAACCTAGGAAGAAAGCGCAAGATGGTAACCAAGACAAGACAAGGAGGGAATTTGACTTTGTTAAGCTTCAAGTACAAGAAAGAGATGAGGAGCTCACCAAACTTAAAGAGGAATTTCATCTAAACAAATGAAAGCATCATTAAGAAGTCATATCTATGAAAAATCAATTGGATAAGGCAAAGAAAATGGAAGAAACTTTGTCAAGCCACCTTGAACAAAGACTTAAGAGCTTGAACAATCTTGAAGCAGAGACTAGTCAATATAAGGAAGAGGTCTCCTCTCTTAGATCTCAACTAGAAGAAGCAATGAAACAAGCGCAAGGAGCGAGAAGGTGATGGAAACTTTGGAATTCATAGAAGGACAAGTTAATGAAGCAGAAAAGGAGAGAAACACCATGATATGCCAACTAGAAGAAAAGGATGAAGAAATCTTGAAACTAAAATCAGACATCAATCTTCTCAAGGTCGAAACATGTGAAGCTAAAAGAATAAAAGAAGAAATGAAGAGCAGTCTAGAAAAAGAGAATGAAGAAGTATTCACAATGAAATAAAATATTATCTCCCTTAAAATCGAAGCACATGAAGCAACAAGGATGATGGAAGAAATGAAGAAGCAACTAGTTATGAAAGATGAATATTGTGAAAATTTGAAAGGAGAAATTTTCTTTCTTATAAATGAAGTTGGATTGCTGAATAAGAACTTGAAAAGCTCTCAAACCCTAGATGACATCCTAAGTCATCAAAGGTATCCCCTTAATAAATCAGGTCTTGGCTATGCAGGTGAATCCTCAAGAAAGAATGATAACGCTTCAAACAACAAAGATGTGAGGAACCTAGAAAGAAATGTTGATGCTCCCAGTTCCAGCAAGGGTAAGGAGAAGAATCAAGACAACAACGGAAGAAATTATATTCCAAGGAGACTTGCAGATGGTGTTAATAATATAAAAGGCAATGAATATCATCAAAGAATCCCAAGGAAAAAATACTTCAGAAGCACATCGAGGAAAACTCCATCTCCGAGGTACCAAAGCATATTTTTGTTTATTGCTATTCTTGTACAAACTTTGGGCACATGGAAAAATACTGTAGGGAATATCACAAAGACAAATATAATGGTCCCCCTCAATCTCCTAGAAGCAATTTCGCAAGAAGAAGTCATGATTTCTTATTCATGAACAAAATAGAGTGCTTCAATTGCCATAACATTGGACATATTGCATGCGATTGTAACTTGACTTGGGCCCCTGCACAAGCTAGAACCATGCCAAAGAAGAAAGCTACACAAGTATGGAGAAGGAAACAAGTTGGGTTCGGAAGTCTCTTGAACACTCCAGCGAACAACACATGTTTTTGACTAGATGAAGTCGTCCTTGATATTCCAAGTATTTGATGGTGAAACCCTGCCAAAAAGAGACCATGCATATAGTTAGGGGGAGTTTGTGATTCTTGAGTATTCCTGTAGAAAGTGATCCGTGAGTGGGCCCTATGAAATCCTTGATGAGTTACACATGGAAAATTTTGATAGATCATCTCTCAGGAGCAACTCCATTGAAGAACATGATTCCAATATTGACTTCTTCCACCCGATCACAAGACATCAATCCTTCTTGAAGCTAGAGGAGTTTATGCAGGCAAGGGGAGTTGGTTCATCACATGAAGAGATACAAACACATCTATCATGGACCATATTGCTAGAAGAAAGAACACCATGATAGCGGGAGTAACATACCTATGAAGGATTACTATTCATAAAGAAAAGAAGCAGCTTGACAAGGGGAGTACTTGGGCACCCCGTTTTCCATTGATGTCAAAGTGGGAGAGAATGTTGGAAGGGCAAGAATATTGCCATCAATGACAAAGGGGGAGATTGTTAATCAAGGTTGTCATTGATGGCAACATGGCTTTGACTGAGATGTCAATATTCTTGAGATGCCTGGTTCTAGATGATGATGTCTTGCCCTAAGAAGTTGCCAAATGTCTGATTAGTGATCTAGTCCCTAAGTACAAGTCAATGATGGTTTTTGATGAAGATTGGAAGACTGAGAAATGACGTGATTGATGATTGAAAGAGACCTTCCTAATGATACTGCCTATAACATATCATTGCGCCACTATATAATACACTCATTGCTGATGTCCTACCATGATCCTATGATGAAGGTGTTAAACAATGAAGAAGCCAAAACCTTGAAGAAGCCTAACAAGAGAAGCCTATCTGCCCTACCTCAAATTCTGCTCTAACTAATGACCAGTCACATTAAATTTTTTTTTTTTTACTATCTTAGAGGTAGTCTCTCAATTTGATACCAATTCCATCTTTTAGAGCATAATTTTGTCTTTCCAATGAGCTTTTACTTGCCCCGAAACTCCCAACGGTTTGTGAGAAAATGAATTTTTAAGTTTAAAAGTAATATTTTTTAAGGCTAGCCGACCCACACTCAGACATTCATGTCGGCCTCCCTCCAAGAGACGTGTCCCTTTATTAAAGGTCAAAGTCCTATATAAATATGACGTCCAACACCTCATTTCAACCATGAATTCGGTCAAGATTTTAGAGAACAAGTACAGAAGGATAAAGGAGGCCGAGGAGGTTTTTTTTAAATCATTGTTTGGGCTAAAAAGACTTATGTTTCAGGATTAAAATGTCTTGAGGATAGTTAAGGATATATTTGGGAAAATATCTTTATGCTTTTCTTCAAAATCGGACTTGAAGAAAACTACTGTAACTTTGGTAATACAACTGCTGTTCCAAATTTGTGACATGAAAGTGTGGTCAGATAGTTTGCTGGAGGACTGTAATATATCACAGTTTGGACCTCTATTTTGGATCATCTTTGGTTGCTGATTGTCCACTGAGCATATAGTTTGAGGAGAGCTATAGTCCTAGTCACATTTGTGAGGAGTCAAAGGTTTGTTTGGAGAACTAAAAACAATCTAGAACTTAAGCACATAGGAGCAACACTAACATGGAAGCTAGTTGCAGCAGTTAGGAGGCAGTTTGGAAGAGTTTAAGTACGCTGATGTGGACAGTCATCTTTCCCTAACCAGTCAACCCAATCTACAACAAAAAGACACCAAATTCTAATCTTTTAAAAGCAGTCCCTTTGACATAGAGTTGGAACAGTTTGGAGATATCATTAATCTCAGTAACCATTGTTTGAAGCCTTATTGAAGTAGTTCTTGAGAGAGCGTTGTTTGGAATTGCATTCAATATTTTTGGAGAAGAAGTTGGAAGACCTTGTTGAGTGCTTAAAAGAATTGTTGTAGACCCTTGTTGAAACAGACTTGTCAACATACTTTTAGTGTTTTGGATCTATGACACTTGATTGGGAGTTTTGGGTATCTTTTGAAAAGCAATTCATTGAGCATTGTTCATTGGAACCTTAACAATCTTTTGCGTGAAAAGGATCATTGTAAAGTATCCCTTGAACCCTTGAAGAGGTATTGAAGACTTGATCTAGGGAAAGCAACCTAGAGACATTCTTGAAGACATTATTATGCATTATTGAAGATCCATTGTAGAAGCCCTTGTAGAGGCCTAGAGCAGGTGCTGAATTTGGGCTGCCTATTAAAGACACCTTGAAGGATACTTGAAGATATTTGGAAGACTTATAGAAGCTGGACTTGGAGATATTATTGGAGATCATGATGCATTGTTGATGTCATCATGAGGTGAACTTGGAGATATTATTGGAGATCATGATGCATTGTTGATGTCATCATGAGGTGACTTGGAGAATTTGGTTGGGTACGATGAAGAGTAGTGGTGACACCTTCTAAGAAGAAAAGGTGGTCATTGATGATGTAGCGTGGAGACTAAGTGTGATAGGGCTCGTTGAAGAAGACATTGAGAGGCGTGAAGAATAACCAAACATATTTTGAGGAAGTGAAGTTGCGGGTTGAAGCCCAAGAGGTTGGAGCCTCATAGAGGCAAGGTCAGTGCCTTGGAAGATAGGGTTGGAGCCCTAGAGGATTGGAGTCCTAAAGAGACCAGGCTAGAGCCTGTACCAGATATAGGGTTGGAGCCCTTGAGGTTGGTGCCTCAGAATTGACAGGGTTGGAGCCCTTGAGGTTGGTGCCTCAGAATTGACAGGGTTGGAGCCTTGGAAGTCCAAGTCGGTGCTTGGAAAATATGCTGTGTTGGAGCCTGGGAGATTGAAGATTGGTGTCTTCATCTAGGGTTGGAGCCCTACATATATTGTACTTGATTTATTGTAAAGAAGAAATTAATAAAAGCATTTATTCTTATTGTTCATTTTGTGTTCTAAATATAAGTGATTTAACTGGTAAAATTAACAATTGAAAAGAAATACTGATTCAACCCCCTCTTAGTATTTCCAACATGGAAGTCCGTCAAAAATCCATTATCCCAAGGTTACTCCAAAAGTGTAATAGAGGCTCCAAAAAGGTGGCAGAAACATGAAAAGTGTGTGTTTTTTAAGCTTTTTCTCCAAAATTACAGCTTGTCATGCCAATGGGGTTCCTGATCTGTAATGTACTCATCAAATTACACCCATCTGTGTAAATAAATCATCATTTGGATGCCCCCAAAATAAGAGTAACAAAAGTTTGTTATGCTTCTGCAATGAGGAATTTCCAGAATTATGAAAAAATCACAAAAAATGCCAAAATTGATCAAAACTTCTCAAAATTGGTTCTATGGCACCTATAAGTGATGTGCTAAATATCAAAGGACTTCACATGTGGTTCCTTTCTAGCATGAGGTTTGAGAAATTGTTTATACTCTTCAATGTCTAACTCCATGCCTTTGAACCATTGCTCTCCATGACAAGGAATACCTATTGTTGATGAAATTAGGTTTGTTGATAGGCTTATCTCCATACCTGCAATAGTGAACTTTCCTATGCTGAAGCTTGTAGCAAATAGACTGGTCAATTGAAGATGATACCCCTCTTCCATAAGCCTTTGACAAAATCTCAAACATTGAGCCATCTCAAAGCATCTTTTGGCCAATGGCGAGGCATTGAGTTCATGCATTGTGAAGTGTTCTAGCCTGAGGTGGTGCCCTCCCTTGAAAATTTTCTTGTCACTTTCCATTTTGTTTGTCACTGGAATGATGAAAAACCTAGAGTGTTGATGATATTGGTGAATGTATGGAAATCTAGAAAAACATAGTGTAAGAAAGTGTGAGTTTAGAGGATGAGATGAATGACCTTGAAGTTGAGAGAAATTCTATAAAAATTGAGTGGGTTTATTTGTGTGTTAGCTTCAATTTGTGGGTGGAATGAGGGAAAATGAGTGTGAGGAAGGTGGAAAAATGATAAAAACACAAGAAATTCCCAATGTTTGACTGTGAGAATAGATAGTGTAGTGGTAGGGTAAGTTGATAAGATTAAATGAGGGTCATGGAGCTAAGCAAAAATTATAAGAAAAATTCAGTGAATAGGATGCCATCTTAGCTCCATACTAAAAGTGGAATGAGGAATAATGGATGTGTGTAAGGTGGCGAAACCTAGAAAACACAGGAAATTTCAAGGGTTTCACTGTGAAAAAGGGTAGAAATTAGGGTTTGCTTGTAATTGACATGTTAGGAGTGGTGTGGATGATGAGAAATGTATGAATAATGTGTATGAGATGTGTGGGTTAGGGTTTTAGATGCTAGGGTTAGGGTTTAGGTAAGTGAGGTAGGTTAGGGTTTGTCAAGTTAAAATTTATATATACCATGTACAAGTGACAATGTGAATAAAAACAAAATGAGCATAAAAAATGTTTAAACACTAAAAAATTTGACCAAAATAGGACTAAGAGTAATTATGATTTACCTTTTATGAGGTGTTCATAAGGTAATGATGCTAAGCACTTAGCTGGTTTGGAGGTTTTCTAAGACAAAATCCAAAATACGCCTCTCCTGCATAAGCATAACAAGCATGTACATAAGCGTAACAAGGGAGGCAAAAGCGTAACAAGGGCTCACAGAAACGTAACACGGGCTCACAGAAACATAAGAAGGGAATTGCCAAAATTCTGCAAAAATAAGGCTTAAAGATGGATCCATATCTCTCTAACCATAATGTTTTTTGCAAAAATGAGAGAGGTTTTTGTTATTTGGCATGTTATGAGCAATAAAATCCTCCATTTCTCCAAAATAATTTCCCAAGTTTTAAGTTGATTGCTCAAAATTTGCAGAAGTGTAGCGCACTCTAAGCAGAAGCGTAACACCTATTTTGAGAGGGAGTTTGGAGGCCTTCCCAGAGGATTTTTGGGATGCAAGAGGTATGTTTGGAAATATTAGGATGTATGCTACAAAATGGAGTCACCAATAACTGCAATACCCTTCTCCAAACCCTTGAAAAATTGACTTGAAGATAACCTATTCGAAAGTGAAAAAATGACCCGGAGCAACTATATTTTTAGCATTTCCCTCAAACCATAACACCTGTGCATACAATGAAGGAGGTTTTTTTTCTTTGGCTTATTATTAAAAAAAACCTCTTTCACTTTTGTAAAATTCATCTCCATTACTTCAGAAACTGATTTTGATGCCAAACTGTCATTGTGTGCAATGTAAACATTGGCTTGATCACAAAGCTCTAAAAATGATGCCATGTGTCTAAGTTGACTGAAACCTGGAATGGTGACCTGTCTTATGGACCTTATTATCACCCTCCATGATGTTTTTAAATAAGGAAATCCTCATGTAGTGGATAGGGAAGGTGGAAAATTAGGAAAACAAGGGATAGTGGTAGAGTGGTTTTAGGGACATAAATGAAGTGAAAGGAAGTTAGGGAAAAATCCCTGAAAATTTGGGGAGGTAGGGTGATTAGTTGGCTACAGGATGTAAGTGGAATTTTCGGGAATGGGCATGTGAAAGGTGCCCAAAAGGTCAAAACATAGGGTTTCACTAGTTTTTCTGCCAAAATGTAGTGAAAATTAGGGTTTTAATGAAATTGATGGAAAAGAGGGATGTGAGTGATAGGAGATGTTAGGTTATGGTGTATGAAGGTTATATGAAGGTTTTAGATGGTTTGATTAGGGTTTTATCAGCTGAAACAAACAAAATATGAAAAACACCAAGAGCGCAACACCTGTGCAGCACGTAGTGGAGGTAACCTAATGAAGGAAACCACTCATTTGCTGATGAATTTTGTCTTGAGAGAGGTATGAAGGGTGTCCAATTACTGTTTAGGAAGTGCATGAACATTTTTTCAGTGGTTTTGAAACTTGTAGAACTGATTTGGAGCTCAAACACCAAAAGCGCAACACCTGCACAACACACCCAAAAGCGTAGCACATGTAGTGTTGGCACAAATTTTCTTATTTTTATTTAACCCATGGAAGTTGTGGAGTATGATGGTGAGATAAGATGAGATCTTTAATTATTTCCCTATCTTTTCTAACTCCCTATGCAAATGACTTGTATGGTGAAAATGATAATTGTTTACTTTCTTTTATGACATAATTGACTCTTATGGTGGCGAAACAAATGAGACCTAGACTCTGACCTAAATGAAGGTGTGGTGAATGACCTCAGACCCTATATGATTGATCAATGATAAGACCACTGAAATGATGATGAACATGAATGGAGTGAATGGAGTAGAATTTCAGACGTAGACATATTCAATGAACCAAATTTATTAGAAAAATGACTTGAAACATGAAATTTTGACCTGGGACCACTACTAAGTAAACCTGAAAGAGTACATTTGATCACTGAACATTTGGACACTAACATTGGATCCATATGGGGATGGAAGGTCCTTCAGGATGTGTCAAGAACATCATAGACCAAGTAGCCTCATCCATTGGGCAATGGAGCCAGTGCAGCTACAATCCTCAAACTGAAAATTGAATTGTACGTCATCAACTGCAAAATCTACTGGAAACAGAGACTGAAAAATATGCTCAGAATGTTGAGCTTATTCATTACACCTTACCTACTCTAACTGGTCATAAATCACTTGATCGAGTGAAGTCGAAGGTCCAATGAAACCATGAAAGAAAATGGCTATCTGATTTCTTGCTCCTCCTACTTTCCTCAAAAGAAAAGTGTTGTGGTAATGACAACCCCAATTGAAAACTAAACCCAATCTCTGTGTTGGCGAAGAAAAAAAACTCCATATTTTCTGATGCTTCCAAAAGACTGCCCAAGGGGTCTTGAAAATCATGAAACATTACCTCTTATTGATCAACAAAAATAAGGGAAATTCTTTAAAATATAATGGTTGATTGTTCTTCTTAATTTAGCTGATCCCTCTTAAATAGAAATGCAGTAATTTGATCTTTCGTATCATCCAGATCAAAGACAAAAATTGTATGTTCTTGTAGATCTTCATTTGAGGTAGCCAAATCAACATCAACACAAATATCTACAAGTGGATTTTCATGTATATCAGAAAGAGAATTGTCTTGGCTCTGAAAAAGTTCTACATCTTGATCCTTTCAAGGTTGCTGAACATGTTCATCAAACTCAAGACAAAAAAACCTATTGTAACACTATTTTTGACCTCAACGGATAAATCATGACTCTCTAGAGTTTCTTTACAAGCAAACTCAAAATTCTGATCTGCACATATTTCTTCGTGAATTAAAAACTCAGAAGAGGATAGGGATGAAGGGTGGCTAGACATAACATCTTCATATATATATATATATATATATATATATATATATATATATATTGCTTGAAGATTGGCAAGACTACTACAAATTATCATTAACTTTGAAATATGGAAGATCAATGTTATCATTTGAAGAATTCTGCTCAA
Organism: Pinus albicaulis; assembly: GCA_034641835.2. Classification (NCBI taxonomy): domain Eukaryota; kingdom Viridiplantae; phylum Streptophyta; class Pinopsida; order Pinales; family Pinaceae; genus Pinus; species Pinus albicaulis. The sequence continues at coordinate 939,108,942 of CM076573.1, forward strand.
GTTTTCTATCATCCATGGAAGAATCCATGATCTTCTCATGGCGGTAAAAAGGGTTTTCATTCAAAGCTTCCAAAAGTTCATCATCCATAAACTCTTCATCGCCATAAGCACTTTCTAGCTCTTGATTAAAATTCTCAAAGTGATCACAACGATCCTCAATCAAAATCAAAGAAGGACAGGTTTCTCTATACTTCTCAAAAAATACTAAGTGAAAATCCTTAAGAGAATAAATACAAGTAGGAGGCAAGATTTCATACCAAAACTGTGCTTTTTCTTCTACTGTGATCAGGAACATCTTCATTAAACAATCTTCATGAAAATTAATCTTTAGCTTACGCACATGCATATGAAATGAAGTGTAGCATCATCACCTTTTCCATCTTTGAATTTTGGAAAGTATGTTTTCCAATATACCCGAGGCATAAGATTTGGAAAGCCTAGAACATGATCTCGATGCATAGGAGCATACCTAACATTCCTTCTTGCAGTTGAATCCATATTGAAAATAATGAAGTCACCAATATTTCTTGAAGCTACCAGTTTTTAACAATGGAGTCGCCATGAAAACTCTGAACTTTTGGATTCTTCGCCACTGGAGTCGCTAGGTGAAATATGCACAACCTTTCTTGTGCCTGACCACTGTTCACCATTAGTAATCAGAGCTAATATTTTTAGTTCTTTCTCGGGAAATATTTAACCTTCGCTCCTCGAAAACGACGCGAAGAATGTTATCACTCCCCCTTGCTCCTAAGGATGTGAATGGAGCTAAAGGAAGGTAACCACATATCACCAGGCTTTAGGTCAGGTAGCTAGCCTTACCAGGACCAGAGAGGGCTCTCTCATTATCACTTTTGTAGTCAAAGGAATGACTGAGTATCTAATGATCTTAGCCTAGGTATGTAAGCTTAGTAAATATGATTTGTTTGATGTTTTTAGTGTTGGATAGAAAAGTCAATGAGTAGACTATGCATAAGATTTTTAGGTCTGAACTCCAAGGTGAATTTGCAAAGAATATGTGAGGCAAGATAGGTAGTTTTAAATTATTTTAATAGGTCATTGAGTATAGAATGAAATAGAAGAGAGTTTGAATGAGCATTGAGGTGAATTCATTCAATTTAGAAGCAAATAAACACAACAATGTAAACCTTGTCTAAAACAGAGCATGCATAAACATGATTTCTGCTCATAAACTTACAAGATAAACATATATGAAGAAGAAGACATGGTATTAAGCATGAAATGATAAACAAACATAAGAAAAACAGACGCTCCAATTCATACCATAAGTATCTCAACATAATAACTGCAAATATGTCTCTGATTTCATTCCCAATTGCTGATTACAAAAGCTCCACTATAATATGAGAGTATCCAACCCCAAAAAATACTAAAGAGAGTCTACTTATAGAAAATATGGACTTTGAAACCTCATCAGGTCTAAATACCATCCAACATAGATCATAAATACACAAGATGAGCCATTTCCTAGTTTCTAGGGAGGTTAGAAACCATTTCGTGAATTTTAGCTATGAACTAGGAGTGTTTGTCCCTTACATTAAATTACATATTCCCTCGTGATAGGAGGAAAAAACCAACTCAATAAATCTAATTCCAACTCATAGGACAAAAAAACCTCGAACTTGTGACATTTTCTGAGCTTGATAAAATCCAATGTTGATTTGTAACATTTATGACAGAAGGGTAACAAAAATTTCCAGAAGTGTAACAAAATTTTGGAGGTACTTTTGAGGAACTGTTAGGAGTCCAAATCCACTTCTAAAAGAACGGTCAACTATCCTCGTGTGTCTAGTGTTGGGCTGCGAATATGACCACTTTTTAACACTTATTTCATGCATTTCTACTCTTCTTTATCATGTCATTTATCATAATTTATCATATAAATCCATTTTATAATTATTTATGCTCTTATGTATAAATATTATTTCTTCTCCTATATTTTTAATAAATTGATGATTATTATGCATAATTTGATCAATGATGGTTTATTAACATATTTTGTAACAACACTCACCATTTTAGCCTTCAAGATATTTTCTAGATTGCAGATTTGATCTCGAGCACATCATTCAATATTCCAACTCAGAAATTCGTTGGAATAAGAAGTGACAGTTTTGCGGTTGATATTCTGGGCAAATGGAGAAGAAACTGGAAAATATGGAACATGGGTTTTGTCCAGAACGGACCGAATTAACTTTTTTAATAATGGTTTTCCCAAATTCGGCCTGTATTGAGAGAAACGAAAGGTTCTTTGAGCATGATTTTCTCAGATTTACTATTGCGACCGTCTTCCAAATTATCTCAGCTGCAAATCCAAATTTGACTTGTTCCTATTGAAATATTGATGTAAATATTTTTTTTTGCTGATCAAGTTGTTGGGGACAATCCAATATTATTATGAGGGATCATATTTACTATTTAATTTCTCCTATTTTTGATTATAAAAAGAGAGCATGTATTATGTATTGGGACAATGATTTTATGATTATGGAATTTCTTTTGTAACTCTGTAATTCCTTAACTCTCGTGATCGAAGAGAAACTGTTGTAAACGCTGTTTATGTCTGACTAATACAATATCTTGTTGCCGTTTAATTTCTTAACTCTGGAGTAAAGCCCAGCGGCATTTCACTGGTGGTTACGGGCCCGACCCTGGTGGATTGATCCGCTATTTGTATCACTATCTTTCAATTATCGTTGTGTGATAGTTTGTATTTGCTTTTATTACAGTTTGCAAGTTAATTAGTTTATTGTTGAATTGTCTATTGATATCGTTGTGTTACATTGATGAATTGCATTGTTGTTCTGTTCTAACAAGAATATTAATTCCTGTATCACTTATATTGTTATACTTTACAGAGGTTTGCTGTTCAGCATTTGATTCCATTTGCTGTTCCGTTTGACTATTGTTCATTTGCAGATTGTTGTTCAATAGAATTTTCCATTCGATTCCATTAGTTAAGAGTTTGCTGTTTGGATTTATTAAATAGGATTTGCTGTTCAATTCCTTTGATTATAGTTTGCTGTTCGTTTACTTATAGAGATGTTGTTCATTTCAGTTGATTAATTGCAAAGAGTTTGGTTTTGAGAGCTTTCCTAGTTTCCTTTCATTAGCAGCACTTAGTTCAAGATTTATTTCCATTCAATTGCTTTAAAGCAGGATCATCAACTGTAGAGAATACTGGTTATTGCTCCCACGTTCCCAGATTGATTATCTTGTTCTTAGATTGGTTTCAATTGCAACAATTTCTAGAGGAATGAGTTATCGCCACTGTATCCTTGATTGATGTTTGCTGAGTGAATGATTGGATTTCAGAGCATTTGAGTTTATGTTATTGTAGTTAGATTTATTTTCCAAACATCCATTTACTCTTGTATTTAGAACACTGTACTACATATTACAAGGCATTACTTTTAGATTGAATTGCAACCTGATACATAGTACACTCTTGAAATAAAAAGTCGTTCCTGGATTGATAATTAATGTAGGATAAATAGGCGTTAAAAAAGACACCTTTTATACCTCAACATTTTGGCGCCGTTGCCGGAGAGAGTGTATGCCGTTTAGAAAGAGTGATGCATATTTGATTTTTTTCTGCTAGGGAAGAATTGGGTATTAAAGACGGAAGGTAAGAACCTGTGCACCGAGCAAGGAACACACTTGTTCACTGACCCGCTTCACAACAGAATTGAGTGAAAGCTTAAGGTAGGAATGAATGCTTGCATTTTTTTGATTTTTAGAGGTATAATTAAAAAAAAAAAATCTTAGAATTCCACTCGAGTGGTGATGTAAGCACCACCCATTTCACTAACCAATCGACAGGAAAATTTTAAGGAGGATCCTCAAAGAAACACAAGAAGAACATCTTCTATTATGGTAAGAAATGGCTCACATTGCAACTTTTGAATTCCCTATCAAAGATCTAGGAGGAGTGACACAAATGCACATAATTCCCCCATCATCTCTACCAAATTTTCCTGGTTTGACAAATGAAGATCCCGATACATTCTTATTTGAGTTTGAAATACTTTGTAGAGGATATGATTATTGTACTAATGATCAAAGGTTGAAAGTGTTTCCTCTTACTCTAAAAGGAGAAGCTCTCCGATGGTTCATGAGCCTAGGTGGGAACTGCATCCAAACATGGGAGGACATAAAGAACATATTCTTGAAGAAGTACCAAGATACTCTAAATCCAATGAAGATATTTTCGGTATGATACAAGGGGAAGATGAAAGCTTGGAGGACTATGTGGAGAGATTTCAATATAAACTTCAAAAATCAAAGCATAAACATTTGGAAAAAGAGATCTTGAAAACACTCCTTCTTAAAGGAATCAAAGATGATTTTTTAGAACTCTTAAATCTGATAGGAAAAGGTGATGTTTTTCAGTTATCATATGATGATGTTTGTGAGTTGTGCATAAGGTATTCAAGAGGAATTTCCAAGGCCGGTAAGAATTCTAGAGAAGTTTCTTCTTTCTTTTCCAAATTTACTACAAGAACAAGAGACATAAGAGCTGAAATCAATGTTTTATTTGAAAATTTTAAATATGATTTTATTAGCTCTCTAAATTCACAATTGAATGTTTTGCAGGTTCAGAAAAATCAAGAATTTGATGAAGTGTTTTTCCCTCATTACCAAAAGGAGCATCCCATAGATACTCACTCTTCCTTATCTAATTTGGAAGTAGCATATCAAAGAGACGGGGAAGCTGCAACAAGGTCAAAACCATGGAAATCGTGGCCTACAGGTATGGTTCAAAACAATTCCTCTCCATTCTCTTACTTGCATAATCCATTATAGAATATTTATATGTTTGGGTAGCCATGCTAATCTCAATATAACCACCACCAATCTTGTCTACAAGTTTGGCATGGTTCATCTGATGATTGCATGACTACTCTCTCTCATCTTGTTGCACAAGCACATCTTCTAGCTCTTCCACAACACCTTGCTTACCTATCAAAATCATCCACTTGACCTAATCAATTACATCATCAAGAGGCTCCATTCCCTACACAATCTCCTGCTCAACTCATTCCACACCCTCACCATAATAAACCAATACAACATGCTTACAGTGTTGAATTGCAAAATTCACCCACCCTTCCCACCCATTTTATCTCACATGCACCATTGAAGAAAACTTATACTGAGATTTAGAATGTATAAAATCCAAAAATTATAGAAGTTATGAAAGAAAATGAGGTTTCTTCTAGTTTGCACCAACAAACCATTTTAAAAGCTCAAGAACTTCATGATACGATGGCTATGGGAAATCAAAAAAGTAAGGGATACATTGAGGATTGGTTTCACTCCATTTGTTTGCAGCATCATTCCATACCTCAACAATTTTTGGCACCATCTTTTTAAGGGAAGTTGGCTTCTCATACCCTACTATTTATCAACATGCATTTTTCAAACTTGGGTATGTACATACTAGAGGCCTTATTTCAGAAATGGCTCAACTGGAAATACTCTTATACGTAATCATATTCATTTTCCAAATCAAAGTAGGCTAGTGTAGAAAATTAAAATAAATAAAAAAATAAAATAAACACATATTTTTTTTTTTTTTTTGTAAAAATAGTTGTTTTTGTTGCAACACACTGTGGAAATCAACATCTGTGATAAATATTTTAATTTATTTGTGTATGTAGATGCATTATATTGAAAATAACAATTCTACAAATATTCATATTCATTTTTATCACCAATATGGAAAAATTGCTTGAATATCATTTTTTTGGCTTGCGGGTTTGATCAAATTTATGAAAACAGAGTTGGGACAGTCATGTTTTGGGGGACCAAGAGTGAATATTTTTAAAACATGTTTCTATCATAATTAGCCTTTGATTTCTAATTTCCAACCCAATTTTAATCACTCCATTTGGATTTGAAACGAAAAAGTTAGGACCTAAACATTGACAGGGTGTCTAGTAGGCAGCTCAAGAACAGAGTTGGGACAGTCAGTTTTTGGAGGCCTAAATGACTATATTTTTAAAAACCTATTTTTATGGTAGCTTCCTATATGAATCTAGTTTACAATTCAATTTGAATCACTCAATTTCGATATCGTATGAGGAATTTATGATCAAAATACTGACTGCCTATAATAAATCAACACTTTGAAACTCTGTTTTCTCGGCTGTTCACTAGCATATTTTACCCATCAATTCTTCTTGTATTGAAAACTTGTTTCTATTGGAGATCAATAAATGAATCTACTTTAATCTCCAATTTGAATCGGTTCAATCCGCCATCAAATGAAAACTTTATGCTTGAAATATCAACTGTTGGTCTAAGCTGGAAAATCGAAAATGACTCTATTATGCAGGTTGTTCTAAACAAATTTGACATATCATAGCATTGAATTTTTATAACCTTTTTCTATTGGAGATAAAACTTTGAATTAGCTCTCATTTGTATTTTGAATCCCTCAAATCAGACGAAAAACAGAGAGGTTATAATTGAAACACTGCTGGTTAGCATGATTGGCCACTGCTCTCCCGCAGGTAATAAATTAATTTTACTTTGTCCGTGGATTTGTTCTACAGAGTAACTACTTGTTAGTTTTTTTGCATAATTATTGGATTAGGGGAGCTCGCGCACCTCTCTTTCTCCATGATTTAATGTTTTATTGTAGGTAGACACTCATTTTTTGCAGGTCTTAGCAGAACAAAGAAGGTCAATTTATGGACGAGCGATTCTTGAAAGAAATTTTAGTGAAACAAGGGCATTTCATCTAGTTCATTACCTAACAGATTCATAACAAGAAGAAATAAAGAATTGGTTTCTATTTGAAGATTCATGTCACTGCTGCCAAAACATTTAAATTTTTTTTTTTTTTTTTTTTCCATTAACAGATTGATATTCCCTTAGGAAATAAAATCATAGCTGTTGTAATTTAATAAAGTGTTGTCTCTTTTCTGAATTCTTTTATGTTTTTGTGTTTCAGGTGTTGATCCATTCAAATTGTAGTTTCTGCTCCATTGACAATTGAACAATAAGGACCCCACCATGCAAATTTCAGGAGGCAATTCTTCGACAACATAAATTCTGTAAAAAATTATTTTTTCTTAAAACTTGTACATAAATTTGCCTTTCTATTTGATTGGATTTACTTGACAATAGATTTTATATTAGTTTTGTTCTTTCTTCTATTTTTTTCCTTCGCTGTTCCCTACAACAATTTCTGCATGATTTTCTTTGTTGTTCCCTATTTTTTTATGTGCCTTTATTTTTCATGCTGTTCCTCTTAAGGAACAACAACCGTCCCTATTAAGGAACATCAATCTTGCGTGATTATATTTGTTTGCTGTTTCTCTTAAGGAACAACGTGTTTGTGTGTTTCATTTTGTTGTTCCTTTCAAAATGAACAACATTTTCACAGATTGTTTTTGCTACTCATTTTAAGGAACAACAACTGTTTCATCTAAGGAACAACACTTTTTGAGTGTATTTTTTTTGTTTTTTAAACAACATTCTAGGAATTTTTTGAATTCTTCATTACTCTTTGAAAGACAAACATACAATTTATGCAAGAATACACAAATTAGAGGTTACTGGAATCAACTAATCAAGAGAAATTATCATTTTAAAGAAATTTTTTGTAGTGATAAGAAAAATGAATGGACACAACCATCTATATCACTTTGCTATCTTTATTTTCACTTAAATTAATATGATCGATTATCTTTATCATGTTGGTTCTTCCCTAAATTTTCATAACTCTCTTTGATTTTTATTTTTTGAATTAGAATAAGGGCATACTTTCTCTATTGAGATGTTCAGACTACTTCCACCATCCCTAATCTTAAGGAGTGTTGAGCCATCCTCTATACATAAATAGGGCAGTGCTACCTAAAAAATAAGAAAAAAATCTCTATATGATTACTAAAAATTCTATGATATGGCAGATGGAGGATAGGGAGTCTCATCAAGAGCCAGCCTACCATGATCATAAGGGAGCAGTGAAGTGGCATTCCCATTATGGCCACCACACCAGGGATATGATCCAATGGACAACTCAGAAAAATAAAAAGTCCTTGGAACAGGAGGTCTCATCACGAGCCGACCTGCCCACCTTTCACTCCTTCCTAGTGAATGGCATTGTGATTCATCTGGTTCCCAAGCCAGCACAGTGGCCTCCATCATGACATCACACAACACTTCCCTAGGCATAAATAAAGGATAATGGTTCCAAGGGTGAGAAAGCAACTTTGTCAAGGTTATAGACACCTGTGGGCAACAGAGCTCTACTGATGGTATTGGAGTCATATTTTTCACAAATAAATAGTAATGATAAACCCTTTTCTTATATCTTTATCTAATATCAAATGAGAGTATGCTCCTAAACCCTTTGTTCGGAACCTCTTATGCATGAAATTTATTTATAAATCGATCATAATGGTTTATGTGGATAATGACCACATAAGTATTTTTTTCACATCAGCTGTCATTTTCCCTTATTTTCGAATCATTACATAAACATTTCCATATCTACTCACGATTTCAAAATATGCATTGATTTCAGTAATGCGATAATTTTTTAATCATATCATAAGTATGTATGCCTTTCCATGCTGTACAATTGCTGTGCAGTATGTTGCTCTTCTATTTTGTTGATTTGCCACAATATTGATACTGCATTTCTACAAAAATTTTGTTGATTGAACTTTTGGCATACATCTTATCTGTTGCTCTTCAAAATTAACACTGTGGATTCAAGAAAATTGCATACAGAATTGTGATTTGTTTACAGGAGAACAACAAATATGAGGGGAAATTCTATTTGCAGCACGACCACACTATTGCAACTAACAGCAAAGGCTCGCGAACGTGCACAATTCTTCAGACATGATGTGCATGCATGGCTTCCACCTTTTCCATCACTTTCAGTATCCGCTCAGCCTACATCAGCTTCAACAAAAGCCAGTCCCTACATGCCATTCCACATTTTTTTCAGAGGTAACACTTGAGGTAAAATAGCATAATTTTCTGATTTATTATGAATTTAGGAGAATTTCATGAAAATTCATTGAGCATTATTTATCATCATTCATTCCACATCTTTACTACTTCCCATTTTTTTAGACACGTCTCATCTTTCAGTTTGGGGGAGTGTTGATTTCCTTTATTTCTTTCTTTTGACCATGTCAGTAATATTCTTTATCATCCATTGATATTCTTATTCATTCTCAACACCTCCCTTATTCCATGTTGTTTTACACCAAGCATAGATTTCAATAGATTGTAGCAATGACCTCTCTTTGTTTTCTAGCATTGCATGAGGACATGCTAATTCTTCAATTTGGGGGAGGAATTGCTACACATGATGGATGTTTTCTACTTTCTTTCTCGTTTAAGGCATACAATTTCATTTTTATACAGTGCAGAAATTGATTTGCATATATCTTTAAAACTATGAACTGAATTCTTGTGCTTTCTGGATAACAAAGAGGTATCATTAAAATACACAAACCCAAATAATTTCACGCTAAATTAGTTCATAAAATTTCAAAAATTATGCACTATCACCTACAACCATTTTGTTTATATCTCATGATCCGTGCATCAAAACGATCTGATTTTTGAGAAAATGGTTAATGAAGTTTGTTGTTACTTATGTCACATTTTTCTGCAACTTCATATACATATAGTTGAACGTCAACTGTAAAAATTGTTATGCCTTCATCAAGATTGCTAAAATTGAATATTCATTATTTGAGGAAAAAATCATTTGTTCCATCCATTTCATGAGTTGGGATGAACAATTTTTTTTGCTTGGTTAACACATGGGTTTTTTTCTTTGGGTTGCATGAGGACATGCAATATATTTAGTTCTAGGTTGCATGAGGGCATGCAATATATTTAGTTTGGGGGTATGTTGAGCCACTAATATGACCACTTTTTAATACCTATTTCATCCATTTCTACTCTTCTTTATCATGTAATTTATCATAATTTATCATATAAATCCATTTTATAATTATTTATGCTCTTATGGATAAATATTATCTCTTCTCCTTTATTTTTAAGAAATTAATGGTTATTATCCATAATTTTATCAATGATGGTTTATTAGTATATTTTGTAACAACACTCACCATTTTAGCCTCCAAGATATTTTCTAGATTTCAGATTTCATCTCCAGCACATCATTCAATATTCCAACTCAGCAGGAATAAGAAGTGATATTTGCTGATTGGCAAATGGAAATGAATTGAAAATTCGACATATGGTCTAACGACGAATTAACTCAAAAGAATAGCTTGCCCAAATTGCCAGACAGAGAAAGGAAGGCCTTGAGAACGATTTTCAGATTGCCAGGATCGTCTTCAAATTGTCTACCGCAAATCCAAATTCGACTTGTTCATGTTGAAAGATTGATGGAAATATCTTTTCTTGTTGATCAAGTTGTTAGAGACAATCCAATATTGTTATGAGGGATTACATTTACTATTTACATTCTCCTCTTTCTTATTATAAAAGGAGAAGCATGTATTATCGTTGGGGGAGGATGGATTAAACATTCCTTTTGTAACTCTGTCATTTATTATTGACTCTCGTGATCAGAGAGCGACTGTTGTAAACATTATTTTTCCTGATTAATACAGGATCTTGTTGTCGTTTAATTTCTTAACTCTGGAGTAAAGCCCTGCGGCGTTTCACTGGTGGTTACAGGCCCGGCCCTAGTGGATCGATCCACTGTTTGTATCATTACCTTTCAATTATCATCGTGTGATAGTTTGTATTTGTTTTCATTACATTTGCAAGTTAATTGGTTTGTTGTTTCAATGCTTATTTGATATCAGTGTGTTATATTAACGAATCACGTTGTTGTTCGTGTATGATTTAACAAGAATCTTAATTCTATATCATTTATCTTGTTATACCTTAATAGAGCTTCGCTGTTCTATTTCCATTATTGTCTCATTCCATTTGTTGTTCCAATTTATTGTTGTTCCGTTTGATTTTTTTTCATTTGCAGATTGTTGTTCAATAGAATTTTCCATTCGATTCAATTAGTTAAGAGTTTGTTGTTCTGGATGAGTTAAATAGGTTTTGGTTGTTCAATTCCTTTCATTATAGTTTGGTCGTTCGTTTTTATTTATGTAGCCGCCGTTCATTTCGCTGATATCGCAAGAGTTCGTCTTGAGAGCTTCTCCTAGTTTTATTTTTATTACAGTGACTTCGTTCAAGATTTGTTTTATTCAATTGCTTTGGGCAGATCATCAATCAGAGAATACCGGCTATTATATCCACGTTCCTAGATTGATTATCTTGTTCTTAGATTGGTTTCAATTACATAAATTCTAGAGGAATGAGTTATCGCTACTGTATCCTTGATTGATGTTTGCCGAGTGAATGATTGGATTTTAGAGCATTTGAGTTTATGTTATTGTAGTTAGATTTCTTTTCCAAGCATCCATTTACTCTTTTATTTAGAACATTGTACTACATATTACAAGGCATTACTCTTAGATTGAATTGCAGCCTCAGACAGAGTACACTCTTGAAATAAAAAGTCGTTCCTCGATTGATAATTAATGTGAGATAAATAGGTGTTAAAAATATACCTTTTATACCTCAACATTGGTCGCTTAAATGTTGAAATAAAAAGTCGTTCCTGGATTGATAATTAATGTAGGATAAATAGGCGTTAAAAAAGACACCTTTTATACCTCAACATTTTGGCGCCAAAATGTTGAGGTATAAAAGGTGTCTTTTTTAATGCCTATTTATCCTACATTAATTATCAATCCAGGAACGAATTTTTATTTCAAGAGTGTACTCTGTCTAAGGCTATAATTCAATCTGAGAGTAATGCCTTGTAATATGTAGTACAATGTTCTAAATACAAGAGTAAATAGATGCTTGGAAAAGAAATCTAATTACAATAGCATGAACTCAAATGCTCTGAAATCCAATCATTCACTTAGTAAACATCAATAAAGGATACAATAGCAATAACTCATTCCTCTAGAAATTGATGCAATTGAAATCAAATTGGAACAAAACAATCAATCTGGGAACGTGGAAGCAATAACCAGTGTTCTCTACAACTGACCGTCCTACTTTAAAGCAATTAAAGGGAAATGGAAATTGAACTAAAGCTGCTATTGAAAGTAAACTAGGAAAAATATTTAAAAGCAAACTCTTTGCAATCTGTAAATTAATGAATTGGAAATGAACAACACAATGTAAATGAGTAGCAAGCTGTAACTTAGAAGAATCGAACAACAAATACTAACTAATGAATCTGAACAACAAATCTTAACTTAATGGAATCGAATGGAAAATCCTATTGAACAACAATCTGCAAATGAACAACAGTCAAACGGAGCAGCAAATGGAATGAAACAATAATGGAAATAGAACAGCGAAGCTCTGTTAAGATATAACAAGATAAGCTATACATAATTAATATTCTCGTTAAATAATAAGAGAACAACAATGCGATTCGTTAATATAACACGCCGGAATAGGTAATGAACAATAAACCACTTACTTGCAAACCACAATGAAAATGATTAGAAACTGTCACACGATAATAATGAAAAGATAGAGATACAAACAACAGATCGATCCACCAGGGCCGGGCCCTCAACCACCGGTGAAACGCCGCTGGGCTTTACTCCAGCGTTAAGAAATTAAACAACAACGAAATTTTGTATTAATCAAGCATAAAAAATGTTTACAACAGTCGCTCTCTGATCACGAGAGTTAAGAAATTACAAAGTTACAAAAAGAGAGTTTAATCATCAAATCATTGTTTTCATACATAATACATGCTCTCCTTTTATAATGAGAAAGAGGAGAAATTAAATAGTAAATATGATCCGTCATAACAATATTGGATTATCCCTAACCAATTGATCAATAAGAAAATATATTTCCATCAATCTTTCAACAAGAGCAAGTCAAATTTGGATTTGCAGCTGAGATAATTTGGAGGACGACCACAACAGTAAATCTGAGAAAATCGTGCTCAAAGAACCTTCCGTTTCTCTCAATACAGGCCGAATTTAGGCAAACTGTTATTTTCAAAAGTTAATTCAGTCTGTTTTGGACAAAACCCATGTTCCAGATTTTCTAGATTCTTCTCCATTTGCCTAGAATATTAACCGCAAAACTGTCACTTCTTATTCCAGCGAATTTCTGAGTTGGAATATTGAATGATGTGCTGGAGATCAAATCTGCAATCTAGCAAATATCTTGGAGGTTAAAATGGTGAGTGCTATTACAAAATATATTAATAAACCATAATTGATAAAATTATGCATAATAATCATCAATTTATTAAAAATAAAGGAGAAGAAATAATATTTATCCATAAGAGCATAAATAATTATAAAATAGATTTATATGATAAATTATGATAAATTACATGATAAAGAAGAGTAGAAATGGATGAAGTAAGTGTTAAAAAGTGGTCGTATTCACGACCCAACATATAGTTTCCATAACATCTTTAATTTTGCAAAATGACCCACCAGAAGGCCTTAAAAAATCCATTCTCCCAAGGTTACTCCAAAAGCGTAACAGAGGCTCCAAAAAGGTGGCAAAAAAATGAAAACTGAGTGGTTTTTGAACTTTTTCTCCAAAATTACAGATTGTCATGCCAAGGGGATTCCTGATCTGTAATGTACTCATCAAATTACACCCATCTGTGTAAATAAATCATCATTTGGATGCCCCCAAAATAAGAGTAACAAAAGTTTGTTATGCTTCTGCAATGAGGAATTTCCAGAATTATGAAAAAATCACAAAAAATGCCAAAATTGATCAAAACTTCTCAAAATTGGTTCTATGGCACCTATAAGTGATGTGCTAAATATCAAAGGACTTCACATGTGGTTCCTTTCTAGCATGAGGTTTGAGAAATTGTTTATACTCTTCAATGTCTAACTCCATGCCTTTGAACCATTGCTCTCCATGACAAGGAATACCTATTGTTGATGAAATTAGGTTTGTTGATAGGCTTATCTCCATACCTGCAATAGTGAACTTTCCTATGCTGAAGCTTGTAGCAAATAGACTGGTCAATTGAAGATGATACCCCTCTTCCATAAGCCTTTGACAAAATCTCAAACATTGAGCCATCTCAAAGCATCTTTTGGCCAATGGCGAGGCATTGAGTTCATGCATTGTGAAGTGTTCTAGCCTGAGGTGGTGCCCTCCCTTGAAAATTTTCTTGTCACTTTCCATTTTGTTTGTCACTGGAATGATGAAAAACCTAGAGTGTTGATGATATTGGTGAATGTATGGAAATCTAGAAAAACATAGTGTAAGAAAGTGTGAGTTTAGAGGATGAGATGAATGACCTTGAAGTTGAGAGAAATTCTATAAAAATTGAGTGGGTTTATTTGTGTGTTAGCTTCAATTTGTGGGTGGAATGAGGGAAAATGAGTGTGAGGAAGGTGGAAAAATGATAAAAACACAAGAAATTCCCAATGTTTGACTGTGAGAATAGATAGTGTAGTGGTAGGGTAAGTTAATAAGATTAAATGAGGGTCATGGAGCTAAGAAAAAATTCTAAGAAAAATTCAGTGAATACGATGACATCTTAGCTCCATACTGAAAGTGGAATGAGGAAAAATGGACATGTGTAAGGTGGCTAAATCTAGAAAACACAGAAAATTTCAAGTTTTTCTCTGTGGAAAAGGGTAGAAATTAGGGTTTTCTTGTATTTAACATGTTAGGAGTGGTGTGGATGATGAGAAATGTATGAATAAGGTGTATGAGATGTGTGGGTTAGGGTTTTAGATTCCAGGTTTAGGGTTTAGGTAAGTGTTACAGTATTTTGTCACCGTCATACAATTCCCATCCCGAACATTTGAGGACCCTTTTAGTGACCCCTCTGTACTGTCATACATTGCCATAAATGTCATTGCACTCCTTGACATGTCGTGAACATAATTTCTATTAATCATTCCTCAAGCAAACCCTCATACACCTATGCTTTTGGGTTGGGGCTGGTAGGTAGTTATGTCCTCGCGCCCATTAACAAATTAACACCGAGCCCACGTCGATCATCGCTCCGTCTCGGAAGGGTACCTATGCCGAGCTACTTTTGGAAAGTTTTTTAAAATAGAAATGAAGCTTCTATAGTTTAAAAGCTTTGTGAGCGGAGTCATGGTTGTTTGTTCGACTGGATCAAGTCGAGTTTCTCCCTTTGGCCTATTAGTTCCTACAGATGTGCAAGTCCCCAGAGGGATAGACCTCTCATCCACCTTATGTGGATCCCAAACATCCTCCTCCTCTCCTATAAATTCTTCTTCCTCACATTGATTCAGCTAGTTGAACATTCATTAGTTATAGTTGGTGTGTTGAAGAGAGTAGAGAAGAGTCCATTGTTGAGAGAGAGAGTTTAAGCCCATTGCCTCATTGAGTCGAATGGCGAACGAACACTTGAGACGTGCCCGATTGAACCCATCGAAGGAGATCTACAATGTCAAGGCATAGGTTGTAAACTTATTTTTCATATATCATTATTACATGACTGGTTTCTAGTTCCAACTTTGTTTCCATTTATATTCGACGTGTTTAACTTTCCTTGAATAGTTGAATAGATGTAGATGAATATATATGTTTTTATGCTATCAACGTTTGTTTGATATTTTTTTAGGTGCATGGATATCGTCACCAACAGAGCGCAAGGCATGAATACAAAGATCGAAGGATCGTTGCTGCGTGCCACGACAAAAGCATTGGACTGAGGTAGGATATCTGTTCCAGTCCATATTTCATTTACAAGCTAGGAATTTAGGAATTCAGCGTGTTCCCTTGTTGCTAGACCCACCCTAGGGCTAGAGGGATCGCCTTTGTCCGCAGAGGGGATTTTCCTGCTCAACAATTTGGCGACTCCACTGGGGGGTGTGACTATCATCTCTCGTTGTTCATTTTCAAGTTTTTCTTGTTTGTCAAACTTTGGTCGTATTGTCCTTTCTCTGCTTTGTTTTTCTTGTTTGACTATTTCAAGCCACTCCACCTATTCTCAGAGTGATAAGCTTGGTTTCTCCTTAGCTACCCTTTCCTCCTTCCTTGGTTTCTTTGATCGGTACTGCTATTTTTTTGACAGTCACACCCATTGGCACGAGTTGCCTTTGGCGAGGGTGCGATTTTCCCTGTTCAGCGTGGATTACTGCTGAACAGTCATGCCGAATCCTGTAGGTTTTGTTTTTAGGCTTCCTATCTGAGTTTCTAGTGCATCTTTCCCTTTGGATTGGTTTTTATCCCTAGATTAATCCATTTAGATTGGTTCTTGACTTCCCTATCTCGTACATTTTGGTTGATTATCTCTCATCTGATCAATGTGGTTTGTTCATCCTAGGGTTTCTAGGTGTCTTGAATTGTTTGTTCGATCACATGTTCGTTGAGTCTCCAAGCTATATATGAGCCATTTTAGTCATTCATTTTTTCATCTTGTTGTCTGATTGTTTGGTATTTTATTTCGATTATACATGTAGTAGGATTTTTGAACTGTCACCCTGCTGTCCGTTTGAATCTCCCTCTATCGCCCTGGGCATAGATCACATTTCTCATTGAGTCAACTTGAAAGTCCTTTTTTTGTATGAAGAAATACATGTCTGGTTTTGAGTGTGTTTTACATTTGCTTTGAATTGGTCTCTTTGTGCTTTGATCATTTCATTTGAAGTTTCTCAGAGCTAGTGTTCATTTTGTCCTTCTAGTGTAATGTTGCATTATTTCTTCTCACTCATACAAAAGAGAAAAATTTTCATTCTTCCTTTCTATTTGAAAATGAAAAGTACTCTTTTGCATTAGTAGGTCTCTTATTCATTAGAGAGTGAAAAACAAGAGAATAATTTTTCATTTTCTGCTTTGGCTGCGTTAGTAGCATAAAGGGAAGTGCCCTTCTTGCATTCCATTGATTGATGCTTTGTCGTGAAATTCTATCCATATCTTAGCTATCTTTTCATCGAATTGAAATGATATTCCTTCTCTCATGTAGTTGTGCATTAGATATTTGAGATTACATTCGGTAAGGCCTTGAAACTGAAACATAATTTCAACATAAACTATAAAATTGACTCAATCAACCTAAGGAAGCATTGAAACTTAATGCTCACACTTAAAGGTCTAGGCTAGTGACGTGTTCCAGCATCATTAAACCTAGCAGTTGTCGCTCACCATCTGGAATTAGACAATGCTAGCATGGACTTGTGCTCCCCATACCGTCACGTATATAAAGGGAGACCCTCATAGGTTGCAATCCTTTATCCGTAGGAAGCCGAGTCTGCCGCCCTATAACCGTGATACATTGAACATAACATTCAGGGAGACTGCCTGCATGTACGTTAGGTCCTTGGTCATTTCTCTTTCATTTGATCACCAAGGTGTATATTGCAGTTCTTGGGAGCTTGGTACACCCTCTTGCCTAGAATTCCTGAGTAGTCATTTTGATCTTTTCGTGACTCTTTAAAATTTTAAAAGAACATCAAGAAATTGTCCTTTCGATTTCGTCCAAACTGAAAGTGACTAGAGTCACATGTTTTCCTTTTATCGACTCTTAAAACATGAAAAGGTAGAGCCTTGTTTCAATATTTTAAAATTAACTACCCACGAAATATTCCTGGTTAAAGTTATATTCCTTAGTGATTCTTAGATTTAGGTCAATGGAAACGCTTCTTGAGTCCATCAACCCAGGGGTACCTTCGGATGGAAATCTTGGTTCCTTTCCTTCTTTTGGAAATGCTGGTGCCCCATATATGGCAACGTTGTCCCTCCCGAGATTAACCATTGGTCTTCCAGTTTGGTTATTTTCGACCCCTGTGATTTCAAATGTATCGAATGTCTCTCAACCGATTTCTCCTCTGCCTGAACCATGTCAACCCCATGTTGATCCTAAGGTTGACCCCTCACCTTCTTCACCTCGTTCTTCCTCTTCGCCTGGCGAAATTCTAGATTCTAGTAACCGGGTGACGGAGAAGAAGGAGAAGAAGTTGAAGAAGAAGAAGGAAAGTAAGCTAGGGGGAAAATAAACAACTATTTCTACCCATGCAACTAATGTTGAGAAACCTCCCACTCCGTCTCGTCGAGTCAAATTCCCTTGCAAGATATGTGAGGGTAACCACCTTCTTCATGATTGCCCTAGTATTCCCAAGGTGCTATAAGTGTGGTCTGTTGGCCTGATTCATCCTTCATCATCAACCTCTGGGCATCATGCTGATGATGAGCCTTTATCTAGAGATAATAAGACTCATAAGAAACAGGGTAAGATCAAATTTCCCTGTAGGTTGTGTGAAGGGAACCATCCCATTCACCTATGTCCTTATATGGATGAAGCTTCTAAAGTATTGGATACCCTTTCGGCTTCTGAGTCCTATCTTCCCATTGGTTACTAGAAGTTTTTCTCGAGTCCTCTACTAGTTGATCAAGTCATTGATCAAGATTCATATCCGGTCAATTCCACTCTCTGAAATTTAGTCTCTCGAGTCCATTTTCGACCAATCATTGGTTGAGAAAAAGGTCAACCTGATTCCACCTACAGTTCATCAGGTCTTTTCCATCGGGAGTGGGCCTCATCCCAGTCAGGTTCTCTTTGTTTCCTCTGCTTCCCTGAGATCGGAGGGCGATCCTCCTGTTTCCACGATCTAAGGGGGTGATCCTTCGACTCCCGTCGCCAGAGTTTAAGAAAGTGATCCTCCTGATCTCATTCCCAGATTCCAGGAGGATTGTCTTTCCGCTCCTATAATGCAAGGGGATAATCCATCTCTTATTCCTATGGCACCCCCTCGATGTAGTTTGGTCACTTCCTTTGACTGGAGTTGATTTACGAGATACCGTCTTCCTTCTTACGTGCCCTTTGAGATAACCGTGCATGCTTGAAATATGGTTGTATCAGGCATGATTATAGATGAAGGCGCCTTGGTTAGTATTCTGTCCTCAACTACCTGGAAAAATTTCGGTTCTCCACTGCTTGTGCCTGTTACTCAAAATCTGTTGGATTTTAATAGAGGAACTAGTCAACCATTAGGGATCCTTCCAAAGTTGCCTATTTCTTTGGGAGGGAAAACAATCTATATAGACGTGATAGTTGTCCAAGACAACTTGGATTTTAACTTACTCTTGGGGCATGATTATACTTATGTCATGGGATCACTTGTCTCTTCTCTCTTTCGTGTGATCTGTTTTCCACATGAACGTCGAATCGTGACCATTGATCAACTTTCATTCATTGATCCTAATTTGGCTCTCGATCCACCATCATCCCTCACTGGTCCATACGTTCTGGTGGTATCTCCCCCGCCACAGGTCAATTATGTGGTCACCTGTTCCATGTCTGCGTCCATTGATAACTCAGTCAGTGAGTTAGTACACAATATACTAGGGGCATTGGATCCTAATGTCTAGAGTGTTTTTCTTCAGTCGGATGAGAAACTCTTTGAAGCCATGACTTCTTATTCATCATGATTAGGACATCAGAGCATAGTTTGTTTTCTTGCGTCAAGCTCCTTAAAAAATGAAACAAGCTTCTTTTGGATCATAGTTCGTTTTCTTGTGTCAAGCTCCTTAAAAAATGAAATAAGATCTTCAGAGCAGAGTTCTTTTCTTGTATCAAGCTCTTTAAAAATAAAACAAAGTGTCACGAGGATAGTTCTTTTACTATGTCAACCTCGTTAAAAAATGAATTAGATCTTGTGACGATAGTTCTTTTACTGTGTCAATCTCGTTAAAAAAAATGAACCAATTTTCCCATTCAATTCAAGTCTTTGATTAGATCTCGTAAAATCCAAGTCAAGTCTTTCACTTGATCTCGTAATTGAACCTTCATTCCATCCACCTATTAGTAACTAGTAGCCTACTCAAGTTGATGCCATGAAGACGAGGGGCATGTACCTCGAATTGAGTCATCATGCTGGGGGCATGCAAGCTTGTTTCAAGCATAGTTTTCCATGTTTTCAAGCTTGTGTAAAAATGAAACCAAATTCAAGCAGAGTTTCCTGATTTCAAACTTGTGTAAAAATGAAACCATTCTTATTTTACCTCTCGTGACTGCCATTTTATCAGCCTGTTTTTCCAGAAGAGCCTTGGTTTTCTCATTCCATCGTTACCATCTGCTAGGCCGATCATATGCCATCACTTGATTGTTTTACCCATTCCTGAGGAATCATTGCAATGAGTGGTATTTTTAGCCAACCTCTTAACCTTTACTTGTTCTGAGCAGTTCCACCATCACCGGAACCAGCTGCTAGCCTTAATGCCACTCGTTCCTCCAGGAGGAGTCAACTTTCAGCTCTTTTCTGACCTTCAAAACATGAAAACATTGTTGATCTCTTGTTGTTTTGAACACGTTAAAGGCTGTGAAACGTCATTTACCCAGTATATGTTTACACCTTTTTCGGGTTGGGATAAAATATTTACGAAAAAAGGAATACCTAGCTAATAATGGCTAAGAGGTTCTCTCAGGTATTGTTTTCTACCTTTTCAGATCTGTGAGACTACCTATGAAAAAGGACCTGCTGGAGTTTTATTTTTCGCTTCTTTTCAAACTCTCTAAACATGAAAAGACACCGAGTTCTTCCTTTGTCAGGTTCATTAAAACTAAATGACATGGGATGTTGTCATCATGACATTACCGAGTTCCTCCTCCCTAGGGCTCGTAAAATGTACTAGGATGGATTTTTCCGAAGGAAAAACTTACATGAAAAGCATATGCTATCCCCTTCAAGCTTGTTTCCAAAAATAATTGGGGTACTCGCCAAAAAAGTTAGTGAGTAGACTGTGCATAAGTTTTTTAGGTCTGAACTCCAAAGTGAATTTGCAAAGAAAATGTGAGGCTAGATAGGTATTTTTAAATCATTTTAATAGGTCATTGAGTATAGGATGAAATAGAAGAGAGTTTGAATGAGCACTGAGGTGAATTCATTCAGTTTAGAAGCAAATAAACACAACAATGTAAACCTTGTCTAAAACAGAGCATGCATAAACATGATTTCTGCTCATAAACTTACAAGATAAACATATATGAAGAAGAAGACATGGTATTAAGGATGAAAATATAAAAAAACATAAGAAAAATAGATGCTTCAATGCATACCACAAGTATCTCCACATAATAATTGAAAATATGTATCTGATTTCTTTCCTAATTGCTGATTACAAAAGCTCCACTGTGATATGAGAGTATCCAACCCCAAAATAGACTAAAGAGAGTCTACTTATAGAAAATGTGGACTATGACACCTCATCAGGTCTAAATACCATCCAAAATGGATCATAAATACACAAGATGAGTCATTTCCTAGTTTCTAGGGAGGTTAGAAACCATTCCCTGAATTTTAGCTATGAACTAGGAGTGTTTGTACCTTACATTAAATTACATATTCCCTCATGATAGAAGGCAAAAACCAACTCAATAACTCTAATTCCAACACATAGGACAAAAAAACCTCAAATTTGTGACATTTTCTGAGCTTGACAAGTGTCCTGAGGAACTTTTAGGAGTCCAAATCCACTTTTGAAAGAATAGTCAACTATACCCGTGTGTCTAGTTTTCATAACATATTGAATTTTGCAAAATGACCCACCAGAAGGCCTTAAAAAATCCATTCTCCCAAGGTTACTCCAAAAGCATAACAGAGGCTCCAAAAAGGTGGCAAAAAAATGAAACTGAGTGGTTTTTGAGCTTTTTCTCCAAAATTACAGATTGTCATGCCAAGGGGATAACTGATTTGTGATGTACTCATAAAAATACATCCATCCATGTAAATAAATCATCATTTGGATGCCCCCAAAATAAGAGTAACAAAAGTTTGTTATGCTTCTGCAATGAGGAATTTCCAGAATTATGCAAAAATCACAAAAAATACCAAAATTGATCAAAACTTCTCAAAATTGGTTGCATGGCACCTGTAAGTGATGGGTTGAGTAGCCAAGGACTTCACATGTGGTTCCTTTCTAGCATGAGGTTTGAGAAATTTTTTATACTCGTCAATTTCTAACTCCATGCCTTTGAACCACTGCTCTCCATGACAAGGAATACCTGTTGCTGATGAAATTAGGTATGCTGATAGGCTTATCTCCATACCTGCAATAGTGACCTTTCCCATGCTGAAGCTTGTAGAAAATAGGCTAGTCAATTGAATATGATACCCCTCTTCCATAAGCCTTTCACAAAATCTCAAACATTGAGCCCTCTCAAAGCATCTTCTGGCTAATGGCGAGGCATTGAGTTCATGCATTGTGAAGGGTTCTAGCCTGATTTGGCACCCTCCCTTGAATGTTTTATTGTCACTTTCCATTTTGTTTGTCACTGGAATTAGACAGCGCTAGCACAGACTTGTGCTCCACATACCGTCGCGTATATAAAGGGATACCCTCATAATTTGCAATCCTTTATCCATAGGAAGTCAAGTCTGCCGCCCTGTAATTGTGATACACTGAACAGAGTATTCGGGGAGACTGCCTACACGTAGGTTAAGTCCTTGGTAATTTCTCTTTCATTTGATCACCAAGGTGTATATTGGAGTTCATGGGAGCTTGGTACACCCTCTTGCCTAGAATTCCCAAGTAGTCATTTTTATCTTTCTATGACTCTTTAAAATTTGAAAAGAACATTGAGCATTTGTCCTTTCAATCTCGTCCAAACTAAAAGTGACCAGAGTCACATTTTTTCCTTTTCTCGACTCTTAAAACATGAAAAGGAAGAGCCTTGTTTCGATGTTCTAAAATTAACTGCCCATGAAATATTCTTGGTTAAAGTTATATTCCTTAGTGATTCTTAGATTGAGGTCAATGGAAACGCTTCCTGAGTCCATCAACCCAGGGGTCCCTTCGAATGGGAATCTTGGTTCCTTTCCCTATTTTAGAAATGTTGGTGCCCCATATATGGCAACATTGTCCCTCCCTGGATTAACCATTGGTCTGTTAGTTTGGTTATTTTTGACCCCTGTGATTTCGAATGTACTGAATGTCTCTCAACTGCTTTCTCCTCCGCTAGAACCATGTCAACCCCATGTTGATCCTAAGGTTTACCCCTCACCTTCTTTGCCTATTTCTTCACCTAATTCCTCCTCTTCGATTGGTGAAAGTCTGGATTCTAGTAACTGGGTGACTAAGTCGAAGAAGAAGAAGTCGAAGAAGAAGAAGGAAAGAAAGCTAGGGGGAAATCAACAACTATTGCTACCCATGCAACTAATGTTGAGAAACCTCCCACTCCATCTAGCCGAGTCAAATTCCCTTGCAAGCTATGTGAGGGTGACCACCTTCTTCGTTATAGCCTTGGTACTCCCAAGGTGCTAGAAGTGTGGTCCATTGGCCCGATTCATCCTTCACCATCAACCTCTGGGCATCGTGCTGATGATGAGCCTTTAGCTAGAGATAATAAGGCTCGTAAGAAACAGGGTAAGATAAAATTTCCCTGTAGGTTGTGTCAAGGGAACCATCCCATTCACGTCTATGATTATATGGATGAAGATTCTAAAGTATTGGATACCCTTTTGGCTTCTGAGTCCTATCTTCCCATTGGTTACCAGAAGTTTTCCTTGAGTCCTCTACTAGTTGATCAAGTCATTGATCGAGATTCATCTCTGGTCAATTCCACTCTCTTTGAAATTTAGTCTCCCGAGTCCATTTTCGACCAATCATTGGCTGAGAAAAAGGTAAACCTGATTCCACCTACAGTTCATCAGGTATTTTCCGTCGGGAGTGGGCCTCATCCCAGTTAGGTTCTCTTTGTTTTTTCTGCTTCCCCGGGATCAGAGGGCAATCCTCCTATTTCCACGGTCCAGGGGGGTGATCCTCTGACTCCCCTCGCCAGAGTTCAAGAAAGTGATCCTCCTGATCTCGTTCCCAGATTCCAGGAGGATTGTCTTTCCACTCCTGTAATGCAAGGGGATAATTCTCTTATTCCTATGGCACCCCCTTGATGTAGTTTTGTCGCTTCCTTTGATTGGAATTTATTTACGGGATATCGTCTTCCTTCTTACGTTCCCTTTGAGATCACCATGCAGGCCTGCAATATGGTCGTACCGGGCACGATTATAGATGAAGGCACCTCGGTTAGGATTTTGTCCTCAACTTCCAGGATAGATTTCATTTCTCCACTGCTTGTGCCTGTTACTCAAAATATGTTGGCTTTTAACAAAGGAACCAGTCAACCATTAGGGATCCTTCCAAAGTTGCCTATTTCTTTTGGAGGGAAAACTATTTGTATAGACGTTATGATTGTCCAAGGCCTCTTGGATTTTAACTTACTCTTAGGGCATGATTATACTTATGTCATGTGAGCACTTGTCTCTTATCTCTTTCGTGTGATCTATTTTCCACATGAAGGTCGAATCGTGACCATTGATCAAATTTCATTCATTGGTCCTAATTTGGCTCTCGATCCACCATCATCCCTCACTGGTCCATACATTCCGGTGGTATCTCCCCTGCCACAGGTCAATTATGTGGCCACCTGTTCCATGTCTGCGTCCACTGATAACTTAGTCAGTGAGGTAGTACACATTGTACTGGGGGCATTGGATCCTAATTTCCAGAGTGTTGTTCTCCCGTCGGATGAGAAACTCTTGGAAGCCATGACTTCTTATTCGTCATGATCAGGACATCGAAGCATAGTTCGTTTTCTTGCGTCAAGCTCCTTAAAAAATGAAACAAGCTTCTTTCAGATCATAGTTCATTTTCTTGTGTCAAGCTCCTTAAAAAGTGAAACAAGATCTTCAGAGCAGAGTTCTTTTCTTGTGTCAAGCTCCTTAAAAAATGAAACAAGATCTTCAGAGCAGAGTTCTTTTCTTGTGTCAAGCTCTTTAAAAAATAAAACAAAGTGTCATGAGAATAATTATTTTACTATGTCAACCTCGTTAAAAAATGAATTATATCTTGTGAGGATAGTTCTTTTACTATGTCAATATCATTAAAAAAAATGAACCAAGTTTCCTGTTCAATTCAAGTCTTTGATTAGATCTTGTAAAATTCAAGTCGAGTCTTTCGCCTAATCTCGTAATTGAACCTTCATTCCATCCACCTGTTAGTAACCAGTAGTCAACTCAATTTAATGCCATGAAGACGAGGGGCATGTACCTCGAATTGAGTCATCATGCTGGGGGCATGCAAACTTATTTCAAGCATAGTTTTCCATGTGTTTCAAGCTTGTGTAAAAATGAAACCATTATTATTTTACCTCTCGTGAATGCCATTTTATCAGCCTGTTTTTCCAGAAGAGCCTTAGTTTTCTCATTCCATCGTTACCATCTGCTCGGTCGATCATATGCCCTCACTTGATTGTTTTACCCATTCCCGAGGAACCGCTGCAATGAGTGGTCTTATTAGCCAACCTCTTGACCTTTACTTGTTTAGAGCAGTTCCACCATCACCAGAACCATTTGCTGGCCTTAATGCCACTCGTTCTTCCAGGGGGAGTCAAATTTCAACTCTTTTTTGACTTTCAAAACAAGAAAATATTTCTGATCTCTTGTTGTTTTGAACTCGTTAAAGGCTGCGAAATGTCGTTTAACTAGTATATGTTTACCCCTTTTTCGAGCTGGGATAAATTATTTACGAAAAAGGAATACATTAGCCAATCATGGCTAAGAGGTTCTCTTAGGTATTGTTTTCTACCTTTTTGGATCTGTGAGACTACCTACGAAAAGGGACATGCTAGAGTTTTATTTATCGCTTCTTTTCAAACTCTCTAAACATGAAAAGTGACTGAGTTCTTCCTTTTTCAGACTCGTTAAAACTAAATGACATCGGATGCCATCATCATGAAGTTACTGAGTTCATCCTCCCTAGGGCTCGTAAAATGTACTAGGATGGATTTTTTCGAAGGACAAACTTACATGACAAGCATATTCTATCCCCTTCAAGCTTGTTTCCAAAAATAATTGGGGTACTCGCCAGAAATGGTGGGGAAAAATAGAACCAGTTCTCAGTCATGTCAGCAGTATGTCACTCTTGAACGTGACACTTGTCTGCAGTTCGTGTCGGGTTGGGAACATCCCATATTATTCATTTTTCCTCCATGGTTTTGGGTTATCCGTTTTGACCTCTCATCTGATCTTTGCCTTGTCACTATGACCTCAGATCCCTTGATGTCAAATACTACCAAATTCCAGAGTCGTGTCGCCAATACGTTGAAGAGAAGTTCCTTCTGCAGTTTTTAACCCCTGATCCACTGTTCAGTCTTGATTCACTATCATCTTATTCCTTTGTCTCATGTCGATGATGTGGGAAACATTATGGTCCTCCTTCGACCAATTAATTCCTGTCGACCTTAGCTCATTATCCAGGAAGCTGACCTAGAGACTCCCTTCTGGTACCTTAGAGCTTGCATGCCTCAATGGCAAGTTCTTTTCCTTCGACGACAGGTTTCATCTTTGGCCTTTGATCAAGTGATTTCACGGGTGTTTGAATCTAGCTCATTGTTCACATTCTGTGGATTGTACTAGTATTACCTTGAGAACCATTATCATTGTTGGTGGTCTCTCTCGCGCTTGTTGACAACTTTCATCATCAGCTGGTAATCAGGTGACTTTCTTGCATGTTCGACTTTAGCTCATTCATTCACATGCTTTAACTTGTAATTGTTTGGGTCGAGACAGAGCGCAAGACCTTGGGTTTTGTCTAATAAAATCCAGGCTGCAGGACGATTTGGTTTATCATGACTATATGCATGACTCTTCTGATTGGACGATTGTGACCATACTTGAGTCTATTTGATGATCCTTCTCATTGGATGGCTGCGTCCATACCTTGGATCTTATTACATGTTCTCTATTATGGATGGTTGCGCCCATACCACATATTCATGTATCAGATATATCAGTTGTACTTGATCTTGCAGTTATTCGAACGACAACGTTTTGGTTTGGGAATGTTCTCGTAAAGAATTTCACCCCTCTTTCTCTCTTGGACGTCATGCTTTAGGGGGCATCTATTACATAATTTTTTGTCCCCACCCCTGCAATCCCCATCCTGAACATTGGAGGACCCTTTCATTGACCCCTTTATACTGTCATACATTGCCATAAATGTCATTGCACTCCTTGACATGTCATGAACATAATTTCTGTTGATCATTCCTCAAGAAGACCCTCATAAACCTATGCTTTTTGGTTGGCGTTGGTAGGTAGTTATGTCCTCACGCCCATTAAAAAATGAATACCGAGCCTCACGCTGATCGTCGCTCTATCTCGGAAGGGCACCTGTGCTGAGCTGCTTCTAGAATTTAAAAAAAAATAGAAATGAAGCTTCTATGGTTTAACAATTTTGTGAGCGGAGTCATGGTTTTTTGTTCGAATGGACAAGTCGAGTTTCTCCCTTTGGCCTATTAGTTCCTAAAAATGTGCAACTCCCCAAAGGGATAGAACTCTTCTCCACCTTATGTGGATCCCAAACCTCCTCCTCCTCTCCTATAAATTCTTCTTCCTCACATTGATTCAACTAGCTGAACAATAATTAGTTATAGTTGGTGTGTTGAGGAGAGTAGAGAAGAGTCCATTGTTGAGAGAGAGAGTTTAAGCCCATTGCCTCATTGAGCCAAACGACAAACGAACGCTTGAGGCGTGCCCAACTGAACCCGTCGAAGGAGATATACAACATCAAGGCATAGGTTGTAAACTTCTTTTTCATATGTTAGTATTACATGACTGGTTTCTGGTTCCAACTTTGTTTCGATTTATATACGAAGTGTTTAACTCTCCTTGAATAGTTGAATAGTTGTAGATGAATATATATATTTGTATGCTATCAACGTTTGTTGATATTTGTTCAGGTGCATGGACATCGTCACCAACGGAGCGTAAGGCATGAAGACAAAGATCGAAGGATCACTATTGCGTGCCATGAAAAAAGCATTGGACTGAGGTAGGATATTTTTTCTAGTCCATAATTCATTTACAATCTAGGAATTTAGAAATTCAGCGTGTTCCCTTGTTGCTAGACCCACCCTAGGGCTAAAGGGATCGCCTCTGTTCGCAGAGGGGATTTTCCTGCTCAACAGTAAGTGAGGTAGGTTAGGGTTTGTCAAGTTAAAATTTTTATACATCATGCACAAGTGAAAATGTGAAGAAAAACAAAATGAGCATAAAAATGTTTAAACACTCAAAAATTTGACCAAAAGAGGGCACAAGAGTAATGATTTACCTTTTATGAGGTGTTCACAAGGTGATGATGCCAAGCACTGAGCTGGTTTTGAGGTTTTCTAAGCCAAAAACAAAAATTTTCCTCTCCTCCAGAAGCGTAACAAGCATGTAAAAAAGTGTAACAAGGGAGGCAAAAGCATAACAAGGGCTCACAGAATCGTCACAAGGGAATTGCCAAAAATCTACAAAATAGGCTTAAAGATGGATCCACATATCTCTAACCATAATAGTTTTTGCAAAATTGGGAGAGGTTTTTATTATTTAGCATGTTATAACCAATAACCTCCTCCATTTTTCCAAAATACTTTCCCATTAGCTCATAATCCAAGTTTGAAGTTGATTCCTCAAAATTTGCAGAAGCGTAGCCCACTCTGAGCAGAAGCGTAGCGCCTACTTTGAGAGTGAGTTTGGAGGCCTTCCCAGATGATTTTTGGGATTCAAGTGGTATTTTTGGAAAGATTAGGATTTCTTCTACAAAATGGAATCATCAAGCACTGCAAAACTCTGCTCCAAACCCCTGAAAAATTTACTTGAAGACAACCCGTTCAAAAGTTCAAAAAATGACATGGAGCAACTATATTTTTGGTATTTATCTCAAACCATAACACCTTTGCATAAACTGAAGGATGTTTTTTTCTTTGGCTTATGAGTGACAAAAATCTCTTTCACTTTTGTAAAATTCATCTCCATTACTTCAGAAACTGATTTTGAAGCCAAATTGTCCCTGTGTGCAATGTAAACCCTGGCTTGATCATGAAGCTCTAAAAATGATGCCATGGGTATGATTTGACTAAAACATAAAATGGTTACCTCCCTTATGGAATCACCCACCATGGTTTTTTTCAACAAGGAAATCCCTAGCTTGATGTAGTGGATAGGTAAGGTGGAAAATTATGAAAACATGGGATAGTGGTAGAGTGGTTTTAGGGATAGAAATGAAGTGGAAGGAGGTTAGGGAAAAATCCCTAAAAATTTGGGGAGGTATGGTGATGAGTTGGCTATAGGATGCAAGTGGAATTTTTTGGAATGGGCATGTGAAAGGTGTCGATAAGGTCAAAACACAGGGTTTCACTAGTTTTTCTGCCAAAATGTAGTGAAAATTAGGGTTTTAATGAAATTAATGGAAAAGAGGGCTGTGAGTGATAGGAGATGTTAGGGTATGGTGTATGAAGGTTGTATATGGTTTTATTAGGGTTTTATCAGCTGAAAAAAACAAAATATGAAAAACACCAAAAGATTAGCACCTGCGCAATACGTAGTGGAGGTAACCTAATGAAGGAAACCACTCATTTGCTGATGAATTTTGACTTGAGAGAGGTATGGAGGGTGTCCAATTATTGTTTAGGAAGTAAATGAATCTTTGTGTAATGATTTTGAAACTTGGAGAACTGATTTGGAGCTCAAACACCTAAAGCGCAACACCCGCGCAACACACCCAAAAGCGTAGCATAGGTAGTGTTGGCAGAAATTTGCTTATATTCTTCAACCCATGGCAGCTAGAGAGGAGGTCTTTACTTATTTCCCTATATTTTCTAATTCCCTATGGAAATGAATTGTATGGTGAAAATGATATTTGCTTGTTTTCTTTTATGACATAATTGACTCTTATGGTGGCGAAACAAATGAGACCTAGACTCTGACCTAAATGAAGGTGTGGTGAATGACTTCAGACCCTAGATGATTGATGGATGACATGACCCCTGAAATTATGATGACCATGAATGGAGTGAAGGGAATATCATTTTAGACCTAGACAGATTCAATGAACAAAATTTTATTTGTAAACTGACTTGAAACATGAAATTTTGACCTAGGAGTACCACTACTAAGTAAACCTGAAAGAGTACATTTAATCACTGAACATTTGGACACTAACAGAACCTAAAGGAGAGTTTCATGACAATAATATGCATGTAAATATACCTTATAAGGCCCATCTTTGTATATGAATTAATAAGTATCTCTCTTCGAAAGTCAAATTGGAAAGATAAATTTTTTTGTAGCATTAACAACCTTCTTATATTTGAAAGAAAATCGAACTCCATCTATGTAGTTGATTTGATTAAAACGAAGTCTTGAGGAATATGTAATGTATGGATTGCATTATGATGCATACGTAGGTGCGTCAATACTAGACCTTAAATGCATGAAAATGAAGGCATGATAATATGATCCAAGTAAAAACTGAATAAAGGCATGCCCAATGGAGAAATCTAACAGCCAAAGAATCTATGCTTAAAGGTAAAACTTGAATAATATTTGTAGGTTTCAGGAATTTGGAGATTGACCCTTGCAATATGGTAAAAATTTGGAAACTTCATATTATGTGACAATGACTTCTATATGTGAACCTTGAGACACAATGAGTGTTAGAAGCTATGGACCATTCCTCCTTGGGACACAACTAACAGTTTGAAGGAATTCTCTTTGGTTTGGTGGTTGAAAGTCTAAGTGTATATAGAGAAAGATGACAACATCTGTTGAAGAGGACTAAGGTGAAAAATGAACTTGTAGCTCAAGTTTAAGAGGGAGATGTTTTTATTCATAAAAGATAAGTGCTATATCACTCTTATTGTATTGTTATTGATTTCTTTAGTAAATATATTCTCTTGCTTTATTTTAACTACTTGATTGCAACTATTATTTTGTGATCTCCCTGAATAGGGTTGCAGGTACATGCTAAAATATGTCTGGGCTAGAAGAAGTTATAATTTCAAAACAAAAGTTTGTGACAAGTCTTGGATTTAGAGGGAGATTTGGATCCAGATATAACTATGAATTTAAAAGGAGCTTTGATTCAGAGGGAGTCGTTTAACTCTCAAGTTCTAAGGTATGTCTTTAAGTATTATCTTTAAATTATATTTAAAGACTAAAGTTGTGATAGGATTTTGAAAAGCCTTTGTCATGGATGAAGTACATGCACTTAAGGCAAAAGCTTGGACTTGTTAAGATAAATTCTCTTAGTAATATGGAGCATTAATAAGATAACAATGGGGGAAACATTCTCCTAGTTTAAGAATAATGGTATTTAAGGCCCAATTACTCAGAAGAGTAGGCGACTTTCTATGTTGGCCCAATCACTCTATACAAGTGGGTACCTTTTGTTAGGATCGGTTACCCATTGAGTAAGTTTTTTGGCCAAGAGTGAGGCCTATGATGTTAGGGTTTAACCAAGATAACATAAAACCTATAACGTAAGGATCCTTTAGGGTTTTAACCTCGTGGTCTGAGGAGTTGATTGTCCTCTAGGGTTTGGCCAACCCTGTGTAGTTGGAACACGAATGATCCTAGAGGTTTGACCCTAGTGATGGAAAACATGTACTAGTTTGTATACCATGAGGTTGAGGCACCAATTGGATCATGGTGACTAGTTGTTGTACCTTAGGTTGAATAGCATGCATGATGGTATTTAGGGTTGGTACCTTGGAAATAGCCTAGATGGTACCTAGATTCCCATAAGACGAGTTTGTACCTTGGCAGTAGCCTAGATGGTACCTAGATCCCTGTAAGATGGGTTGGTACCTTGGTAGTAGCCTAAATGGTACCTAGATCTCTGTAAGATGGGTTGGTACCTTGGTAGTAGCCTAAATGGTACCTAGATCTCTGTAAGATGAGTTGATACATTGGCAATAGCCTAAATGGTACCTATATCCCCATAATATGGGTTGGTATAATGGAAATAGCCTATATTGTATCTAGATCCCTGTGAAATGTTGGGTACCTACCTTGGAAATAGCCTAGTGTTTACTTGCATCCCAACCTCTTGACAAAAGAGTTCCATAACTTTCAAGTGTTCTCTCAAACCTAGGGTAGAGTGCCATCGATTGTTGGAAAAACACATTTCGACTACCAAAGTCAAACATTTTAGGTACAACACACTTGTTTTCTGTATCAGGTAGTTTTTTTTCCTTCATTTTGGGTTTTTTTCAAAGAAATGAAGAAACCTAACTTTGTATTCACCAGGACCTCCTACACCCCAACCCTCGACAACATGAGCCTTGTTGATAGAGACTAGCACTTTTTACATTGTTATTGTTGAATTTTACATTTTTGACTTCCATAAGCAAGTCTTTTACTATTTTATCAACTTGCATGATTTATTTAATTCACAGTAATCCTCTTTGGAAAAAATGCATTACTCCTTAAACCTACCATTTTCCTGAATTTGTGACCTGGTGTTCCTAGAGTTATCTTCCTAGAAAACAAGTTGTTATTTCTCGAAGCAACGTCATCCTTTTCCAAATAAACTTAACCTTAATTTATGAGATGTTCAAATTCAATGTGTCAAATGATACCTTTCCTCTACGAGAGGAAAACTTAATAACATCATACTAGAGAGTATCCTAGAAAGAAAAAAACTACTTTAATTAAGTCTTATCTCACCCTTGGCTCTTCATTACTTGAAAACCTCCACCTTACAATACCACAACATTTCTTGAAATTTCAAGATAGATTATTGCCATGATTTGTTCTATTTTAGGTTATGATAATGACCAAGCAGTTGATGAACTAGTTTTGGGTTTCATGTCAGCGCTATGTACAAATAACACAACTATTTTGAGATTTGATTATTGTTAATTATTATTAGATTTTGTAAACCTTTAGTTAATGAAATTTACCACCTCATGTATTTTAGGTTTCAATGATATTTAGTTTATCTTTTTCTCTATTCTCAAGTTGATAAATTTGTTGGTCTGCATCTAAACTTGCAAGGTGACTTAGGGATTCCTTCCTTTGTTATTCACTTGACCCCTTTGGTTAAAAAGCAACCAAAAAATTTACGTTTTGTTGAATACGTTAATAGGTTTATTTCCATTGTCCATTATAACATTTTTGAAGAGTAACCACCTAGGATATTTCCTAAATTGAAGAAACTATTACAATTAAGTCCAAACATTAAGGTTGGTGACTAGTTTCTATTTCAAGGATACATTGAAATTAGAGTACATGGACGTGAAGCTCCTCCTTACCAGCTTCCTATATTTATCACTATGAGAGTATTTCCTTTGGAGTACATCAAACATAGATTAGAATATGATAAATTACACTTTGTATCTAAAAAGTGGCAAACCACATTTAAAATGAAAAAGAAGCTGGGCATTTTATTCTAAACATTGGGGAAACTTCATAAGAAGAAAAAAAATGTTCAAAGATTTGAAATTGATACAAGGGGGTCATGGGCCTATGACCCTTATCAAATTATTTCGAATAAGAAACTCAACCAGGGATCAACACATTATGCACACCATACTAAACCTTCATTGGAAATGTTACCAAACAAAGACTTATGGGATCGAGAGCAACTAGTTATTTCACAACTATTTGATTCTAATTAATCCTCTCAAATCCGTGATTTGGAAACTCCTCAAATGAGCCTTCTCAAATGATTTTAGACATGGAAGAGTATGATCAACAGGAATAGAAGAAATTACATTAAGCAAGCCAATTTTTCTTTGGAACATGTGCCATTTTCACTTATTCCGAGTAGTGTAGGTCAAGATCAACAAGTTGCATCACCATCATCATCTAAGCCTATTTAATAGGAAAATATTTTTTCTCAACGTATGGAAATAAAAAATAAGAACATGAAAATAAAACGAGACTTATATTCTCAAATGTGGAAGCAAGTACCCACAAACACAAGATTGTTGTCATGTCTTGACTATGAAAATGGGCAATTTAATACGACATTTTTAGAGCCCAAATTTGAAATGATTGAGACAATTTATTGCTACAAATCCATGAAGTTATCCACGAATGTAGATATAATTGATTTTATGGACAATACAGAATTGCATAGGAAAATAGGGGAAATGGTTTTTAGAGATGTAATCAAATTAGCATTAAGTAATTCAAAAGTGAAAAATATGGTAGCAAATATGGACAACCAACCAAAACAAGAAAAACTACTTAACAAAACGAGGCAAATGAGAGTTGAAGGGTTGGAAAAATTGGTCTTATTGTTGGGATCAGATCCGAAGAATAAAGAATCTATTGAAGCCCTAATAAATTCAAAGGAGGTTGATATCCTTGCTTTGAAAAAAAGGCTTAAAGTGCCTAACCTGAAGCATGTACAAACTCCGTGGTTGTTAATCATTGAGAAAGAAAAAGAAAATGATTCAGATGATTAGTTTGAATAAGCAGTTGGAAAATTATGAGAGTCAAATAAAATACAAATAAGGAGAAAGTAGAGCATATAGTTCAATATAGTATATCGAAACAAATCACTCCAACAACATCAATAGTACTAAAATCTCCATCAAATCCATCTTAAGAATTACCCCAAACTCTGTTAGATTGTTAGATTTGATCTTGAAAGAAGACGAAGTAATTTTTTTTAAAAGACTCCGTGTTGAATTTTTCTACAAGATATACAATAGATACATTTTTTGGCCAGATAATTACGTCCTAATGATTTTCACATAGTATCCTTATATCATTGATATCATTGAGCAATTACAATTTAGAAAATATCAACAAAAAATGCAGTGAAAACATAAGTTATACAATAGATACAATTTTCTGCCAAGAAATTAATTCCTACTGATTTCCACATAGCATTCTTATGCCATTGATATCATTGAGAAATTATAATTCAGAAAATATCAACAATAAATGCAGTTAAAACAATAAATATCATAGAAATATAGCCCTGCACCATAAAGACAATATTTTTACCCTAGGAAACCGTACTTTGGGAGAAAACCCAACAAATTTTCTTAAGGAGAAATTACTCTTTAGCAAGGCTTATAAATCAACAATTTGTCTATAAATTTTTGCCAATATCCAAGTCAAACTACCAGTCAAACCTAGTAAAAATCAACAACTAGTCAACGTTGGTCAAAGCAGCCAAAACGTCAAATCTGGTCAAACTTTCACCCTAGTCAAACTCAAACCTGCAATCAACTCTTGCGGTCAAATTTGATTTGAAATGTGGTCAAACAACTTTGGTCAATTCCTAATCAATTTGGTCAAAACAAAGGTCAAATAAGCTCTATCAATGATGGTCAAACTTGACCCATAAAACAGAGATCAACTTGTTGGTAAAATTTTTCCTTTCCCTCACACATGCAACCTCAAGAAGTAAAACATAAAATGATAAAGAGAGAATAATATTTTTTCTTGCATGCTTGAGAAAATGAGGCATCACATTATCTATTTATACTAATCAAATGGGTGTTATAACTCAACAGACACATCCCTTCTATGCCAACTTGACACTTAAAAATCAAATTTATATTTAATTCTCCTAGGCCGAATTAGAGACACCTTTTTCCATGTGGGAATACCTCTTGATGCTACAAAAAATCAATACTCCTGCTTAGTGCGAGAGGTACGCTCCTTAGCTGCAAATATATTTCTCCTTAACCGAGATTTCTCCTCCACAAGAAAAGTACACGAGCTTTCTATGTTGATGTAGTGTCTCCTCGCATTTATGTCTATAGACATGGATCACTCATTCTAGAGTAGGTAATATATGTCCTCACATGCACATCTATAAATATAGATCACTTCGTCCTAGAATACAAAATGTGAGTATCCTAAGCCAATTACCCCTAGCTAAAGTAGCATGGCTTCTCATGTAAATGTATAATCTCCCATAGTCAAATCATCATGACCCAACCAAAGTAACATGGCTTCTCAGGAGAGGGGTTTCCCCCGGGCCATTCACCTTGGACCAATTCAACATGATCTAGCCAAATCAGCATGGATTCTCATGTGAATGCATCATTTCCCCTAGTCAAATCAACATGACCCAACAAAATCATCATGGCTACTCAGGAGAAGGTTTTTCCTACGTTACAGTTATCCTGGGCCATTCACCCCTAGTCAAATCAACATGGCTCTTTAGGTGAATTTTTTTTGTTCCCCCATTGTAAAATCATCATGACTCTCGTGGGAGAGTATCTACCCAATCCTATAAAGACATCAACAGTCCCTCTCAATGAGGGAGACATTATTCATTACGCCCAACTTATCTCTGAAGTATACGAATTTCACTCTAGACAAAGTCTTGGTGAGAATGTCCACAACCTTCTCGCCTGTGGTTATGTACTGGAGCTTCATTGCTCCCTTCTGCGCCATATACCAAATAAAATGATATTTTATCTTTGCTTGATCAAATAGCCTCGCAAGTAGCTTTCGAAGCCACAATGTTTCTTGACTCGCGACACTCGCTATAATATACTCTTCCTCTGTTGTATTGAGTGCAATAGAATTTTACTTCCTGCTAAACCAATTTATCATAGTCAATCCTAAGATGAAGCCTATTTCAATCTAATTCAGTATATCCCTACAACCTCACTTCATTACCTGAGACACATTTCAAACGATATCCAACTGTACCACATAGGTACCTCAACACATGCTTCACTATAACCCAATGTACATGCCTCGATGCAAACATAAAATTGGCTCAAGGTGCTCATTGCAAATCAAATATCTAGCTTACATCAAGGATCCAATCAACTACATATACATCGTGGTATCCATCAAATCTGAATCTGAAGCAGAATCACTCTGCTTCTTCATATTGGTTACCATAGGTGTAGCTATGGACCTACAATCCATCATACCAAATTTCCTCAAAATATGGACTATGTTCTTTCCCTGTCCAAGGAAGATCTCATGTCCTCTTTTCCATATCTCTAATCCCAAGAAATAATGCATTACGCCAAGATCCTTCATCTCAAAGTCTGAAGCCAACTATGTCTGACACTAAAGAAAATCCTCTTGTGGTAATCCTAGTTGCTTCCTTTGTTACGGAAGAAAATTATTTTTCCATTGTTGCTTTTCCTATAACTGAAGCATACTATGTGTTCTGACATAGTCCCCTCATGGGAGGAATATAGCTCCTCGAGACTTGTTTCTGAGAAACTTGTCTGACAATCTCAACCCATGATATCCTCTTGGAAGGCTGCTCCTTCCACTGTGATTCACTTTCTTCTCCCTCGAAACTTGAAGCTCTTCGGTCATCTGGCATGGTCTTGGATGTCCCAACAATTTGTACAATTCCCCCTCTCGAACACCAACCAATCCTGCTAACTTTGTGCTCAAGCCTTTATGCCATACAAGAAATTTAACATCTGGTGATTAGAGAAAAAGTACCCTTGTATTCCACTCCCTCTTTCTGGGGTGAACCCTCTTGCCATGAATCTTGTTCCGTATTTCTAAATGTTTCCATCTACTGCATTAATCATTGCCTTGAAAACCTACACAGTGGATTTGTTCTTTCTTTCTACAAACCCCATTCAAGAGGCCATTAAAATGGGAAAATCATAATAAAAGTAAGAAGAAAAAAAATCAATGGAGAATCAAGGCCATACAAAATAAAAGGACAACAAGATAACCAAAAACAAGGGAGAAAATACGGTACTTATCTTTTGATCAAGGAAGAAATTGTTGAGGGTTGTAGGGAACCATCAATTCCCTCTTGATCCTTGCCTCCTTGCAAAAAGCATTGGAGTCCTTGGAAGTATACTCTCCTTCATTATTTTAACTCAAAACCTTGATCTTCTTCACTGTCAAGTTTTCTATCTAAGTCCTAGACTCCTAGATCCCATTGAAGAACTCATCCTTGGCCTTCATGGGAAAAAAAAACATTTATGAATGTTAGAAGAAGTATCTTTCCAAAGTCCATTTGCAATCTCATCAGGTTTAGATTCATTTTTATTCTTTTGTGGTGGATGTTCATCATCATCATCAACATCAACTATTGATGCACGTTGTTTTTCCTTCCTTTTCTTTTGAGGATACTTGAAGCATAGTGATCAAAATTATGACAATTGAAACATATAATCTTTGACATCTCCTTTTTCTTCTAATCTGGAATTGGAATAGGTCTTCCATCTACATTCTTCTTATCAAACTTTCCAAAGTTTATTCTTCATTTTCCTCCCCTTGCATGGGCTGCAAGAGCTTGAGATTCTTCCTATGGATTCTGCAAGTTGTTTTTGGACAACAGTCTAGCCTCCTCTTGGACACAATCAGTCCATAGCTTATCAAACTTGGGTAGATTCTCTCGTGCACAAATTCCTTAAACAAATGGATCACATGAGGAAGGGAATCCATTGAGAGTCACTATAAAAAGTTTTGTATCATCAATAGAATCTACAATGGCTCTAACTAAATTAATCAAATGAGAGAATCTCATAAGATAAGAAAAAATAGTATGATGTAGGCATCATAACACTTTAAAGTTCATGCCTAAAAGTTAGTTTATTGTTAGTGTTGCTACTCTCATACAATCCTACCAAAGCATCATACACTTCTTTGGCAATATTCAAACCAATGACATGAGGAATCAAGTGATCATTTATAGAATCCATCAAGATTCTCTTAGCTTTGGCTTCATCCTTTTTATACTTTTCTTTCTCCTCAATACCCTATGGCTCTAGAATAACTTTCTCCGCATGATTATGAAGCACATTCTCTTCCAAGATAAGGAGTATCGTGGTCTTCCAAGATCTGAAGTTGATGGCACCATCTAACATGTCTTCAACTTTGAGACTTGGTGCCATTTTGACAAAAGATTCAAAATCCAATCAACCTACTAAATATTGTTTCTTAGGCGAACTTCAATGCTACTCTTTCAACAAAGCTCTAATTCCATGTTTAAATTTTCTACAAGATAAACAATAGATACAATTTTCTGCCAGATAATTACTTCTTAATTATTTTCACACAATATTCTTATGCCACCGATATCATTGATCAATTAAACTTCATAAAATATCAACGGTAAATACAACGAAAATAGTAAAGATCATATAAATACAACCATGCACAATAGAGACAATATTCTTACCCTGAAAAACCCAACCTTGGGAGAAAACCTAACAACTTTTCTTAAGAAGAAATTATTCTTTCGCAAGGTTTTCAAATCAACAAGTTGTCTAGAAATATGTTCCAATATCCAAGTCAAAATACCAGTCAAACATGGTAAAAATCAACATCTAGTCAACACTGGTCAAACCGGCCAAAATGTCAAATTTGGTCAAAATTTCACCCTAGTCTAATTCAGCCCTGCAGTCAACTGTGACGATCAAATCTAGTATGTTATATAGTCAAACACCTTTGGTCAACACCCAGTCAATTTGGTGAAAACATAGGTCAAATCAGTGTGGTCAATGTTGGTCAAATTTTGTCCTTTATCCCACATGTGCGGCCTCAAGAAGTAAATAAAAAATTGATAAAGATAGGAGAAGAATTGTTCTTGTTTGCTTGAGAAAATGAGGCATCACATTATCTATTTATACTAGTTGAATGGGTGTGATAACCCAGGTGATACATCCCTTCACCCTCTTGGGCTGACTTGACACTCAAAATCAAATTTACATTTAATTTTGCTAGGCCGACTTGGAGACCCCTTTTGCCATGTGAGAATACCTCATAATGCTACAAAATATCAACACTCCTCACTATGAAGAATGATGAAATCTATATTTTAAACGAATAAATTTCAAATAAGGATGGCACTATCAAGGCTTATTAGGATAATAAGGCAAAGCTACAACATGAAACAGATTAGTTGCAGAACAAGTTGGTGGGTAAGAATTATTTGATAGAAGTAAGGCATATTGCATGGGATCAAATTATATTTGATATTATAAAAATATGGAATTGTATACTACTCCCTAGAGATGAAAAAAATTTAACTTTTCGAACACAACAATTTATTCAACAAGTTTGGAATGAATTGGGCAACAAGCCACAAATAGTTAATAGAATTATAAAGTTCCTCAATTCCAAAACATGGAAGGAATTGAATGAACAAGGTCTCATAGACATGGCATTGCTTGTCATGGGGATAGATAAGGTCTTGACAAAGAAAAATCTTGCGTAATAAGCCCAAACTAAATGCAATATAGTGGAGAAAAATGTGGAGCATTTTCATAATAAATTTGATAATCTACTGAAAATGGGTTTACCAAATTTACCTATTTAAAAAAAAAAAAAAAAAAAACCTCTTTCATTGAAAACAAAAGACACTTACATATACGAAGCTCTATGAAGCAACATAGGCCCCAGATTGTCTCAAAGGACTGTGAAAACATGCCTGAAAGCAATCATATAGGAACATAAAAATAAAAATCGTTTACCTACTTGCTCGGGCAAAAAGGGAAACATTTTCTCACAAGAATTATTACCAAGAGACATAAATAAAATTGAGAAATTTTTAGACATGTTAGGTGCATGGAAGGAACCAGCCATTGTGGATAAGCGAGTGGATGGTTTTAATTGTCTATGGTAGATTACAAATCTTTTTACTACAGTCCCTACATATGAAAAATATACAAAGTTGGATATAGCTTATCAAAAGATGGCCGCATTCAATTATCCTACAGGCCAAGGTTGGAAATATCTTGCTCGATTTTCCAGATAAGGATGAATCAAGACAAGTGGAGGCTCAATATATTTTCATACATCACAATGATTCAATTTTCCTTTCCAATAAATATTTATTTTTGTAGTGTTGACCCTAGGAAATAACAAATGTAATTAATAGCAGTCATAATATTTAATAAATATGTTTGAGAACTCATGTCCAAGGCTCGAGGATTTTTGGTATTCCCTTCCTATTGTAATACAGGGCAATAAAATTTATTATTTGGCTAGCTTCAACACGTTTCTATATGACAACGTGTTTTTTCTATGTAATTTTTTTCTCAAGTAATCAAAGATCTATTCTACATATTTGCAATTATGAACAATTCTGAAAAGTTTTGTTTCTCAAATTGATAATTGGGTACTACTTCCCCTATTATATGGGTTTGCAGTAATATTATAGATGAAGTGACTGTGAAGGATTCAATGTGTTACCAGCACTTTCTCTCTTTTCATATATTTTTGAATATACGGTTTATAATTGTTGAAAGGTATGCAGTATAATTGCTAAATTAATTTTTTTAGTACGTTTTCATTAAGGGTTTATCTTTTAGTTAATTTTCATTAAGGGTTTTTGAATATTCGCTAAACATTCATCATTCTTATCTTATGTTTTCTTTATCTTTTGTCTATCGCTTATTTTACCTATTGTCTATCATAATTTAAAGTCTTGTCCGAAGGCTAATAATTTTAATGAAATTTGTCCTTAAAACTATAAGGGAGGGAGGAAAATTTTAGATCAAATCCATTATTGAAGTGTATTACTTCCTTGGCATGGTCCCTAGCTAGAAACATCTCAAGGAACATTATGGTTTTTTGGTTTTCTTTTAGATGTTAGATGGTTTGGATATCTGTGAATTTGAATATCCAAAAAATGCAGAGGCTGACCCTCATCAACGATGCCTTGATGGCATGATGACATGGCAATTGGGTGTGACATTATGAATATGGAAGGCTAGGTGGTAGTCATGATAGAAGGTGATGTGGAAATCCAAATAGTGGATATTTTGGATGTGGCAAGATGGATATCAGGGAAGTCGACTTTTTGAATGAATGGACATTTTGGAAAATCTAGATGGTGGACATTATGGGTATTTGGGCATCTAGAAATCCAAGTGTTTGACTTGTTGTTCAATGCACCTCACCAGGTTCTAGATGTTGGATGATCCAAACATTTGGGAATTCAAATTTTTTAAGAATAACCATAGGGGTGGAAAAATAGGAACCCATATTTGAATATGACCCGGCAGCCAAAGTGTCTAGTTTGCAAATGTGTTGTTGTGTGGTGGTGACATGTGGGCATGAAACTATCATGTGTCAATAGTACAATTTCTAACGTGGTTTAGAATGTTGAATCTTATAAGGGCCATAACTTTGTGCCTAGAGCTTATAATTATATTAAATTTATATCGTTGGAAAACTCATGACGAGAAAAAGACAATAGTGTTCTAAGAAAAGCGATTGAGACCATAAAATGACTTTGAGGATTGGGCATGTGCACACCTCTACCTAATTATCTCTTGAGTGGTGTTCTCACCATAGGTTTTCCCTGCACTTATATGCAAAATTCATCCTTGGAAATTTCCCAAAAAGATACCATTGTGCTTTTTGTGTGGCTGAGTTTTTCAGTGAGATATTTCGTCAAACAAATGTTGATTATGTAAAAAATTGCTTTCGGTGATAATCAGATATGATCATGTTTTGTCGATGCGTTTTGAACTAACCAGTGTGGTTCATCTTCAGGACAAGATGAGAAATCATATCAAGGAGACAAGTTAAAAAAAATGGAGAGAGGATCCAACTAGCCATTAAGGTATAACAACTAGTTTGACTAAGAGAGGGAAAATATATAAATGAAATAATTTATTAAATCATTTTATTATTACATTATATTTAATTTAGTTTATTAGTTGATAATTATAATATATTTTATTATTATATTTTAATTTCTTAATTAAAATATATGAAACCAAGATGCATGCTCAAAGGACATTCCAAACCAATAGTATAACACTTAAAATAGACTCAACAAGTAGTATGTGACTAGTTTTGGTAATGGGAAGAAAATAAACAACTTTTTTTTCATACTCAGTCACTCATCATTGGTAGTTACAACCCTTGAAAAACATTGCTTTTACACCTTGGATAACCCAAAAATTGATGGACCAACATATTAGCATTGCACAGTTCTTTAGGTTAAAACACAAAGCATAAAATAAATAGAAGGAACCTAGTCATAACAATAGCTTGAATCATCTTTTTCCTTCAAAAATATTCTTACTTCTCGACTTTGTTTCTCAACAGCGAATGACACACGTACAACCCAAGTCACTGCCTGAAGATGATGAGGGAATCTCATCCTTCCATGAATACAACACGTTGATCTTTACTTGCCCATATTTGTTCTGATTTTAGGTGGCCACGTTTTTCACTTTAGCAAAGAAAAGTTGACCCAAAACATAGATCTTCTTTTCTCCAACAAACACATCCTTCAAAGATGAGGCTGACTCGACCCAACTAGCAAGGAAACTTTAGAAGAATGGTGTTGTGTTTTAGCCCAGAATAATACTCAGTATGGTAGCTCGTTTTACCTAGGAAACAAGCAAATCTCTTCCCCCTTTTCAATATCTAGCAGTAGCTAAAGGGAGACTGGAACTCGAACCACTCACAGTGAAGTGAGACCACAAGAATGACGGGAAATCCCTCGATGACCAAGAGTTAAACTCAACTCTTTGAATATATATTTCATTCTCCTTTATTAGTGAGACTCATACTTCTTAGAGGGAAACTAGACCCCTCAAAAATTGCTGGCATTTGGCTCCTCAAGAAGATAGCTTCAATCTGCAATGAATATGTAGAAAACCAAATATTAAAATATA
Source organism: Pinus albicaulis (assembly GCA_034641835.2). Classification (NCBI taxonomy): domain Eukaryota; kingdom Viridiplantae; phylum Streptophyta; class Pinopsida; order Pinales; family Pinaceae; genus Pinus; species Pinus albicaulis. The sequence goes on from CM076573.1 coordinate 939,152,344, forward strand.
AAATCAACTGATAAAACCTTGTACCTCCATTTTTCTCTGCAAATTTTCTACACCATGATAGTGTAATGGTGAAATCTGAATGAGTTCACTCTCAAGACCAACTAGGGTGTATAGTTTCAACCAATGTTGCGAACATCGACATCGAGATAAAATCGGCAAGGGTCCAGAAAACCAAAAAATCACAAAAATCGAGAAAATATTGGTAAAACATCGGAAAACATTAGAAAAGTTAAGATACCATAAAAATATCTTTTAAAATTGGCAAACATCGGCTAGGCCAAAAAATCATGATTTCGAGATAAAATCGGGATGTTATTGAGATGTTTGCAACACTGGTTTAAACACTGAAGCTAGCTCTAGGGGCTAGGGTTTCTCAAACTCTAAACTCCTATCCAAAAACTATCAAAGAGATTTTTTTTCTCAAAATGCAATTGTTAGAATGAGGAGAGACTCCTCACTTTTCTCTTTTTATAACTGAGTGGTCACTTTTTCCACCTTTTTTCTCTTTTAATATTTTATTAAGTCACTTTAGGGTACTTTCACTTTATAACACTGAAGTGACTTTTCATTAACCTAGGATATGTCCTCCTTTTAGCCCCTTAGGTAATTATAAAGTTGATCCTAGGTGAATCGTGTTCCCTTATTAAAAAAAAATTCCCTGCCTTAGCCTACACGAACTTATTAGGCTAGCGAAACTCTCAAGAAAATTCAATTCTAGATGTTTGAGAACTTGTTCATCTTCTCATGTGACATCCCCAACCAGTAGATCCTTTTATTTAACCACATACTCTCTCACAGTTTCGTTCCTCAACTTTCGCTCCCTTGTCTCTAAAATCTCCTATGGAACAAAGATTAGCTCTCCTACATCATCCAATGGAGGGAACTCAGTGGAGGTGACTACCTGCTTACCTAAGGCCTTCTTGAGGCACAAAACATGAAAGATGTTATGAATTTTACATCCTTCAGGAAGCGCAACTTCATATGCCACTTCTCCAACTCGTCTCACAATTTTGTATCGCCCATAGAACCTGGGTTTTAGCTTTTCTGCTCCTTTTGTTTTGACAAATGATTATCGATGGGCTTGAAGATGAAGGTATACCATGACCCCCACCTTGAAACTGCGATCCACCTTGTTCCTATCTACATACACCATTTTTCGATTATGAGACATCTGTAAGTTTTCCTTGAGGACTCATAATATATCACGGCTCTCTCGAATCCAATATTTAGCCAAAGGGGCATGAATATCCCCAAATATTTGAACTGTAAATGATGGGGCATCATATCTATATAGTGCTTTGAAGGGCGCAATACCAATGGAAAATGGGCACATGGAAAGTGGTGTTGTAGTAGTGTTCCCCCAAATGCAACCACTTAACACATGCCTTTTATTGGCTAGATATGTAGTTTCAGAGATATCCCTCCAACCACTTGTTGACTATCCTGATCTGACCATTAGTTTGTGGGTGATAACTAGTGCTTGATGTTAGCTCATTCCCCACAAGTCCAAATAAATCTTTCCAGAAGCCTCCCATATATCTATTGTCTTTGTCACTCACTATGGGCTTTGTTAACCCACATAATCGAAAGACCTCCCTGAAGAATAACTTGACCACCTGTGATGCTAAATATTTGGATGGTATGGAAAAGAAGTGCACGAGCTTCGTGAGCTGATCCACCATGAAATATATGCAATCCTTACCCTATACCAAAGGTAGCCCAATGATAAAGTCCATGGAGATACTCTCCCACTTCTACTCAAGGATAGGGTATCATAGAACTGCGCCAGATAAGTATGTTCAACTTTGTTTTGCTGGAAAATGTTGCATTCTTTCATGAACCTCAACATATCCATCTTGAGGCCCTTCTAAGTGAACCTCTCCCTGATTTTACTATAGGTTTTCAGGTATCCCGAGTGTCCTATCAAGGGTGAGCTATGAGTTGCAAGTATTATTTTCTCCTTTTTCCGTGATTTTGGGACAAGATAGATTTGATCCTTATAGTAGATGATGTTGTCCATAACCCGATACCTATCATCTTGTATCAACCCCTACAGAATCTCACATTTTTTCAAGTGAAGAAATCATGCCTGGAGCAGCTCGCAGACATACATAGTCCTGCCCTGGATTGGACCATGAGACATGTGGGGAAAAAATCTCCCCACCTAACCATTGAACCACATCCTCGGGACTAAAAATTTGGACCATTTCTCGATTTGTGTGTGTCATCCTTGCGAAGGGGCCATGCTAATCTTCTTTGTATCGTTGCAATTTAATTAGATGCTAATAAACCCCTCTAGAATCTCGCATGCGAACTTGTTTTTGGAGTATTCTACAAGCAGTGGCGACTTCCAATAATTTGTTATATCCATGAGCAAGAGAGTGGATGGCATCCTTGAGAGGGTGTTTTCTACTACATTGTGCTTTCCTTTCACATAATCGATCTCAAAGTCATAGGCCTGTAATTTACTAATCCACTTTTGTTGTCTCTCACTCAGCTCCTTCTGCTCCATGAGGAATCTTAGGCTGTCATGATATGCTTTTACCTTGAACCTGTTCCCCACTAGATATTGGTGGAATTTTTCCAATGCGTGCATGATGGCTAGAATCTCCTTGTCATAGACTGAATAATGTCGCTGATAAAATTTGAGTTTGTGGCTCTCAAACGTTATGGGGTGGTGATCTTGCATCAAAACTTCTCCTATCCCAATCCTAGAAGTGTCACACTCCAGCATGAAAGGCTGGTTGAAATTTGGTAATGTAAGCATAGGGCACAAATTAATCACCTACTTCATCTTCTCAAAAATTTCTTGTGCCTTCTCGGTCCAACTAAAAGAAAATTTCTTGGTGAAGTATGTAAGAGGCATTGTTAACTGTGAGAACCCCTTAACAAACTTCCTATAGTAAGTGCATAGGCTAAGGAAGCTTTTCAGTTCGTTACTATTTTTGGAGGTATGATCGCCCTAATCCTAATTGACCTTAATTGCATCATTCCCAATCACATGCCCTAAGTAGAGCATATTTATCATGTCGTACTCACGCTTGGAATCCTAAGCATATAGTTCATGTTCCAAAAACCCTAGTACCTCATCCAAATGCATTATATGGTACTCCCAAGTCTTGATGTAGACCAATATATCATCAAAGAAAATGAAAAAGTACTTCTACAAATTTTTATTCAACACATGGTTCATGCATGAATATAAATTTGTGGGGGGATTGGTTAGCCCAAATCACATAACTAAGATCTCATAGTGCCCATAGTGGCACTTGAAAGTTGTCTTCGGGATATCCTGCTCCCAAACCTGAATATGATGGTAGCCTAAACAAGGATCGATATTTGAAAAGTACTTGGATCCCCTCAGTTCATCCATCAACTCATTTATCCTGGGGATATGGTTCCATTTTTTTTAATTTTAATTTTAATTTTTTTAAAATCTCGATAGTCAATACACACCTGCAAGGTACCATCCTTCTTAGCCATAACCACTCAAGAAGCGAAAGGACTGGAACTAGGCTAAATGTGACCCAACCACAACAACTCCTTGACGACCTTCTCAATTTTGCCTTTGTAAACCTTGGGATGTCGGCAAGGGTTGGTAATGACCACCTATATACCCTCCTAAAATTCTATAACATGCTCAAAACCCCTATTTGGTGGCCTACCTAGAGGAATGTTAGAAAATATTTTCTTATGTTTATGAAGCAATACCTGCATTTCATCGAGATGTTGTCGTGGCTAGTCCAACTGACGATTGTCTGTAATAAAGCACTCAAATATCTAATCAATATCGCCTCTCCTCAATATTGCTTCCATGTTGTTGGATGATACTATCTTCGGTGAATATATATGAATGGCTCTCAAAACTACCTTTCTACCACCCACTAGATCTTTGAATTCCATCTCCATGTTCCGTTGATACCAAGTATACTTCTTGAAGTAGTAGAGAAACTAAAATCCTAACTGTGAAAATTCCGCTATTCGGAATCCTACTGCAACAACTGGTGATAATTCTTTTACTTGTTCAAGTATTGCAACAACTGATGATAATTCTTCTACTTGTTAATTACTTGAACAAGCTACTTACTGTTTTCTATGGTAAATATTGAAACTCATACACTATTGAAACTCATACACTACAACCTTCACAAAATTAAACCGCGAAAAAATAAATGTGTGGAAACAAGATATGAGCAAGAATAAACTATAGACACACACGACACCGTTGTTTTTGGACTAATGTCCCCGGAAAAGCCCAATGCGGGGAAACCGATGCTACAACTGAGGGTTAGCATTATTATGCAGAAGATCTGAATACAACCTGTGATGCCTTTCCATGGAGAGAATTTGATTGACAAAGAGCTTATGAGGATTACCTCAAACTGACACTGGAAAATCTGAACTGGCCAAACACTAAGCTGATGAGCCCTACGCTACCTCTGTGCAGTCTCTGTGTCACTGCATGGGGACAACATCACCTCTCCTTGTTGGTTCTGGCTGGATACTAATCTCTGGCCCCTCTGGTCTCACACCTGGACACTCTGGCACTAGATCTGACTAATCCTTAGCTGAATCACAGATCTCCTCAAGGCCACAACGTTGCCTCTACTGGCTCTACGTACTGCTCTCTGTCTCCTCTATGATGTATTCTTGGCTAAAGAAAATCTCCAACCGAATCTATCAATACCCCTTTCTGTAAGAATCTTCTCAATCTAACTTCCCCTGAGCACTGCTCACTTGAGAAATTCAATCTCTAGGCTCTGTCTCTTGGTGTATTCGACGTGTCTTCCAAATGCCCCATCAAGTCCTTCTTATAATCTTATTGTCGAGACTTCAACGACATATATTAAATGGTTAATCAACGGTTAAGATTAACTTGACTTGATCTCTGTCTTTTCTAGAAGATTCACTCTGTTTTAATTAATATCCTTTAATTTTGATTTCTTATGTTTAGACTTAGGGTCTTGTTGACCATTCTGTGTCAACGATCCCATAGCAGTACACCCCCATTTTTGCAAATGAGATTTATCATGTTCGAGGTGTTCACGACATTCAGATTTCATCGTTAGTCGACAGTTTTATAAATGATGTAAACCCATTCTGCATGTTTATGATGTAAATGATCTAAGTAAGACCATCATGTATGTAACAACCTAGGTAAGCCTAGTATTTTGGTAATGATTTCTTTCCTCGGAGGTTTTTCGTCTCACTGATTCATTTGTGTTTCTCGACACGAATAATCGGCAGAGTTTTCCCCTCTAGCCTCACCCCAAAGCTAGGGTGGATTTTTCCGTCAAGATACTAAGTGAGTCCTAGTGTTTTCTATTCAGTCTTTATAAAATTAATTTGGGAATAATCCTAGCTAATTGGCTAGATTATTTTATTACAAATCACTATCTACTATATCATGTTTTGAGTCATAGAATTAGGTAGCCTTTGAGGATCTATTCCAAATGGGTTTTTCCCTTTCATGTCTCAAATTGTAATATCTTGATGTAAAATATTTTAGTACATGGTCTCTCACAATTAGACACCATGGCTAAATTATTAGAGGGTTGGAAAAATAATTAATCCCCTCATCAGTTAATTAATTAAATTGTCTGGCCAGATTAAATTAAAAATCCTAAGCCAAAAATTTAATTAATTTTAGGTCCTAGGTAAAATAAAATTATTCAAAGGTAAAATTCGTGGGTCCCTTAAAAATGAATTTTTAAAGGTCCCAGGCCAAAGGAATCTTGGGAATTTTTAGAAATTTTGGACCCTTCGGCCTTGGTGGTTAATTCAAAGTCAAATTTTTGAGGTAATTAACTCAAAAATATTATTTTTGAATTAATTAAAAGGGAATTAAATGATAAATTCGAATTTCCTCAAAAAATTATAATTTCGACGGACGAGATTAAAAGATGATTAAATCTTTTTAAACGAACGAGATTACTTTGAGAGGGATCAACTAGACTAGCCGTTGGAGATTTTGTCTTATAAATTAGAGGTCTTTGTCTATCATTTGCATCCGATCTTTGAATCGTGCACTTGTTCTGAAAAGCTCTTGTAACTTTTTGTTGATCAATACAATAGAAAGACTTTGGGGTTACATAATTTGTTGTTCCTTTTCTAGATCTATGTGGTGATATTGTTTCTAAAACTCTGCTACTCTTATTGGCATTTGATGGTTGATAACCTTTGTGGATTAATCTGTATACATGTATCTTATACAGATTTCTAGGTTTTCTTAAATTTCATTTTGATTTAACAAAAATATCAGGTATCTATGTATTTGAATGATCTTATGGTTATTTTTAAAATCACTATTAATATAAAATTCAGATCTGAGTGTGCAGAGGTAATTATTAAGGATTTGGGCGTCTGGGGAAATCTTTAGCTAGATCAACTGACACTTAGATTTCAAAAGATCTGAAAAATCCCATTGTCTCTTAATTTATGAAGTTATCTTACAAAATATTTTTTGCAGGGTTTTTCAGATTGTGCCTCTCTTTTAAATTCTTGTTTCCAAATTGTACAATATGGTTTAAATTTAGCCATGGAGGGCCTTGATCTAACATATCTGTAAAATAGAAATGTAGATTTGTAGGTATCGTTAATTGTTTCACTCATCGTGGTTTTGGGGTTTTTATTTTTTGTGCATATATTGGGTTTCTGGGTTCTTGTTTTCTGGTTTTGTTCAGGTTACACTGGGAGATTTTCAGAAAATTTTTCAGATTTGAGCCAGATCTAGGCCCTGGAGGGTAGTATCTAGTCTCAGGATCAAATTTGGTTGCAACTCTAAGCTGGATCTTGCCTCAAGGTTTAAATAATTGTAGGTACATTTATTTATTTATTTTTTAAATTATTATTATTATTATTATTATTATTTTTAAATTTTTTATTATTATTTATTTATTTTTTTTCTGCTGGGAAAAAGGAGAAATTCTAAATTGGTGTGTGCCTGCAAGTTTTTTCTACTCGTGTGCTGCCTAGCTTCCTACGTTGCCCTCATTTGCTGCTATCTTTCTGTTGTCTTCACGTGTTCCCCTCTCCTCATCACTGCTCCTCGTTTTGGTCCCTGCGTGAAGCCTTTGCCATCAAATCCGTGGCTTCTAGCATTGTCGTTTCTCTTCATCTCTTGCTCAGTATTTCCTCATGGCCCTCAGAGCATCCTTCTCTGTCCTGCAATCTCCTATGTTTCTCATCCTCCACTGCCAGTTGCTTCTTCATCCCTCATCTCCTCCCTTGCTGCTCTCTGCCATCGACTTCAATCTATACGTAGCCCCATCTCGTTTCCTCCCTCTCACAACTTCCCTTCACACTGCCTTTGCTCCATTACTCGTTGCTGCCTTCTTACATATCCTCACGCAGCTACACCCTTCGATCCCTGCCTTCCTGTCCCTGCATGCAGCACCCTTCCTCGATCAACAGTCTTTCCATGTCGGCTGCCTCTTCTTCCTCATGATGCGACTTTTCCTTTTTTTTTTTGACCAGCACAAACCTAATGTTTAACGCATATCATATTTTTAAATTTTGTTTTCTAATTTTTTTTATAACTTTAGATTTTGATTTTATTTAGTTTTAACTTTTGATTTTTAAAAAAAAACTTTAAAATTTAAAATCTTAACATAAGTTTTTTTTTTTCTCTAACATTTCAATTATATATATATATATATATTTTAAGTTTTAGATTTATTTAATTTTTTACCTCGTAATTTACATTTACTATTTTTTTTTAAATCCTAAAAAAAATAAAAAATAAAAAAAATTCTTTAACTTTTAGCATTAGGATTTTTTTTTTCCCCCTTTTTTTATACTTGGGAGTGGTCTTGGGCGAATCTAAATTGTTCTATAGTCAATGGTGAAATTTTCATTTACATATCTAAAGTTTGACTATAAGATAAATTTAAATTCCTGGATTGGAATTACTAAGAAGATCATTTTAATTCGGAATTGTTTGAAGTGTTTAACATTTGAATTCAATGGTTTTCATGATAATATCTTTCGAAATTTAAAGTGATTAAGTCCTGCATCTGGGTTGAATTTTTTTTCATGCTTAACATCTATTGGGATTGATCATCGTTTAATTACTTGAATTGATATTAATTGCACATTAAGTTTGAGAGCTCTACAAGTGATGATAAATTGCATGTATTTCTTTCCTAGATTGAATATCTTTAACGCATGATATTGAAATATTGTGAAAATGTTTTGTTCTCTTTGACCTAGAATTGCATTGGAATTATGAGCTTATGTTTAATCGAAATTTAAATCACATTATTGAAAAAGGCTTATCTTCCAGTTAGGTAAATTGAGCATTTATTTGAAGAATTAAATATTATGGTGGTGGATTGGTTTTTACATAACAGGATAGTTGTCCATTTTAGCAATAGTTATCTATCAACTACTTGATCCTAATTTCATAACGGGATAATTGACTCCATAAGGCATTGGTTTCAAACTTTTAATCTAATTGAATCTGTTAAATCTTAAACAAGTACTTGGTCATTTGACTGTGTCTCCTGAATTGGTTGGTTTCCAACCAGTTCTCTTTCTTCCATTTCATTAGGGTCTACCCCCCTTAGTCTGCAAGGAGACAAATTAAATAGGGAGATTGGGGATCAGGGTGACAACCCCCGATCTGAGCCATTGTCGTGGTGCCTAGACATTTTGTGCGACAACATTTTTTGGCACCATTGTCGGAGACCAATTTATTGGAATTTTGCATTACGGAATTCATATCTCTTTCCCTCTTCGTTTTTTCATCTCAGGTATTTGAGTTAGATTCCTATCCCAGTGGTGGCTCCATTTTCTTCATTTTCTACATGAATTTGTACTATAAGACATCTAAGTAGCTTGGTTAATCCTACTCCAGATCTTGAAAAGGTTCTGAGAGTCCGATTACTCAGTCTCTCTTCTCGTACACTTCTTGTTAATCTCGGGTAGGAATCTCTCTCTGATATCTATTCTCTTTTCTGTGATCTTGTTTGACAAGATATCATGAATATCTTTGCCCTATGTAACTTTGCTAGCGTTCAAGGTTATCCCAATGCGGAAATACCTACTTTTAAGGGAAATAATGCGGTTAGTGTCAAAGCTCACTTTTTCACTTTCGCTGGTTAGTGGAATAAATGGGGGGCTTTAAATAACGATTTCGAGGATGTAAAGATGAAGCTTTTTATTCTTACTTTTCAGAAAGATGCTATGGAACGGTTTACTGAAAAGCCTAATAATTCATTCGATACTTTTGAATCAATTCTAGATTGCTTCAAGGATAAGTTTGGTGATAAAAGGGAAGATATGCATTTGGTGAAAGACATCAATACCATAAAAAAGAAGGAAAATGAAACTATTGAAGAATTTAACAAGAGATTTAATGGTATTCTTAAGGAAATATTTCAAAATCATAGGCCTCCTAATGGATCTCTTCTGAATTTTTACATTGATTCTTTTAATTCTGATACTTCATATGAGCTAGGACGTGCTAAGAATACTGATGATAAGGCTTTCCAATCTTTAGCAGAAGAGCTCGAAAAGGACAAAAGGGCATCAGGGAAGTCTGAAATTCCTGGTTTTGATAGGGCTACAACTAAATTGAAAGGTCCTAAAGGTAAAGAGGCTCAAGAATCTGATGATGACCTTATGAAAAAATTAATGCAAAATCTTGAGAGCACGGGAGCTTAACCAAGCAAAATTAATCTCTGACCATGCTAAGGAAATAAGCACTTTGTAGTCTAGGTTGGTCCAAATGGAAAGAGCTCAAGCGCAAAATTCCCAACCTAGGAATCATAATAATAATCGAGGTAATAATACTTGGTAGAAAAAGGGTCAGCCTAGTGAGTAGAGACCTCCTAATCTGCTCGAATCTACTAATCTGGTTGATGAAGCTCCGCCTTATTGTAGGGCTTGTGATGCTCTTCATGAGGAGGTTACTTGTTCCACTCTTAAAAGAATTATGAATAGTGGAATGTTTGGGGCAAGTAATCAGATAAATGTTGTTGGTAAATAATTTTCTTTGTTTATGGAATATTGGATGGAAGTCAAGGAAAATAGTCAATATGTTAGGCCTCTTACATCTTCGCATGGTATTAATAATTGTAGGTTTTAACCCTGTACAGAAATTATCTACGAACGAATATTTAAAACATAAAATAAACAATAGCGAGAGCATAAAACATAATACAAATAAATACAGAGATTTTCCCCTAGATCCCAAATCGGGACGACCAACTTGATTTTTCATTATATTCCTTTTAGTGTTACAACACATATATATACGTGCTGAAGCATACATAAACCCCAATCCATTAACCCTGGATTAGAAAATAACCGTAGTTCCCTTGACCAGATCTACAAAATACCAGGGGCCAAAAACCATCATGCCCCAAAGCCATGTGCAAACCCATGCACAAAACCATGGGTGGGTCCGCCCACCAGAAAATAAGGACCAATTTTTTTTTCTAGGGAGCTGCGTCGGACCCCAACAGGGGGGGCTACCCAACGCCCCCCCTGTGACCCCCCCGTACGTTGCGCCCAACGCAACATACAGGGGGGGCTATCGCACATGACTAGTCATGGAAAGAATATAACACAAACCCAACAATAATCTTGATCTTGAAAACGATTTGATGATTGAATTATTTGGTGAAAATCCTTCTCTAGATCAAGTTTTGATAATTTCAAAGGAAAAAGGATTAAATTATCAGAGAAGGGATAAAGATCAAGGAAATAATCAAACTCCCCCTCAAATTTTTAATCCTAGTCCTGGTCTGAATATTGATTTAGGAGCATGGTTGAATAATGCTAAGATCTTGGTGCGTGTCACCGAGATGTTGAAGCTTCCCACTCAGAGGGCTAAGTTTTTAGATGTCGTCAAAGCTTCGCATGTTAATGTTTCTCAAGATAAGACTCCTGAAGTTGCCTATCAGGATGCCCCTATATATCTGCAAAAAATGGAATCAAATAACAAGGAGAATCAACCATTTTTCGTTGCTTTAATGGTTAATGGTTATAAATTGAATAATTGTATGTTGGATTCTGGTGCTTCAACTTGTGTCATGACCAAGAGGGTCATGGACCATATCAATTTAAGAGTTTCTAGACCATACTACAACATATGTGCCATCGATTCCAAGACAATTGAAGTTCATGGGTCAATCAAGGATTTACAAGTTCATTTATTTATTTACCCTAACATAATGATTGTTATGGACATAGTTGCCATTGATGTTATGAATGCTTGGGGTATGTTGTTATTGAGAAAGTGGGCCTCTGATCTAGGAGGAAGTATTCAAATGAATTGGTCCTATGCTACTATCCCTTCTACTAGAGGTGATGGGTTTGTGAGACTCAACATAGAGCCTGAAAGAAGATTCCATGTGGAAGATCCTAAGAGACCTCATAATCAAATAATTAAAGAACAACCTGACATGGGGAATTATGCTGTCATGTCTAACTTCATAGTTCCTTTAGATGATAAGGTTGATGAGAAGTTTGAGGACCTAAAGGATAAATTTTGGCACATGAATTTTGATGGTGCATCGTTTAGGTATGGAAAAGGTGCTGGAATTGTGTTAAAGTCTCCCCTTGGTCATATTTTCAAATTTTCCTATAGATTGGAGTTTGATACAACCAAAAATGTGGTTGAGTATGAAGCCTTGTTGTTGGGTCTTGAATTGGCAAAAGCTTTAAGAATTAAGTTGCTTAGTATCAAGGGAGACTCTAATTTAGTTATCATGCAAGTTAAGAATAAATTTACATGTCAAAATCAAAGGTTAAAGAATTATCGAAATTTTGTGTGGGATGTTATTGAATACTTTGATGCCATTAACCTTAAATCTATCCCAAGAGAAAAGAATATTTTGGTGGATGAGCTTGCTGTGGCTGCTTCTACTTTACATTATTTGATGAATTAATCAAGGATAAGATAAAAATGAAAACTATTTTTAGACCTTCAGTTCTGGATAATTCAGAGCATTGGCAAGTTTTTAATGATGAGAAGCAAGTCATTCGTTTTCTTAATAATTTGGATGAGTTTGAAAATTTCCGGATAAGTTCTAGGGAGGATGGATCTGATGATCATGATGATATTGTAAATCCTACTCCTAGGAATATTGTTGCTTTAGAACAACACTTTGATCGACATGATGCCACAAAGATGAAAGAGGAAAATAAAATGGATCCAGGTGAATTCATTGAAGTAAATATTGGTACCTCCGAGGAACCTAAAAATGTAAAAATTGGTAAAGGTATTAATGAAGAAGAAAGGAAAAAGTTGACAAATTTACTTCATGAATATAGGGATGTTTTAGTATTTTCGTTTGATGAGTTAAAAGGATATAGGGAAGATGTCATGCAACAGACTATACCTTTAAAAGATGAAAATGCTAAACCTTTTCGTCAAAATCTTAGGCAAATAAATCCTAAGTCAACCCCTTTGGTTCATAAGGAGCTTTCAAAGATGCTCGTAGCTGGAATTATTGCTCAAACTAGACATTCAACATGGTGTTCCAACCTGGTGATAGTTAGGAAGAAAAATGACACCATTAGACTTTGTGTCAATTTTAGAAACCTTAATATAGCATGTAAAAAGGATAATTACCCTTTTCCAAACATGGAGACTATGTTGAAAAGAGTAACAGGTTTAGGAATGATGTCATTGCTAGATGGTTTTTCTGGATACAATCAAGTTTGGGTTAAGAAGGAAGATCGTCACAAAACTACATTCACCACACCATGGGGTACTTTCGAATATATTAGAATGCCTTTATTGAATAATGTTGGGGATACTTTTCTCAAAGGGCAATGGATTATGGTTTTAAAAGTTTAATTGGTAAATCATGAAATTTATCAGATGATGCTGCCGTTTTTTCTAAATATGGTATTAGTCAGTTAGTTGTACCTCATCTTAAGAAATTTTTTTGATAAGTAATTTGGGGATTTCCTCGAATCCAACTAAGTCCGTTTTTGTAGTAATCGAAGGGAAATTACTTAGTCACATCATTTCCAAATATGGGATCGTAGATTGATCTCGAAAGAGTTGAGGCAATCCAAAAATATTCCTCTCCCTCATAATCTTAAATCCATTCAGCCTTTTCTAGAAATGTTGAACCCTTAGTTAAACTGAGAGGGGGGGGGTGAATCAGTTTAACACATACATGGACTTTTAAAACTTTTCTTTTAAATCTTATTTACACCTTCATTTCATGGTCAACTTAATATGTGAGCAACAAGTATTACTATCAAACATATTTGTTAATGTAATACATGGACTTTTAATACTTTTCTTTTAAATCTTATTTACACCTTCATTTCATGGTCAACTTAATATGTGAGCAATCTTAATCTGTGAGCAACAAGTATTACTATCAAACATATTTGTTAATGTAATAGCAGATTGAATATGAGAGCAGCAAGTATTAAGCAGATGAGATAAATCACATCAACACATAAACATCATGCACAGAGACACCAGACATAAGTGGAAACCCATAAAGGGAGAAAACCACATCTTATTATTGTTGTGATGCAAAGGCAAGCTCCAACTCCCTCTCACCACTGTTTTCTGCAGGCACCAACCTACAGGAGGCCCTATCCTCAATTCTGCAAGCTACAACTTGCAAGGAAGCTCCAACTCCCATCAATTTTCTGCAGGCACCAACCTACAGGAGGCTCCAACCTCAGTCAGCTACAACTGACATTTTATCAAGCCACAACTTGATGTGGAAGCACCAACTCCCATCTATTTTCTACAGGCACCAACCTACAGGAGGCTCCTACCTCAGTCAGCTACAACTGACATCTATCAAGCTACAACTTGATAGGGAAGCTCCAACTTCCTTATTCTTTCAAAAGAAAAAACACTTGCTGATTTACCTTGGATATCAGCTCTGTTTTGTACTTTCTCTTCTGCTGTTCATCAACTCTTATATCAGACCTGCATCATATATGCTCAGTCCTTCCTTCTTCTCTTCTTTTCTCCTCAATTCTTCATACTCAGCATTCTCTATATTCACACTCTCTGACCTCTTGCAGCTTTCTTATTTTCTTCAACTATCTTCAATTCTTCTGCACACTCTCTCCTCTTCTCATTCTGTTTTCATCAAATTCTCCTCTTGGATATTACCCCCTTTTATACAAGATAGCTTCATGACTATTTTTATTCTACTGGGAATTCGAAATGGACAGTCATGTCTCTTTGCCTTCTGCCTTCTCATCTCTTTTCAGCTTACTCAGAAAAATGTAACTGTAGGTGCTTATTTTAATATTACAGTGTGATATTTGCTCTCTTCCGGAGACTTGCCAATGCATCACAAACAATAAAAACAATTAAAACATTTACATTCGAATTACAATGTGAACTCAAATTTCACTCATTTTGTCTCTTGGCTTGCTGCGTACTTGTCTTTTCTCTTAATCATTTCTTTGTCCCTTTCTCTCTCCGTATGCCTTCGCTTATATCGCCGCAAATCCCGAATTTATGAACCGCATTTTTATTTTATTTTTGCTTACCAAATAACGCTTATATATAAATGAATTAAAGAGGACGATTCAATCTCATACGCAAGCAGGTTCTGTTGAGTGGCGAGTTTCGCAGCCTCTTAACATATATTACAATTGTATTACATTAATAATCGCCCTCCCGTTAAGCTGAGGCCCATGGGTCCACAGACCACGCGACATGTTTTAATACAACCGCAACCATGTTTTATATATATCACAACAATTATTTTATATAAACAATCGCCCTCCACCTTAAGCTTTTGGTCTTATATTACAATCCAATAAATCAAATCACAGCCTCTAATATATGAAGGGGTCCGGCCCCACATCTCCGTCGGCGGATCGGTGGTGTCAAACAAAACTTGCGATTGCGATTGATCAAATGGACGTGATGACCACATAAAACATGGCTCATAGCGCAATCGGGTCCGAACTTTGAACAAATGCAATTGGGGCACACAGTATAAAAGTTCCGATTGCGATCAGAACACGGATGCGATTTGCACATATTAACTCCCGCATATAACAGGATCGGGTCCGCCACTTCAATCGCAACATATTACACAAGTCGTGCGATCAATCAGAAAGTTCCGATTGCGATTAAGATCCCGGATGCGATTGAACCTATTAAATCCATCGTATAATGCCATCGGGTCCGCCACTTCAATCGCAATCGCAAGTCTTTTAATATGTGTTGCGATTGGGCACTGTTCATTGTATTTTGCCGATGCGATTGGGAAAAGACTTCAAACAAGTTTGAATTACAATTCATACCTCCATCGGGTCCGGACTTCCAATCGCAATCGCAACTCATATGTTCTCCGATGCGATTGACCAATGCCGATGCAATTTGACCGTAACTCAAATATGTATTATCCCCCGTTTATACACCCATCGGGTCCGGGCTTCAATCGCAATCACAACTCTCAGTTGGTTGCATGTTCCGCTGCCCTTGCGATCTCCGATTGCGATTGGGGAGGGGTCCCACCTTATCAAACTTTGTTTTATGCGCTCCATAATATAAATGCCTTGGACCTTTGTTTATGTGATGCAATGCACATATATGTTTATATATATTTTTGCCGCTGGAGTGAAGCGATTCCCGGAATAAGTTTGTGTTATATTTATATGTATAACGCCGGTTGGAGTGTGCGATTCCCAGAATATGGTTCTGTATTATATGCATTGTATTGCCGCTGGAGTTAAGCGATTCCCGGAATAAGTTTGTGTTATATTATATGTATAACGCCAGTTGGAGTGTGCGATTCCCGGAATTATGCATATGAATGTATCTGCCGGCTTGGGCGATTCTCGGAATTTTATAACGGCTCTGCCTCTGCCTCTGCTGCTCCTGTCGCTCTGCCTATGCCTCTGCTTCTTTTTGCTGCCCTGCCTCTGTTCTTTGTTGTGCCTCTGCATGTTTCTACTTCAACACTGCCTCCTTTACTGCCTTCGTTACTTCTTTGTCTCTTCCTTTCTGCTATATCTGTTGTCTTAGTTTCTTTGTGCTCCTTTCTCTATTGCGTATATAGAATCCACTCCACCTGTTATACTTGTAGCACATCCTATGAGGCTCCGATCTTCTACGCCTTCAATTCAACAGTTCTTTTCCTCAACTTCGAACTCCGCTACGTTACCAGAGTTTTGTTCCTCATCTTGATTTAATTCTGCAGAATGAATTGATGTATTCTCCTCAACAGTGCTTCACAGTCTTCCCACTAGAATAATTGTTCCTCATCACTCTGTCTCATTCCTCAGCTACTTGTCTTATGCTCTCTTTGTTTCATCTTCTCCTTGACTGATGCTACTCCTTAATTCTCCTTTTGCTGCCTCAGGTGTTCTTCCTTTGCCATCTCCTTTGCCTTGTTGCTACCTCAGGTGTTCTTCCTTTTCCATCTCCT